>OX346255.1:0-552500 GCA_947049275.1 Epinotia bilunana
GCCACCCTAAGCGCGATGACCCTCTGCGGGCGACGCAGAAAGGCGACGCTTCGGGGGCTCAAAGCATCCGCCCATATTGGCGCCCCATATAGAGCCATAGAGCGCACCACTCCGATGTATAGGCGCCGGCACGCCCCTCCTGGCCCACCCAGATTGGGCAATATCCCCCCCAGAGCTCCGGCCGCAGCCACCAACCTCGGAGCCAAGCGCCGGCAATGCTCCTCGAACTTCCACCTGCCGTCGAGGACGAGTCCCAGGTACTTCATCGTCGACCCGACGGCGATGGAAGTCCCTCCAACTATAATGGCCAAGTCCCGCGGCGGCGCGTTGCGAGGCCCATGGAAGGCCAGGGCCTCTGATTTATGGAGGGCCACCTCCAGACCCAGCGCCCGGATTCGGAGGACCACATGGGCCACTCCCGCAGTGGCAAGGTATGCCACCTCCCGATATGTGCTACCACGGGCCAAAACGAGGGTGTCATCAGCGTAACAGGTTACGCTGACCCCCCGCAATGTGGCCCCGCGCAGCACCCAGTCGTAACCGATGTTCCAAAGGAGCGGCCCTAGAACCGACCCCTGTGGAACACCGCACGACATGGCTCTGTACCCCCAACCGTCCTTTGTCGGGTAAGTGACTCTCCTCTCCGCGAAGTAATCGGCAACCACCGCTTGCAGGTACGCAGGAACGCCGTGGTACCGTAAGGCCGCCTTTACAGTTTCCCAGGGCAGGGTGTTAAAGGCATTTGAAATGTCTAAGGACACAGCCATCACCACCCCGCCCTGAGATACTGCCTCTTCCGCGATGGCTCTTACGCGAGCGATTGCACCCAACGTCGAGCGGCCAGGACGAAAACCATATTGCCACTCGCTCAGACCCCGCTCCATGGTTTCGACGAGACGGTTCGCGATCACGCGCTCAAATAGCTTACACGTCTCGTCGAGGAGGACGATGGGACGGTAAGCCGAAGGCTGGTCAGGCGGGCGCCCTTCCTTTCGCAGCAACACGAGTTTGCCCGTTTTCCACCTCCGTGGGAACTTCCCTTGCGCCAGACACGCACTAAATAAAGCGCACACATCGCCACCCATTTCTTTCAGGGCCACATTGAATAACCTAACGCGAATTAAATAAAATAATTATAACTATTAGTAGATTAGTACTACCCGCGTGTAAATAGGACAGGGGTACCCGTGTACATGTGTACACGTGTACACGGGTACCCGTGTACACGGGTACCCGTGCGCTAATTACACGGATCCGTTCGGACCGGTCGCTTAAACCCGCGGGCGTGTTACACGGGCACGGGTACCCGACACGAATGCACGAAACCCGGACACGACCGCGAGCCCTAGTTTATGCCCAAGGGAGGATGTAGAAATATAGTCATCAAACCTCATCTTAACGTGTCTATGCCGCTCGTGACATGTGTCGTTCAAACTATATGTAAAAACCTGACTATCGCCCCGTTTGTTATTGTGACAGTTTCTCCTAAAATAAACTAGGATATTTACTATATAAATTGCTGTTTCCTTCAAATAGCAACTAATGAAGTGCCAAAGGTGATCCTTGTGGAATCGACGGAAGTCCTCAAATATTATCGGGTCACATACAGCGATTGGGTTTTTTTCTCTAATAATCAACGCATTTGCTCTCGGAAATCAGTTCATGTGGTAAATTGGAAAAGAAATGTGGTAATGTTCTCGTAGTTTGGCGGAATACTAAATTGAAGTCGGTTAAAACTTTGGTTTTAAAGTAAATTATTTATTGAATCATGCCGAATTAGAGTTTTCTAGTAGTAATGGTTACTGAGCTAAGCCGAGGACGGACAGACGGACATGGCGAAACTATAAGCACCGAGCAAGGCGCTATATGTATCGCGCCTGCATTACATCGCCACTGCTGATGATGTGGTGGAGTACGTTCGTCAGAAGACCGGCTTCTCGCTGAGGGTGTTCCAGCTGCGTTCGCGCCACCATGTGCACTTCAGCTCGTTTGTGGTGCGCGTGCCGCGACCGCTGCAGGAGACCATCGCATGTGCTGACTTCTGGCCGAAGGGTGTAATGTTTCGACGGTTCCGGGGCAATCTGCCGAATCCTACACCGGAGATGACGATGCAACGGGGCCACGCCGTTTCGCCGCCTAAATAGCATTATTTTGTTTTTAGTTTCGTGACACATTGGTTATTACTGTAATGTCACGTAAATGTATTTGTCAACAAATAAATAAATAAGAGCTCCTTGTTGTCTACGGAACCCTAAAAATGGCTCGTGAGTTCTACAGCTCATAGAACGACTAGTAATTATATTTGACAGTACTTAGTGCTTGAGATGTAGTAACGTAACATACAGTCATACATGCATACTCAAATAAGACTTGGTCAGCGCTAATGAAGTACCTAGGCAATTAGGTAGCCGTTCAATTTAGATAGGGCAGAAGGGGATGGGGATGATAAGTATTTATGATAAATATACCTACATACTGTATCAAATATTATTTATATTGAACTGTCTGGAAAATTAAACATCACGATAATTTCACATCATATTATTTTTATATCATGGTCATGATCAATGGAAAAGAATAATCTACTTTTTACTGTGCTGTACAGCGATAAGCAGAATGTTGTTGGTTTGTCACCAATATTTAATTACTAAGACGAAACGTGTAAAGGCGAGGCTCTGGTCAGCGTTGTGGTCGGCCGCGTCTAGCACGCTAGACGCGGATGTGGAAGGTGGACAGGAAGTCGGGCGCGCGCACGACGACGTGCTCGAAGTCCATGAAGGAGAGGCGCTGGTCAGCGTCAAGGTCGGCCTCGTCCAGCACGCTGGCCACCACGTCCTGCAGCTCGCGCGCGGAGAGCTGCCCGCGCGTCAGCAGCCGCGCCGCCTGCAGCAGGTCGCCGCGCCCGATGTACATGTCGTCGTCCAGGTCGTAGATGCGGAATGCGTACCTGCGGCACACACAACACTTGTACTAATGTCGTCGTATGATCAATCACCTGCCTCTGCACCTCAAGAACAGAGCAGCAAGACACATTCAGCGTCAGAGAACAGCCTCAAGGTCGTAGATGCGGAATGCGTACTTGCGGCACACACAACAGATGTACTAATAGCTTTTCTCATCAGCTACACACTTCAAACCAACCTGCACAGCGGGATCAGTAGATTATACAAATTGTATCAAAGTGGAGGTTGGACAAACATCAATCATATCTTGACTTGACCATTTCAAAACCCGTATATCCTCCAATAACGGACAGGTATTATCGTGCATTATTATTTTATTTGCATTTTTTCAATTACTCATATTCTTAGATAAAGACTTTTATACCTTTTTGAATTGATCATAAGTGCGTTTCTGTAAAATTTAATAATTGTGTAACGAGTTCGCGTAGAGATCTTCAGTCAATTTTGATTACTATACAGATAAAGAAATAAATCAGGCTGACGAAAAATTGTGGTACTTAATAACCTCTTCAAACGTGTCTGTTAATGGCTACTGAAACTCAGGGCTAAAGTAAAAGCAGTCACGCGTCCTAAGGTCGCTAAAGTCAGACGATCACTGATCCGCCGCGACGGTATATTAAACCAGACGAACGAGGGTCCTCCGTCGGTGTCATTCTCCAAATAAAGTGGGTTGCTCCAAACTCTGAAGTCCCTTTGAACGTGACTTGACACGCACTGTCACATGTTATTTCGATAAACTGCACTAAGTATGTCAGCGGATTAAGGTTTTGGTACTTATTTATAAGAGGATATTTTCGATACATATTTTTGCACTCGACTGTACTACGTGGACTTGACCGGCATGTATTTAGTACTTAGGTTCAATGTCGGAACCAGCCTTGGACGGGGACGAAAATGTGCACAAAGAACATATTATACACATATAAATAAAATACGTGGCGCGTAGAATACTCACCGGTCGCAAACGTTTTACCAACGCGATAAGGTGAGCAAAAACTCTACTACAAGAGCCGTTATAGCGTATCCAACGGGATATTTTAGGCGCTTTGTCTCGTCAAATGCCTGTAAATTAACTTCTTGGAGCTTGATTGCTTTGTTGTATGTAAGACACAGAGGTAGCGTATTCTGGGAGCGTGTCGTCTGAACTGTGCTCGCCTAGTATTTGTCGCAGTATAACTTGTAATGAATGATGATTGTGTGTGTTACCAAGCCTTGATGTCGCGCGGGGCGGCCTCACTGAACACGGACATCATGTCCAGGAAGTCCTCGAAGCTGAGGTTCCCCGAGCCGTCGTGCGAGAACACCTGGCAGATGCGCCGCTTGAACGGGTTCTCCTGGAACACCAGTTGCCTGAGTAAGCCTGTGCTCGTTGCGTTCAAGCTCGAAGGGAGTTCATTTAAGTACGCGAGAGAAATATAACCATGCATTTTGGAGTAAATATGAGATTATTTTGTATATCTCCGATCCTTATTACCCGACTGCCGAAGGCTCCTCTCCTTATAGGTTATGTTTTTCGAGGGTATGTATGTATGCATGTGTGTTTGTGTTATTCTTTGGCACGCCCTGCAGCCTAAACCGTTTGACGGATTTAGACATAGATTAGATTTTTAGATTTGAGATATACCTAGGCTATAATATTTTGTAAGGAAGCAATCGTGTTTTAGGGTTCCGTAGTCAAAAAGAAACCCTAAGTTTTTTATTATTTTCTTAAAGTTTCGCTATGTCCCTCCGTCTGTCCGCCTGTCCTTCTGCGGCTTAGCTAAGTAACCGTAACTTTTTACTAGTAAACTGTAATCCCATAAAAAACATTCCGTGTAAAAAAGAGGCCGTCTCGCAACTCTTCCGCCGTAAAAAGTTGTGAGATATTTCGTAGTACCAAGTCTCAGGCATTCTTATTATTCTTTATTTGCTAGCTACAGCGAACGAAAAAACCATAGAAGTCTAAGTAGCGCCGCAAAATGGCCTCACAGAATGCTTGCCATTACGCGGGGTTGGGGGCGGGGTGTCAAAACGATGCCAGGCAGCCGTTTAGTTAGAACATGCGCATACCGGTTTTAAGCACGTGTTTGGGTACAAATTTGTAAGGACTCGCATTTTGTTTTTTTCGTTCGCTGGCTAGCTAAATAAAATTCTGCTACTTGGCAATCACACAACTTTACTGCATTTATGGATTTTTGCATAGCTAAAACTATGTAGTATTGTGTGATTGCCAAGACACAAAATTTTATTTAGCTAGCCAGCGAACGAAAAAGACACATTGCGAGCTCCTTACAAATTTGTACCCAAACACGTGCTTAAAACCGGTATGCGCATGTTCTAACTAAACGGCTGCCTGGCATCGTTTTGACACCCCACTTCACTTCTACTGAAGTGAAATTGCATTTTTTTTGTCTTATTTATTCATACACTAAACACTAATTGTATTCTAAATTTGAAGCTTCTATATCTGCTAGAAGTACCTTAGACTTTTGATGATCGGTGAGTCAGTGAGTGACAAAATTAAGAAACTTTGACTGGTTATAATTCTTAAACCACTGGTTCAAATTGGATGAAATTTGAAATATATCGTGGTTATACAATGCGTGCTTGGTTAGGTACTGAAAATTCAGGCTTCTAGTTTTATCTACAACGAAGTTATAGGGGGGTCGAAAATGGCCTGAACTGCTTCGAGAAAAGGATGGTACGGCCGTGCCGCTCGCTGTTTTGCTCGACTTGGCGGGGGCACTGCCGTGCCCCCAGATTCGGCAAGGGTGTATAAATCATTTACGCCGACAAAACAGTACAATAAAAATTAAACATAGAAATATAAATGTTTATTGCGTGTCACATTACAGGTTAAAGATGGTGAAAACAATAATAAGGTATACATGATTGTGACGCCCTGCAAGGGCACTGCAAATATATGAGAAGGCTAAAATTAACACATACATACACACGTACATTCACGCCTTTATCCCTAAAAGGGGTGCTAAAATGGATACCTACCTATTATCGTTATTCATGAACAGGGCCCGTCATTTTCATGCCGATGATCCCAAATAGTTTTATTGTAAATTATTAATCATTAGTCGTCAATCATTTTAATCATAGACTTAGAAAAGTAGTCTATTTACACGTGGAATAAATAATACTTATGTATTACGTATGAACGCGAAGATGACTTAGATTCTTAATTAATGCAAGAAGGAAGAAGGTGCTTTACGTTAAAGAGGAATTCTGTTTTCTACGTAATAGGCTATTTTCGTCTATCACAATTAAATTATGAAAGAATGTTATTTCTATAGTTTTGACTTTAGGAAATACGAATATAATACTATTTTGTTATAAAAACATAAGAAGTATTTTTAATTTCAAAATTAAAAGCGTATATTTATTATCTGTATGTCACGTGACCAAAAACGCTGACTGCAATTTTGTCTTCTGTGAGTGACGTCAGAACAGCAAATACAAAAACAAGTTTTCGGTGTAAAAAAACAACAAAAAGTATTTATTTTATTTTATTGTGGACTCAAATTGTATTTATTTAGAATTTGCTACGCTATTTTACGCCATCTACGATGGAGGTTGGAATAATGTTCAAATTTCAACCATTATTTATTTGCTTAAAGCGATATTATTTTGATGAAATAAAAATACCAGTTGACTATCGAATCTATACGAACATTTTAAAATATATTTAAAAAAATCGTAGAATAGCCTATTATGGAAATGTGTTAACAATACTATTTAATAAAATGTATGTATAAAAACATATCAAATAGGTAGTTTTATTTCATCATATCAGCCGAAAGTCGTCCACTGCTGGACATAGGCCTCCCCCAAAGAGTGCCACAATGACCGGTCCTGCGCCACCCGCATCCAGCGGACTCCCGCGACCTTTACCAGGTCATCAGTCCACCCTGTGGGGGCCTACCCACGCTGCGCCTTCCGGTACGTGGTCGCCACTCGAGAACCTTTCCGCCCCAACGGCCATCGGTTCTACGTGCAATGTGCCCCGCCCACTGCCACTTAAGTTTAGCGATTCGGAGGGCTATATCGGTTACCTTGGTTCTGCTGCGGATAGCCTCATTTCTGATGCGATCGCGCAGAGAAACTCCCAACATAGCCCTCTCCATTGCCCTTTGGGTGACTTTGAGCCTTCTTATGAGGCCCATAGTAAGCGACCACGTTTCCGTGCCATACGTCATCACTGGCAACACACACTGGTCAAAGACTCTCGTCTTGAGACACTGCGGAATATTGGACGAAAAGATGTGCCGTAGCCTCCCGAATGCTGCCCAGCCGAGTCGGATTCGACGATTGACCTCTTTCTCAAAGTCGGACCTACCTAACTGAACAGTCTGGCCTAATATATAATCGTCTACAACTTCGAGCGTAAAGTGTCCGATTGAAATGGGGGTTGGTACTACATGGAGGTTTGACATGATCTTTGTCTTATCCATGTTCATCCTTAGACCAACTCGCTCGGAGGCTTTACTGAGGTCATCGAGCATCGTGCTTAAGTCCTCCATGGTCTCAGCCAAGACTACTATATCGTCAGCAAACCGAAGGTGAGTGATGTACACGCCGTTGATGTTGATGCCTAGCCTTCTCCAGTCTAGAGTCTTGAACACGTCCTCCAGTGCAGCGGTGAACAGTTTTGGGGAAATAACATCCCCTTGTCTGACACCCCGCTGCAGCGGAATAGGCTTCGAACTCTGATCGATCTGGAGTCGGACTGACATAGTGGCGTTCTCGTACAAACACTTCAGCACTTCGATGTAGCGGCAGTCTACTTGGCACCGTTGGAGAGACTGTAGTACAGCCCAGGTTTCGATCGAATCGAAGGCTTTCTCGTAGTCCACGAACGCTAAGCAGAGAGGCAGGTTATACTCCTTAGCCTTCTGTATAACCTGGCGGAGCGTATGAATGTGATCTACGGTACTAAAACCTCTTCGGAAACCGGCTTGTTCGGGAGGCTGGAAGTCATCAAGCCTGCGTGCGAGACGATTCGTAATGACCCTTGAAAACAGCTTATAGACATGGCTCAGAAGTGAGATGGGTCGGTAGTTCTTCAGCAGAGTGTTGTCACCCTTTTTGAAGAACAGCACCACCTCACCTCTGTTCCACGCCTTTGGCGTTCTCCCTTCCAGTAAGACGGTGTTGAATAACTTCTGAAGTTTTATTAAGTTTTATTTACGTATCACGTATCAAGTAAATATTATTTATGCCACGTGTAAATAGACTACTTCTCTAAGTCATTTGTACATGATTAAAATGATTGAAATCCCGGTAAGGGCAAATATTTGTGTGATGAGCATGAATATTTCTTTCTGAGTCATGGAAGTGTTTATAACTATTATATATATCGTCGTCTAGTACCCATAACACAAGCCTTACTGAGCTTACTATGGGACTAGGTCGATTTGTGTAAGATTGTCCCCTAATATTTATTTATTTATTTATTGACGACTAATCTTACTAATATTATAAATGCGAAAGTTGAGATGTTTGGATGTTTGGATGTTTGTTACTCAATCACGCTTAAACGGCTGAACCGATTTGAATGAAATTTTGCACTAAGATAGTAAAATATAAGATCGTTTTTATCCCGGGTCCACGCGGACGAAGTCGCGGGCGGAAGCTAGTGATTAATATTTTACAATAAAACTATTTGGGATCACCCTATATGGAGCGTGACGTCAAATTGATGTCATCGGCATGAAAATTACGGGCCCTGTTCATGAACTTCCATCAAAAGTATTCCAGTTGAAATGCCGTGATAATACGTTTATCTTTATCTTTCACTTAGATTTCCTATCGTGGAAAAGAGACTTAAAATAACATTTTAACCAACACAGGCTTGCCAAGGTTCATGTACAACAGAATGCTAATTATTAAAACTAATTTGTACATACTTAATGAAACAATAAGATAATTTCTAATGAATAAACTAATTATATTATATTAATGCGTCTTTAAAATAATCCGCTAAACTATAGTACCACGTTTATATTAGATATGTTTTTAAATGTTTAGTAAATAAGTTTGGTTTCTTAAGGTATTCGTTCGGTGATTATATATTTTAATTGTCATATTATGTGGGCTAGATGAAACTATTTTTAATTTGGTGAAAGGTAATTTGAGCTTATTTAATTTGCAATTATTTCGTCTGTTATCTATTAACGGTGTATATAGGTGCCTATGTTTTCTGACAAACTTACATACTCCAAAAATGTACATGGGGGGTAAGGGTAATAATACGGTGTTTAATAAAATGAGGTCTACATGATTCCATTTGGTCAATATTTGCTAGTATCCTGATGCACTTTTTTTGGAGAATATTTTTTTATCTATGTCGCTACCATTTCCCCATAAAACAAGTCCATACGATAGTCTGGGCTATCTTAAAGTCCTGACCTGATCTTGCTCCCACGAATCGATCGATCGTGATGATGTGCTCGTTTCCCTTGTCGGTACAGAAACAGAAGACTCATTTCAAATGAGTGTTTGTTGTCTAGCCACCTTGTACTGCTTCGATAATTAAGTACTTATTAATCAAATTGTAGTTTGATAAATGTATAAGTTCCCAAAAATAAACAAACAAGGCAATTACGCCAAATGAATCAAGGGGCGAATCACTTTCGTTGAAGGCTGCCACTGTTTTTGTATTGTGAATCATATTATATGGAATGAAGCGTTATTTTCGAATGGAGGTTGGCTAATAGAGTTACTAGGCTTCACCGAGAGCCTAAATAATTAAAAATCAGTGAGTTGAGTTGTTCACGTCCCGAGTTAAGAGTCTTGCAAATTAAATATTCCTAGTAATTAGTACCTATGCGGGCGCGGCACGTGCCGGCGTTATGTTCGGCTCGATAACCGACAGCACCGATCATTCTTCGTCGGCTTCACCTTTATCTGAACACGATGTTGATAAAAGTTACTTTCAAGGATTTGGTATATAGACATAGGCATAAATAGTGCTGTGCCGTCGCCGGAAACATTACAGTGTTCCGAGCAAGATTCAGATTGAAAACCAACGGGCGGCGCATAAGAGGGGCCCTACTTGATACCCATGTTTGTGTTATATGATAAGTTTTGTATACTGATATGTTTGTTAGTGTGTAAGGTATTTGTAAATATGAACCTTGTTGTCTGAAGCAAATAATATATATTTTTTTTTTAAATATAATGATATTTTTGTCACCGAGCCTTGTATTGTCTGCAATAGTATGTAACGACAACTTTAAGGTATATTTAGCGATTTATTCAAAAAATATCACATGGATATTTAGTGAGGCAGTTGTTGGGAATAGGAATATTGAGACTGGAATGTCAGTAGGCAAATAGGAAGTAGGTGAGTCGTGTGAGTCGTGTGAGTGTGATGCACCGACCCTGAGCTCAGGCAGCGTCTCGATCTGGGCCACGGGCACCAGGACGGAGTGCGCCTGGCTCTCCGACAGGCTGCGCGGCACCAGCTCGGGGTTCACCTCGCGGAACCGCTTGAACACCCTGCAACCCCAATTAAACCTTACTATTCGATGGACATTACAATGATAACATTTATTTTCTAAACTTTATGCCAGATGATAATTAACATTAACTAAATTAAACTAAGCTAAATCTAAAAAAGGCCCTGGGGCATTCTACCGGGTGCTGGCGGCATTCCGTCGCTGAATAGCAATGCTGATGCGTTGCGCGAGAAAACTGCCAGCTCTTCGGTCGCCAATTACGTCAACCAGACGTTTCGCGATATCCGCAAATTACTTTTGCGCACTGGGACCCCACGGACCGAGGGTCTCGACGCCAAAGGGTGCAAAGTTGTACTCTCTGCCCAGACCTCTATATTTAATAGGTTTTAGATGGACATTAGTTTCGTTCATAATCTAGGTGTCACTGGGAACCTACCAAGAAGCAAAACGTAAAGATCTCGAGTAAATTGAAGTATACAACAAAATGCAAAGCATTTAACTTGACGGTGTTTTTAGTGATTCACGAGGGGGCTTTTTATGGCTGCGGTTTTTTCTGCAGCTACAAAAAAGTTTGGTGATAGTTGAAATGTCTGAATAGAACCGTGCCACAATAGGCCACCGTAGAGAAGCCCGCTCCGTTTAATTAAATGGCAATAGAGGCTGCGGGCGGCACACAGCACGGCTCGTCATGTGTCAGCGAAAGGAATTATTTTACGAACCTTTTTGATACAACTATGCTAACATGTTTTCTGTACAAAAAGGTGTCGTTAGTAAGTGACAATACATTTTACTCTCTAGTGAGGAGAAATACTGAATACAGCCGGGTGGCAGACTGGCTGAGTGCTCTCTTGTCTATCCCCGAGAGGCTTCACTAGCGACTCAAATTTCTAAAGAACTTTCCCGAAATGTCTCATGATTTGAAATTCTATAAGCATGGATAAACTTGTTTGGAGCTTTAGTAGTAATAGTTTTTTTACCTACCTAATCATTCTGCAGTTTTGTAATGTAATTCAAAGCTGCCGACAGTAATCTGACCCACTAGGCACGGCACGGCACGGCACGGCACGGCACGGCACGGCACGGCACGGCACGGCACGGCACGGCACGGCACGGCACGGCACGGCACGGCCACGGCACGACCATGCTACGCATACGAGCCCGATGCATAAGTTATTTGTAAGCAAAATAATATTTTATATAGTACAAGCTTTGCTTAGTTTGGGACTAGGTCGATTTGTGTGAGATTGTCCACTAATATTTATTTATTTATTTAGATAAAAATTCAATACAGATTAACACTAGTGTTATTATAGTTCCATTTGCACGAAAATATTCGGAACTAACTAAACATAATATTCATAATGATAAAATAACGTAAAAGGGAAAAAAATGTACCGCGAATTATGAGCCAAATTCAAGAATTACATGATAAATATGATTACAGATAATAAAAACAATATATATATAAATATAAACTAATGCTCCCCACCCCGCATCGCACCCGACTCTAAGGTCCCCATGATGCCCGCAGCGTTACCCCGCTGAACGGCGATGGAGACCTGTTGAACCAAGTACGACCCGGAGCGGGGGTCACAGCCCTTCTCGTATAAGCGCCGGCCTAACTCTTTAAAAAATCGGTGGGCCTCCGAGCCCCAGGGTCCCGCGGTTTCTATCGCTACTGGTACAAAGTCGTACACCGGCTCCAAGGCGGAGTATTTAGTGTGCTTCAACTTGGCAGCAGCCTCTGCTGCCGAGCCGGCACAACGTGAGGTCTGCCTCAAATATGATACTGCAAAAGTGCTTACGCAAGTAGCATCCCATAAAAGGCAGCGCCCTCTCCGCCATGGAACCAGTAATCACATCATCATCATCTATCCGTCACTAACTAAACTAAAATTAAAATATGTCACTTTTATGAGCAGGAGAAATTATGCATTTTTTAAAGTGAAAACTTCTTTAGCGGCGCTGTGCACTTTTTGTGATGGGGATTTTTTTTTAAACTCGCGACAGGTCACGTGACCGACAGATTCGTCAGATTGAAAATTCGTAAGACGGACACGTGATCTGATCGTGATTGTCATGTTTGTATACGATAGCGCAATAAATGAATATTGTATTTTATTACATAAATGATAGTACTTTTATACTGATAATTAAAGCAATTCGTGCAAAATTATTCCCTAACCAACACAAAAAACCAAAAATGCACAACGTTAATATTCAAGTTTTCACTTCTCCCGGCACTCCCGGAGTGCAACCCGTTGTTTTTTTCTAAATATTTCGGTTATAAATTCAACAGGCGTAAAAAAGCAGGGAAAGCGATACGGCATAGTTATGTGATGACAGTTGGAGACTACACTTTGACTTAGACAATATTTAAGTGCCCTTTCTTTCTACGATAAAAGCCTTTTAGTATTTATATTTAACTAGACGTGCCCGCGGCTCCACCCGCGTGAATGAATTATATGAATGTATTTGTCACAATTGCATTATGTTCATGAGCCCTGCTTAGCCGTTGCCAAGCATCATGACGATATGGACATAAAAAAGAGTATATGTTTTTATATAAGTATATTTATTAAAATGTCAACATGAAACTGAGTAATACGGGCGTAGACAAAAGAAAGAAGGCAAAAAAATATGCCTAGTGACGAAAATCTCATTCAGATATCTCAAAGAATTACGAAGCTCCAACCGTTTCAATATTGCTTGTTAGAGAGAGAAAACGCAAACAATTTGTCAGATCACAAACTGCGAGGCTGCCGCAGAGCGCGTCGCGCGCGCGGCAGGCCGCGTCGATGCCGGCGCCGAACACGATGGGACACAGCACGTTGCCGTCTTCTAGTGACGTCACAAACTGCGAGCGTTAATTGTTTCATATGAAGTTGCGTTTTGCGAAAAAGGGACAGAATATACCCTTTCTTAAAATTTTGGACACTTTTAACTTCGTGATTATTTAACCTCTTGTGTTGATTTTTTCTCCATTTGACTACATTTTTAATTCTTTTTAGAGCAAATATGACATTATTGATTATTTTATTACGTATCAACACCCCTATTAAAAAAAAACCTCTTGTACTCTGCGGCCACCAAAGAGTACTCGTCAACGTCAACAGCCCAAGCGCGAGCTATAGCCGTACACGCTTTAAGCCCACATCACAGTGGCGCAGCCTGGCCGCAGCGGACCATAGTAAACTTGTCATTAGCTGTCAAATTTACTATTGTGTACGCGGTAGGGTGTTGCAGGCCTTTCATACATGCATACATATTTATTTCCTTTTTTTATCTGCGTAGCACAACGTCTGGGCTGATACACGAATGCCACAAAATTCTATCAGAGGTATGTACCAATTGCGACATAACCCTGCAATTGATCAAAGGGCACAGCAATTCACGTGGTAACGACGCAGCGGATGCACTGGCTAGAGAAGGCTCAGAATCATTAGCCATAGGACCAGAACCTACGATCCCTCTACCCCCTGCATGGCTGCGGAGCACACTGCGACTAAACACCAAGGTAGAACACCAACGAATTTGAAATACCCTAGGCAAACCAGGGAGGCCCTCCCGACAATCAACCCCGGATTGACAAGGAAGCTAAAACAGCTAAAGAGGCCGGCACTCCGTCTCTTGACAGGAGCCATAACTGGTCATGCACTATTAAACAAACACCTTTTCACCTTAGGTATCACAGACAGTCCTCTCTGCAGAGCCGGCATGGAAGAGGAAGAGACAGCCGCCCACGTCATCCTGACGTGCCCTGGGGTGGCAGTATACCGGGCAAAGCACCTCGGAACACCGGAGTCACTACCGGAGGCCGTCGGCAACATAAAAGGTCTGCTAGGCTTCCTTGTGGAACTGGGCTGGCACGAATAATAGTAGTGCCAACCCACACGCAAAATAGGCGCAGATATGACGTCGAGTTGCGGAAACCCAGCCCGCGTACACCTATAACCTATATAACCTGCATAGCACAATGTTTTGAACTGGAAATTTGGAATCTTCGCACTTTGATTGCGCTTCCTGAACACAAAATTCGAATTCAAGACACTCACTGTTTAATTTATCAACCGAAAATAATAAAAACAAAATTTTAATTCGAACATCTTGTATTCGAGGTGTCACAGACAATTTATTTATTTAAGCTTAATTTTTTCCATATTGTTAGTATTCACTAATCTAAAAAGTTGTGTTGTGTTAATGTTTTTATACATATTTTCTTATATGTATCCCATTTGGGTAAAAGCCTCCTCCATCTCATGCCATTTTTCCTGATCTTTGGCCAAGTTCATCCAGCTACGTCCGGCAACCTCGGTTATGTCGTCTTTCGGCCCCGACCATATTGTTGCTTCTAGTGCTCATCTTTTCTCCTTATATGTTGCGAGATGGCCTGCCCATTTCCACTTAAGGCACATTGCTTGGTGAAGTGTATCTGTTATTTTTGTACATTTTCTAATATTGTAATCATATTTAAATTAAGAACTCACATGCATATTGTAATCGTATTTAAATTAAGAGCTCACGTGCACATAAATAATGTTTTTATCACAGTAATATAGAAGAGGAGACACCGTTTATGCGGATTAAGAGTCCAACCAAAAATTAGGCTTTGTAGCCCTTAACTTTGATGAGACACGTACCTAAATCTGTGTATGACCATCATCACCATTTTCAGCCCGTAATCGCCCACTGCTGAGCATAGGCCTCTCTTCGAGCACGCCACCTGTCCCTATCCTGAGCTAATAATCTTATCCAGAAGTGACCCACAATCTTCCTAATATCGTCCACCCATCGAGCTGGTGGACGGCCGACACTCCTTTTACCTAGAAGTGGCCACCAATCTGACACCTTTTTGGTCCACCTACCATCATTCTGCCTGGCAAGGTGTCCTGCCCAACTAATGGTATCTCCAACATCAAGCACCTTAGTGCGACGTCGGATCTCAACATTCCTCACTCGGTCTTGTAGTTTACTACCGAGCATGTCGTAAATAACCGAATCAAGGTCCAGATGAGAAAACCATAGGTCATGCCGATCAGAGCACTTCAATCAAACAATCTTTGGGGCTATATAGCTCCATCAAAGCCTTGATGATTCCGCTAATGTCAAGTTCGGATAAGACACGGCCAGTATTTAATCTTGACGGTGGACTACAGGTAGTGTTTGGTAGTATATCCGACCGATCGAACATCAGAGCACTTGTTGCACACGATAACAAACGATAAATAATAATTAAAGGCAAATTTTCAAAGTAAAAAACAGTGACAGTGACGGAAGGTTGAACACAACCGCGTACGTTCCATTTCATGTAAAAGTCTCTAACCGCAATTTAAAAGTTCAGTTTTAATCATTATTGTTTATAAACAGTATGTTCTTTTAGCCGAATCAATTGTATACTAAAGATTATAATATCATGGAAATGTAGTCTCAGATATAATCAAATTACGTAAAATGGAATTTGCCGTAATGTGATTCGTACGTTAGCCGAACATTTCCGAAGATTTCCGAACAGTGGCCTACGTTTCAAATTGTCAATGTTATCGAGATTTCATTACGTGATTGTAGAAAAAATACGCAACAGAATCGGGAGCCTTTATTCTCTTATTCTAAGGTAATATCCAGAAATTTGATTCTAACATTTATTTGTTGTGTTACTTGCGTTGTTTTTGAGAAACGTGTCGCCGGAGATCGTGTATTTTGTAAAGCGCTATCTCGCTCGTTCCTTCGTGTTTTATCCCGTTCTGGTTCTTCGATTTTATATAATAGAAGATATTGGAAATAAACTACATTAAAAAATTCTAATATTGTTCCTATTATTTAGTCGTTTGATCTAAGCACGTAATAAATATCAGAAATGTTATCATAAATTTGGTGGAGTGGAATTGATGATGAAGACCACAGATGACTGATGGAATTCCTCAATTATGTACTTAAAAGTACAAAAGTATATCACAGATTCTGATAAGATTCTGTTGTAATAGCAACTAATGAAGTGCCAAAGGTGATCCTTGTGGAATCGTCCTCAAATCCTCCAATATCCTAAAGGAAGTCCTCAAATATTACCGGGTCACATACAGCGATTGGGTTTTTTTCTCTAATAATCAACGCATTTGCTCTCGGAAATCAGTTCATGTGGTAAATTGGAAAATAAACGTGGAAATGTTCTCGTGGCTTCTCGGAGTACTAAATTGAAGTCGGTTTAAACTTTGTTTTTAAAGTAAATTATATAAAGACAATTTGAAATTTGAAATATGAATTTTTCTAGATTCGGATTTGGAGTTATCAGATTTGAAGGGCCTGAAAAGAGTCATTCTTGAACTGTGATTGTAAACTGCTGGTTAGTTGTTTTGTTGTAAACTGCCTTTTCTGCGGTGATTTCATTTCAATACTGGGTCAATTTCTTTTGGGCTTCTTCTACAGTTCACCCTTTTTAGGGTTCCGTAGTCGACTAGGAACCCTTATAGTTTCGCTTTGTCTGTCCGTTCGTCCGCGGATAATCTCAGTAACCGTTAGCACTAGAAAGCTGAAATTTGGTTCTAATATGTATATCAATCACGCCGAGAAAGTGGTATAATAAAAAGTGATTTATTTTATTTTATTAGGGTACCTCCCCTATACGTAACGTGGGGAGTGTTTTTTTTTCATTTCAACCTATTACCTACTATTACCTTTTCCATTATCTTGTTCACTATGGACAATATTGCTATAGGTCTATAGTTGGAATAATCAATATGGCTGCCTTGCTTAAAAATCGGACGAATAATTGCCTTTTTTAAGTTGTCGGGGTATACACCTGTTCGCGCACACATGTTAACAAATTTAGCCAACACCGGGCTAATCCCGCATTTCACATATTTCAAGTCCCTTAATCTTATGCCATCTAACCCTGGCGACTTTCTCCAACTTAGGTGGTCTATAATTGTCTCAACCTCCTGTGATGTAACATTTTGATACCTGAAAGACACATTGCTCGGGGTTACATACGATGAATGACTTAAGAATGTGTGGTCACAATGGTGTTTTATTTTATCAATCTCTGTCGTAAAGGTTTTTGCAAAATTTGTACATATGTTTTTTACTGAATCAGTTTTACCTAAGTATTTAACTATCACAGTATCTATATTGTCTTTTTTATTTCCCAGCCATTTATTAATTATTGCCCAAATTTTCCTACAGTCTCCTCTGCAGTCAAGTATTTCATTTTTCTTAAATCGATTCCTAGCCATTTACAAATTTATTAGTCCTATTCCTATGGCTTGTGTACGATAACCTAAGTATCATATTTTTAGGCGTAGCTTTCCATTTTCTAAACGATTCATCCCTGCGACTGCGATCTATCATATGTTTCAACGTTCTAGTGATCCAAGGCTGACACTCCCGCTTATCTACGTTTTTTACGTTCTTTTCACAGCTATCGTATATATTTTTAAAGGTACAACACATCTTATCATATAATTTTAAATTTTATATGTTAAGTCTACTTTTAAGGTTCCCATGTAACTAGAATTGTCATGTGATGTTGAATAAAGTTTTTCTATTCTATTATATTCTAATATATCTGCGGACAGTCCAATAACAGTAAATTGCTCCAGTCTATTTTGTCTAATTCAGATCGCACTAACTTATTGTCTAACAAACACCGTACGTCCGGTTGTTTTCGAACACGAGTATTATTCCCGGACCAGCTGAGCTCGCACATTCTTAAGCCTACTATATAGTTGTAGTGTATGCGGCCTCTGGCCAGCTAACTACTTTGTACGCTGCTACGCGCCTCTCAAGTATTGACTTTGTCAGAATAAAGGAATCCTCCCTAACTGCTGTTTATCTGATCTCCGGTCCCCGTAAACCCAGAACTTCACATTGGCGACGAGTAAATTAAGTAAAATACGATGCTAATCGTATAAAAGTACGTATTACTAGTAATACGCGTGAAAATTCGGTCACAATAATGTCAGTCGGAAAATTGAAGGAGTTCGATGTCAAAAACGGGCAATGGGCTCATTTGTTGACAGGATGGAAATGTATTTCCTTGTCAATGAAATTACCGAAGTTCTACGGGTTCCCACCTTGATAGCTGCCATGGGAGATGAAGCATACGAGCTGCTAGTGAATTTAGCCAGCCCAGAGAAAACTTCGACGCTAACTTACACACAGGCGATCGAGCTTATGCGGCAACATCTTGAAAGATACCGTTTCCGCCAGAGACGTCAGGGAGCCGTCGAGGATACCGCTTCTTACGTAGCAGAATTGAAAAGGTTATCTCGAAACTGCAAATTCGGCGGGAATCTCAGCGATAATTTACGCGCTCAGTTTGTATGCGGGCTGCGTAGTGATGTTATCAAGCAACGTCTCTTTGCGGAGGATGACACCATTACGTTCGCAGAAGCGGTGAAACTGGCGTGCTCGCTCGAAGCGGCGGAGAGAGATGCGGCGGCAGTGGACGAATCGGCGACCGCAGCGGCGGCGAGCGCGGTGCACGCGCTGAAGCCAGTCGCGGGACGCGAGCAGCATGCGCGCGCTGGCGGGTGCACCGGCAGCGCGGAGCGCGGAGCGCGGGGCGGGGACAAGCTGCGCAGCTTGCGGGGCGCGCAGCCACGACAGCAGCAGTTGTCGTTTCCGGAAGTTCGTGTGTAGCAGATGTCAGCGCATCGGGCATCTGCGGCGAATGTGTCCAGAGTTTTGCACTCCAGGCACAACGGCGAGCGGCTCAGGCTGCAATCGGGAGCGCGGCCAGAAGAAGAGAGGGTTCAATTTCGGTGACGTTGAAGGCGGAAACAGCCGGGAAGAGGACGATATCGAGGAAAATTTTAACCTCCTTAGTTTGAACCAGTACAAACCTGTAAGTTTACCTATATCAATCGATAACAAAATGTTTAAAATGGAGATTGACACTGGCACGGCCATATCTTGTGTTAGCAAGGGCTACTTATGATAAAGAGCTGCAGTCACATATTCCGATACAGGAGGACAGCACTGTTTTACGTTTCTATGACGGTTCGAATTTAAAACCAATTGGAATTATAAAACCCACAGTGCGATATTTAGATAGGGAGAAAAAACTTGAACTCTATTATAAAGGGTGGCACTACATCCTTGTTAGGTAGGCAATGGTTAACCGAGTTACACATTAAGTACACTGTTATTAACACACATAGAGGTCTACTTATGTATAACCGACTCGTTTTTGGCCTTTCATCGAGTGTGGGTATTTTTCAGCGATTCATGACAAACTTGTTTTGCGGCATACCTAATGTGCAGGTTTTCTTAGATGACGTGATTATAGGCGGGAAAAGTAAGTCGAAACACTTGCTGGCGCTCAACGCGGTTTTTCGACGTTTAGTAGAATACGGGCTAAAGCTTAAAAAGAGTAAATGCGTTTTCCTAGTCGACGAAGTTAAGTATTTAGGTTACATTGTCTCTAGAGACGGAATAAAGGCGGTGTTAAGGTGGAGACCATAGGCGGAAAGAAAGACTATGTAGCTTACTTGATTTATTAATTAGTATTACAGGGTGTCGACCGTGTTGGTCCAGTTTCAGGTGAAGAAGAGGGCGAGCCCTCGCACATTTTGCCTTATATACGAGTTATCTGGTTGTTAATTGACTTTATTGACATCTATCGTTACTACCGTGAACTAATTGCATTCCTTCTTGGTATATACCGATAGCTGAACACAGGTAATTCACAAGGTAGATGATTCTCTAATTATCGGTTAGATGGCGTTACGATTTTCATACATTAGTAACGTCATCTAGCCCATTACTTCGGTATTATAAGGATCATCTAATACATGAGGATTACGCCTGATGGCGCCGCCTGCGTGGGCGCAACTTATGTTAGTACTTAACAGGCGGATAGAACTAAAATAGAGGCCGTTATGAAGCTACAGCGTCCGGAAAACGTGAGCGACCTGCGGTTGTTTCTAGGGATGGTTAATTTCTTTGCAAAATTCGTAAAGAATTTTAGTTCGTTGTTAGTGCCGCTAAACAATTTATTACGCAAAGGGGTTGAATGGTCCTGGGACGGCCGCTGTGAGCAGTCATTTTTGGAGGTGAAGCGTGCGCTGACGAGCACGGATGTTCTTGCGCATTACGACCCTAAGAAGGCTCTGATCGTCACCTGCGACGCCAGCTCACGCGGTATTGGTGGCGTGCTGGCGCACTGCAGGCCGACCGGGGAGCGTCCTGTGGCGTACGCGTCGCGCTCACTCACAGCCGCTGAGAAGAATTACTCCCAGATCGATCGAGAGGCTTTAGCAATCATTTACTGCATGAAGAAATTCCACCAGTATCTTTATGGCAGAAAGTTTGTGTTGCGCACGGATCACAAACCGCTCGTGTCAATTTTTGGACCGAATTCCGGCATCCCAACTATGACAGCGAGCAGGATGCAGCGCTGGGCGGTTATTTTGACAGCCTACAACTATCAAATTGAGTACATCAAAACAAATGAAAATTGTGTTGACGGCTTGTCTAGATTACCGCCAAGTGCGGATGCGCGGGCTTGTACGGCGGAGATAGTTCCTGAGCAAACATATTTGCATTTTGCGCAGGACGCGCTATTATTAGACCATAACGTGTTGAAGAGGCTTACTGCAGAGGATAACATCTTACAGCAGTTGCTGTCTTTCATTCGTGATGGTTGGCCGGAGACGTGTGACATTCTGGCAATGAAACCTTTCTTCAATCGAAAGTCAGAGTTGTATGAGGAGTTAGGATGTGTTATGTGCGGCCACAGAATAGTCGTGCCGGAGAGCTGTCGGAAACAGATTTTGGAGGTTATCCACGAACCACACATGGGCGTTGTAAAGTCAAAAGCTTTAGCGCGGAGTTACGTGTGGTGGCCCGGCATCGACGAGGCGGTGGAGCGCGCGTGCAACACATGCGCGGTGTGTGCTGTGCACGCGGACGCGCCACCCCGCGCTGAGCCACGTCCTTGGGGATGGCCTTCGCAAGCTTGGTCCCGGCTTCACTTGGATTTTATGGGCCCAATAGCTAGCAAGATCTATCTGGTGGCTATTGATGCAACGTCCAAGTGGCTGGAGGTATTCCCGGTCCCAAGCACAGCGGCCAGCTTCACGATTAATAGGCCTAGTGAGCTATTTTGTAGGTTTGGAAACCCTAGGCAAATCGTAACAGATAACGGCCCTCCGTTTACCAGTTCGGAGTTTAATAGTTTTATCAGAAACGAGTTGATTGAACACGTATTTACGGCACATTACCATCCAGCTTCTAATGGCGCTGCTGAGAATGCTGTTAAGACCTTGAAAAGGGTGATTAAAAAAGCACTTACTGAAAGAAAGAATGTGGAAAGTGCATTGCACAAATTCTTAAAGCATTACAGGAATACTGAACACGCTACTACTGGCAAGAGTCCGGCGGTCATTTTGCAAAATAGACATTTACGCACCAAGTTAGATGCTCTTAACCCAGATCGGGTTACAAGAGCTCAAGAGCCTCAGATAGGCGGTGTGGAGGCGAACGATAGGATCTTCAGTGTAGGCCAAAACATTTGGTTCCGTCAATATTTAAGGGGGGAGAAGTGGCAGCCGGGTAAGGTAATTAGTTCTGCCGGTTCTAGGGATTATACGGTTATTGATAACTACGGCAAGCACTTTCATAGGCACGTTGACCAGTTAAGGAAACGTTTAGGAAGCGTCCTTGTAATCCCCACCGATTCCGAACGTACGGTTTCAAGATCGCTAGCCATTCCCATGCCGGGTTGTTCTCACGGCCAATTAGTACAACCAGTGCCGTATCCAGAGCGGTCGCGTGTCACAGACACGCCGTCGGTAGTTGAGATTCCAGTGCCGCTTGAATCAGTAACACAAGGGGGCGCGATCCCGCCTGTTCCTCCTGATTCGAGGAACGAGCGACGCGACGTGAATGCCACACCATCGGCGGCCACGCCACAGTCGGACGCGCCACCAGCGGCCACGTCATCGTCGACCCCAGTGCCGCCCCAGCCTCGTCCTGTTCGCCAGTGTAGGCTTGATAAAGTAATTAACTACAAAGAGTAGAATGTTAGTTTCCTATTATTAATATTATTTATTTTGTATTATCTTAAGTATGTGTGTGTGTGTGTGTTGCAGTAATTAGAGTGGAGGATTGTAGTGTATGCGGCCTCTGGCCAGCTAACTACTTTGTACGCTGCTACGCGCCTCTCAAGTATTGACTTTGTCAGAATAAAGGAATCCTCCCTAACTGCTGTTTATCTGATCTCCGGTCCCCGTAAACCCAGAACTTCACAATAGTGATCTGATATTTTGCACGTAAGTAAGTATGTGTGTGTCCGCGCGCATTCGAATACGCACCCACACATGATCTATGCATGACGTTGATAACGCGCCCGCCACGACCTCCTCTCGGGTGTACTCGCTTATACCGCTCTGCAGGCCGCGTTCACACAGGGTGTTTTTATACTTCTCAACACTGCTATTCGACTCGAGACATAAATTTACGCCGGAGGTGCTACGGCTAGGCGAAGTCCTCGACGAGCTGAAGTCGCATCGTGTGGCGAATTACTCCTCGAGCTTGAAGCCAACGTTTCATCGGCAACGGTTTTGTAGTTAAGTGGCGTATGTTAAGTGTTAGGCTTAAGTAATCATTCTTAGAAACCTTAGTCCTTTATTTTAAAGACTTGATGTATACTGTCCAGTTTCTTGCCAGATTTTCACTCAGTAAGTCCGCTTTGGCTTAACGTTTGCTGCATTGGCTGTCTTTAAAATGGCGGGCAAAGTCTATGATCGTGACCCGTACCACCCTCACCTTCGCATTTGTTCCCAATACTCCAAACAGCATCCGACCGCTAACGTGTCTCATTTATTTGGTATCCCTTATTTGGCTATCATCCATCCATCATTCATGTTATCATTCCATTTACGCCTCACTCTCATCTCTTAAGGGTTGTGTTAACAGGAAAACTATTTAAAGCGACTAAGCAAGTAAATGCCCATTACCAAGGACGATCTGGTAGCGCACTGCTTAAGTTCCGTGTGGAACAGGTAACCTTTTCTTTCCAAGGTTTTCTTTAGTTGAAAATGTGTTAGCTAATAATTTTGAGCCTGTGCTTAATTTATGGCGGTCACCGTGGCCAAGACAGCGGGTATATTGTTGAAATTGAAAATATTGGCATTTATTTAATTTTAACGTGTTGTTGTACGTGAGTGTTACTTATTTTTTGAATTACTACTGTGGCTACTAAGGTCGAAAATCGTAATTCCGAATATTAAAATCCCGAAAACGTTTCCCTTTTTATTAGTTGGCCGAAGTTTTGTATGCCCGAAATCACATTTCGCATATTATTATTTTTCCAATTGTCAGTTTGTTGCAATTATATTTCGCTTATGATTCGATAGACACTTATTAAAATTCCGAAAGATCATTTATCAACTAGTATTTGGTGCCGAAAAGTATTAAGTCCGAAATATTATTATCCCGCTATATCAAAAGATCGAAATTGTTGCATGTCGATGCAAATCATCGATGCATTGGTTTGCTATTATATTTGCGTAGGCGTCAATATTAATTGCTTGAACCTTAGTAGTAAATAAATTATATTTATGAACATATCATGAACATATAAAACATATGATGTCATTTGTGTATCGGTTTTAGGGGTCCATAGTGGCTGCCACAAAATTCGTGGTCCTATTTTTTTTATATTAATGTATTGTAATCACTATCATCACTAGTCCTAAATTTTTTCGTCCTAACTTTTTGTTACTAAATTTCTGTAACTATCATCGGAAGTCATAATGATCAGTTGTCCTAAAATTTTTCTTCATAATTTCATTACTAAGAACTTGTTTTTTTCATAACGGATAAAGTTCATAAAGTTTGTTAGTCCTAATATCATAAAGAAGAACATAATTCAACTCTTAATTTTGTTTTTCCTAATGAATAAACGCTTTCGCTAAGTAAACTTAGAAAAATCGGTTGTGGTGATTCGCCGGCCGCTGCCGCGGCACGCTCGCGGTGCACCTAACACTACTCCTCGCTTCGCTCATCGTCGTACTTACACGGACCTGCCTTAGGCTACGTCCGCACGGCGGCTTGCTTAGCGTCTAGCTAGAGCCTTGTGGCCTCGCCTCGCGCCTTGTGACAAAAACAAACACGTTTATTTACTTCGATAACGCCAAGCGCGCAGTGCGGCCGGCGGTCGCGAAAATTCTATAATGTTCGTTTTACTAAGCTACTCGCTAGGTGCTCTAGGATTAAAACGCTAAGCAAGCCGCCTCTCTGTGCGGACGTAGCTTTTGAGTAACATAGGTGACCTTGGCGGTTTCGATGATTCGGGTAATATGATTATTCTGTATGAGACAATAAAATCTAAGTAAAATCGTTATCCGTATATAGCATAAGTAACACTTATGATGAAAAATGTTATGTAAAACAATTTTGGATTAAAAAATGTATAACTAATAAAAAATAATAAAAACACATGCCCGGAAGTAAAACTTAATAACATATGTATGCCGTAATCAGACCACGTTCGATATCTAGGAATATATTTGGACAGAAGACTAACATGGACGAAACACATCTTTACAAAGCGAAAAGCCCTCGGACAGCAGCTGCGTACGATGTTCTGGCCCTTAGAACGCAAATCCCAACTAAGCCTAAACAACAAACTACTACTCTACAAGTGCGTACTAAAACCAATATGGACTTATGGTATCCAGTTGTGGGGAACAGCCTCAAAATCCAACCTAGGAATACTACAGCGCTTCCAATCAAAAATACTACGTATTATCACTAAAGCCCCATGGTACATCAGAAACGAGAATTTGCATCGAGATCTTAAAATCAAAACAGTAAACCAAGAAGTGTCAGACACCTTAGACAAATATCGTAAACGAATGGAGTAACATCCAAACTTATTCGCGAGAAACCTGATGAAGGAACTACCCAACACTACGTTTACAAGGCTGAAGAGAAGAGCACCCCAAGATCTAAAAAAAAATAGATTTTATGAAGATGGGCGTATCAAAGGATATCGCACCACGCACGACTTTAAAAAAATAAAAATACTTAATCTCGAGCTAAATGTCAAAGATAGACAGCTTGCTGGAATAAAATGGAATAAAAAAAAAAGTATGACTAGTGTCATTATGAATTTAAATAAGAACATGAATAAGAATTTATTTATTTAGCACACAAAACACGGAAAAATGAAAATACAACCAAAAAGGCAACCTTATATAATAATGTGCTAAACGGGAGCCTCACTCAGCATGTTTTCACGGGGGCCGTGACGCTGGTTTTCACTGAGAGCCCCAAAATAAATAAAACGAACTAAACTAAACAAACAATTTTATAATTTTTAGGCAATGCATGTCTAAACATTACAAAAGTGAACTTAAAACTAGCGGTTAACATCAGAATCGTCGTCAACAGTGATTTATTGGCAGGCAACACTGAAACATTCAATTCTCAGTACGTAATAAATAAAAAACAAAAAAAATACGGACAAGTGACAGTGTTATGATGAAAAAAATATGATAATTTAATTTAAAAACAAAGTTTTAACCGACTTCAATTTAGTACTCCGCCAAGCCACGAGAACATTCCCACATTTCTTTTCCAATTTACCACATGAACTGATTTCCGAGAGCAAATGCGTTGATTATTAGAGAAAAAAACCCAATCGCTGTATGTGACCCGATAATATTTGAGGACTTGGACGTCGATTCCACAAGGATCACCTTTGGCACTTCATTAGTTGCTATTTCAATGGAATCTTATCAGAATCTGTGACGTACATTTGTACTTTTAAGTACATAACTGAGGAATTCCATCAGTCATCTGTGGTCTTCATCATCAATTCAACTCCACCAAATTTATGATTTGTGATACAATACAATAGAAAATACCAAAATCACTACACGCGTGCCTAATATAATTGAAGAGTTCCCTCAATTCCTCATGGATCCCATCATCCAATTGAATTTTTGAAAAAAATGGGACGCACCTGGAAGCATACTTACAAACAAAAAAATATTTACGAATCGGCTCATCAATGACGGAGTTCTGAAGTAACAAACATTGAAAAAAAAAAGATAAAATAATATTAAAAAAATAAAACCGAATTGAGAACCTTGTCCTTTTTCTTGAAGTCGGTTAAAAATAAATATTAGGATTGAGAAATTTATGATTACTGTGATTATGACTTCGAATGGTTATAAGGTTATAACTTACGATCGGTAGGAATAAGCCTAGTACTAGGACTAACGATTATTATGGCGTAAAAAATTATGAAGGACATTTTCGGACTTCCAATAATAAGACTTAAAAAATTAGGTGAACAAAAGCGCCCCCCGATTTTGGTAAGAAGTGAGTTTTAGAATCTCGGTGTCTGATTATTAGACACTTTAACCTAACCTAAACCTAACCCAACTGCTAGCGTGCCGACGTGCCTATTTCCGCTCTAAGAGGGACACAAGCTAACCCTAAGCTAACCTACAAATAATACTATTGTTACGAACATTTGTTATTTTTTTACAGCGCCCCCTTTTTGCGCTTTTTAAAAACTCGTGCAGCACTCTAGTTGCTTAAATGTTTTGACGTAATCGCTTAGATTACGTCAAAACATATATACCCTTTTCTATCCATTGTTTATTTTATAAGGTCACAGTTTTAAATCTAACCTAACCCACTGATTAGCAAAAGTTGATTTTTTGATTTTGATTTGTGTGTGCAAAATGTGCAACTGTAATATTGTCAAGACCTTTAGATTTCTGACTCACCTTAAAATTTCTTTCCTTGTGAAAAATGTACAGTCCTGAATAAAAAAAAAACATAGTAGGTTTGTATCCAGTTCCGGTACGAAAAGAAGATAAGTAGCTTTGATACATTATGTCCTTATTTCATATATAAAAAAAAAAAGTTTTCGAAAACAGCTCTAACGATTTCAATTAAATTTGGAATGTGGGGTTTAAGGGGCGAAATATCGATCTAGCTGGGTCTCACGTGTGGGAAAATTCGTTTTCTGCGCATTCTCGCTCTTTTCACCCGAGCTGAGCTCGGTCGCCCAGAGACTTTCTAGTGAACGGGATTTAATCGCGTAGGTACATTTAACTTGTGTAAATAAATAATCCCTCTCCGAAGATTCCGGACGTTTCGGATGTGTCATAAATCAAAATATCCTACACAATATACAGTGAGTCAGTCTAAAACCGGTGGTTAGTTTTCTATTTCAAAAACACCAGCAGGTCGATCACGTAACGCTTTGCACGCGCGTCAGGCAGATCTAAATCCCATAAAAAACATTCCATGTACAAGAGAGAGGCCAAGTCTCGAAACTCTTCCACCGTAAAAAGTTGTGAGATATACCGTAGCACCATGTCGCAGGCATTCTTATTATTCTTTATTTGCTAGCTACCTATATACAATTCTGCAACTTGGCAATCACACAACTTAACTGCATTTATGGATTTTTGCATACCTACAACGGAGTGCTACGAGTAGTTTAAGTGCCTTAGAGTTTTGATGATCGGTCAGTCAGTTAGTAAGTTCAGTGAATGACAAAATTAAAGAACTTTGAATAGTTATAATTCTTAAACTATTGGTTCAAATTGAATGAAATTTTTAATATACCATGTTTATACAATGCCTGCTTAGTTGCTGAAAATTCAGGCTTATAGATTTATCCACAACGAAGTTATTGGGGGGTAGAAAATGGCCAGAACTAGGTACTTCGAGAAAAGGATGGTACGGCCGTGCCGCTGTTTTGCTCGACTTCGCGGGGGCACTCCCGTGCCCCCAGATGTCAAAATTTATATGGAAAAATGACAATTTAACTGTCCTAACGCGCGTACGAAACGTTACTTGATTACCCCTCAGAACTAACTAACGAACTTATCTTCAACTATATTAGGTACAACTGGGCCTGACTCACTTTATCAACATTGGTACCCTTACATAAGTTTGATGGTGTTTTGATTAGTGCGTAGTGTAAAACAAAAGGATACCTGGTAGTCCTCTAACTGTTGCTCCGTGAAGGTGACCACTTTGTTCCCCATGTCGCTGGCCTGCAGTGACCGTAGCGGCCGTCGGGTAGCGGTGGTGGAGCGGTGGTGAGCGGTGGGCGTTGACCCACGAGCAGGCCGCCTGTTGCCGCCAGGGCCGCCATAAAACTAGTGGCATTAGCGCGGGGCTTAGGGTGCGCCCGGCACAGAGCACGGGTCAGAGGGTTGCGTCACTCGTTGCCGGGTTGTTACTACACATTCGCCGTGTTCACGATTGTCACAATTGTCCGCGTTCGCAGGCTCAAAAGTCCCAAAACCGACATAAAGTGGTTAACAAGGCACGAACCCGCGACAAATATGCTAATCGGCTCCACGTTCACGCTTTCACGCGTTCGCGCATGGTTTTCGCGCGAATGTGGAGCGCCATTTCAATCATGCCGCTCTGGTATGACAAGAGGACTCAGCTGGAGCTCAGTCTACATACTGATGCAACAATCTTTGAAATCGGATTAGTTGTTCTAGAGATTACACCTCACCAACAAACTGACAAGCTAGAGCCTCACAGACTTCTTCACCTGTGCTGTGTAGTGAATAGACGTTCAGGATGTACATCCTACTAATATTAAATGCGAAAATTTGGATGTTTGGATGTTTAGATGTTTGGATGTTTGTTACTTAATCACGCTTAAGCGGCTTAACCGATTTGGATGAAATTTTGCACGAAGATAGTTTATAGCCTGACTTAAAATATAGGATAGTTTTTATCCCGGGTCGACGCAGACGAAGTCGCGGGCGGAAGCTAGTAGGCTATAAGCCCGCGGCTCCGCTTGCGCTCTTAGTATATAATACGTGGTCGAAGCCCCGCGGGCAGCTAATTAATAATAAGTACACAGCAAAACTAATTAGGTAGGTACTTACTTCAAACGAGAAATAAATTAGGGAGACCCCCAATATCTTAAATGGCACAGATTACCTTGAATTCACATAATATTTTTTTCTCTATAATAATTAATAAGATAATTTGATATTTTCCTAATATTTTTTTGTGTCGAATCAAGTGATTTTTTTCAAGCTTTTGTTTAACTTGCAGTTAGTTGTATGTGAGTAACTGTTTGCTCGAGCGGCATCTACTCGTAGATATCTTCAACCGATTGAGCTGTGGGTTTAAGTATAGTTTGGATGACCATTCAGTATTATGATAACATCGACCTGATCTGAAGATGGAGGGAAAAGGGTCCATGGGAATGAGTTTGGGCTCGTTAGAATTTTCCCAAAGAGTAGTTGATGACGGTATACAGAAAAGTACAGTTGGCAATAAAACTTTGTACCAAAAATGAAATATTGGACAGAAACTTATTTTCTATCGGTATCGTAATTAAGTCGTCATTTTTCTATTTAAGTCATATCTTTTGCTTGTTCTTTTTTAATTGAGTAATCTGTGACGTTAAATAAATGTATATTATTTATTTCTATAAGTATAAAGGCAAATGCCACAACAAGGGATGCCTCTGCGTGCTCGTGCTCTGTGCCGCGGGCGAGCCTCAATTAGACGCGCCCAGGCGTCATTTCATGTCTTTTCGATTGTCTCTGACAGCACGGGAAATAACAGTGTAGGTAAATAATAAATTAATAGTTTAAAAAACACTAGAAAAACACGCTTTTATAAATGCACGTAAAAACCAAAAATAAATGATGGATCGTTGAAGTTGTTTCTATTTCTAGGCTGAAGTGTAAACTATGTGCTTTTAATTATAATATTTGATTGTAAAAGCGCGGGGCGCAGGAACAGGAAAGACTTTTTGTATAACTTGCTGAGAAATCAAGTTAAGCGATGTTACGAAAAGTCGTTCCTGTTCCAGCGCCCCACGCCCCACGCTTTTACAATCAAATATTATAATTAAAAGCACATAGTTTACACTTCAGCCTAGAAATAGAGACAACTTCAACGATCCATAATCTATTTTTGGTTTTTACGTGCATTTATAAAAGCGTGTTTTTCTAGCGTTTTTTAAACTATTAATTTATTTTATACTTTTTAGTCTTTGATAACGAAATATTTTTAACATTTACTAGCTTCCGCCCGCGACTTCGTCCGCGTGGACCCGGGATAAAAACTATCCTATATTTTAATCCAGGCTATAAACTATCTTCGTGCAAAATTTCATTCAAATCGGTTCAGCCGTTTAAGCGTGATTGCGTAACAAACATCCAAACATCCAAACATCTAAACTTTCGCATTTATAATATTAGTAGGATTTCAAGTAGGCGAATGAGCCCGCATCCTCTCCATCTCCGCCAGTGCGTCTGTATTGCATGGTGTTTTACCTGTCAGCTTAGAACAATGTAGCTCTTCAATCTGGAGACCACTAAGTGATTCTACTCTACTTAGGGCCACATACGCCTGTCCAGCCGCAAAAGTACGGGACCCTAAGTACACCACTGCGTGGTCTATTAACCACCCTCATGCCATTCAGCCCTCGGCACGTTTCTCACCTTAGCTTATTGTGTGGAAACTTTAACAACCTACTACCCTATTCACACGTAAATATACATCGTACATAGATATATCAATATTATTCTATTTACACTCCCCATGTACAGGTCTATGTACATTTTATACAGGCACCTATGTCAATATTTACACTATTTACACATAGGTTTGTTATAACCTTGAAACCCGATCGTGTTCAAAGTCCATTACGTGACCTTTCTCACAAGTGCAAACACGACTATGATACGATATTCCATCATGGAATGCCAGTGTCTATCTTCCGGCTTCATCATCAGACCTTGAAACCTAATCGTGGTCAAAGTTCATTACAAGACTTTTCTAACAAATCCAAACACAGCTATGATACGATGTCGTATCATGAAGTTCCAGTTCATATCTCCCGGCTCCATCATCAGATCAGTTCCACAGTACCATATTATTGTATTGTCATGAGAACTACATACACCTGCCAATTTTCATGACGCTACGATCCTTGGAAGATGGTTAAATTCGTTGCCTAGATTCCATTACATAGTTTCTTACATACAGGTCGACCTAATGAAAGCGTGTTAAAAACAAGTCCGGGCGACGGTGACGTCATCTCCACTCTCTAGGTCATCGGTCACTAGGTACCTACTCACTCACTTTACGTTTTCACGATTGACTTTTACCAACAAAATATAAAATTAATTTTCGCACAGCCTGAAATTACCAAAGTAACGAATGACCAATTTTTTTCGCAAGATTGAAGAGAGAAGATTTGCAACTCTCCAGTATGAGAAGAATCGAATGACATATCATTTATCAAAATTGGACCATAATTATATACTACTCAAAAGAAAATAGGGGCCACAAGTATAGAGATCGTTCCGGGAAAATTATATAAAATAGTAAGTACCTATTTTTTTTTGCTATTATACTTAAACTCGAGCATGAAAGAGGTTGATTTCTGAAGCATTCATCATTAATTAGCCACTTATCAATTAGTTTCTGTCCAATAATCAACAATACAATAGAAAAATGTAAGCGGCCCTTATTTTGTTGTGAGCAGTATATATCTGATGGCATGAACAACAAACATCGACCTCGAGTAGTGTGTGGCATCAAACTACCCAAATTTTTTGTTCCCGAATATTTTTTGTTCCATTAGCTTTTTTGAGCGGTGCCAGTGCAGACGTTGCTGTTTTTACCTCGCGGCGCGGCGCGTTACTCAATTACGTGCGGCGAAAGTGCTCTCGTTGCGAGTGTGACAGCAGTTTTCGTCAGCTTTGCCACAGCTCCGGCAGCCGTGATCGTCTAGTGGTTAGGACCCTACGTTGTGGCCGTAGTAACCCAGGTTCGAATCCTGGTCACGGCAGCGATGGCACTGCCGCGGCGGAGCATTTTATTTTGATAATTGTCGTTTGCTTTCCTCACTGGTGTTGTATTTGGATATAATACCTGGAGTTACTTGAACAGTCTTCACCGTGCTGGTGCCGATGCCGGTTGCTCGCGATGTTTTCACTTCAATAGTAGACAGATCGCCGATGATGCCGACGGTTTTTAAAAGAGGAGAAAGGACTCAGGAGAGAGTGAACCATAAGAGGCATAATGAAGGTCCATTTAATTTCTACAATAGGTAAAATTGCCTGGAAATTCTTATATTCCTTATAAGTACCTAACAAGTATTTGACATTCTAAAACTGTATTTCACCGGGGCGGAGGATAAAAATACAGTAAATGATTCATTAGCTTAAGTAGGTAAATATGTAATAAGAATATATAAGCCCAACAAAACTTGACATAATAAAAATAATAAGAGTAAAGGACAGAAACATTTACATTAAGGACGCGAAACTGAGGCAAGTTGATGCAGTTCACTGTTTTAGTGTGCCACTGCCACTGCCACTGCCACTGCCACTGCCACTGCCACTGCCACTTGTGGAGCGCTTATACCTATCTATCTCTTTAACCCCCGACGCAAAGAGAGGGGTGTTATTTATATTAAGTACATCATTGTGTCAAAGTACAACTAACCTAAAACAGTCACAAAAAGACACCCTAGCCTGGTGGCCAGCAGACCACGTGGCCACAACGTGGCCCTCTTGCGGCCCTTTTTAACTATAGCACCGAACAATTCAACCACAAACCACAAGTGGCCTCGTTATAATTATAACTACTCCTACTCTATTATTTACTTACGTAAACTCCTACATTCCCTAATCGTCGACATTCATATAATTGTTCGCATCAAACGTACAGTAATTAAGATAAAGCAGCGCCTGGAACTCAATCTAAGTAGCGCCTAGCTGCAGCCATACAGTCAGCGCCCTGTCAGCGCCTCAAGCTAACTTCTGTAACCGCCAGCGCCAGTTAGTTCACATGTAACCCAGTTACTGTCTCACCCAATTCTCAAGTAGGTATCTATAGGAAAGATTTTCTCTTGACATTTAGTAGTAGATTTACTTCATAAAGTACAGTTAAGTATTACATTTAAAATTAGTTATATCATAGCAATCGATATTACATACAGCCAGTCTATGAGGGTGGGGTGAACGCAACATGTAGTGTAGGGGTGCGCCAAAGTTCATATAAAATTGCAACTCCGATTATTGGATTTTCGAAAATTTATCTCGTACTGTTTTATATCATAACTAGCGGTTGCCCGCGACTTTGTCCGCGTAGAACTTGATCGTCCTACAAAAATGATTGCTATTAAATGATGTTAGGTGCAAGCTTAATTATGGCTGTCCCAAACACACTTCTACCATCTTAAGTGATGGTTTCCCAGATAAAAACTATCCTGTATCCTTCCAAGGGTCTCAAATTATTTGTAGGTACGGGAAATTTCATCTAAATCCGTTCAGGGATTAAGAGTAAAAGGTAACAGTGCGATGAGTTCGTTAGTTTAAATTGCTAAATCTAAATTGAAAACTCCGTTTTTACAAACATAAATATCTTAAGTATCATCAACAGACGTTTCTGCTTACATTTTTTATAAAGTATTAATGAAAAATATTTTTTAAGTGTAAACTTCTTTAGCGGCGCTGTGCACTTTTTTGGGACGGGGGAAAAGGCGCGCAGAGCTCTTTTCACGTGTGTCGACCTGTACGAGACTGGCTGTGCCATTCGAGTTGGCGAGAAAAGGGCGCAAACGCCATGCAATCCGCGGCGCTTACCCGTTCGGCCGACACACAATAAGTTATCACGCGCTAATTTGCAAGTGAAATAGTTTGCACGTCTAGCACACGACGGCCGCGACATACTCTCGATTTTTATCGCACTATACCTCTTCTTCTAAGTGTTCTAATAAGAGAGAGACGGATAGTGCGAGAAAAATCGAGAGAGCTCGCGCGCCGTCGCGTGCTAGCCGTGCTGTCGCTACGGTATTCGTCGATTCGAAATGTCAAAATATTCAAGTTTTCACTTCTGCCGGCACGCCGGAGTGCAACCCGGTCTTTTTTATGTCTACTAAGCTACATTATTGGTTTTTTTTTGCCGAAATCCGTCCAGTAGTTTTATTCACGTTAGTACAGGCTACCCGTATAGTAGGAGTGTTAGGAAGAACTGCGACCTTACAGCGCGCGAACTTCATATTATTAAAAATCCTGCATATTTTTTTTAGCCTAAGGCAGGTCCGTGTAGGTACGACGACGAGCGAAGCGAGGAGTGTTAGGTGTACTGCGACCCTACTCGACCGATGATATTTATTTATTTAGAAGTTCAACAGCATTCACAAAACATTTTTACCAACAGTTTTTTATACTATATGACCGAACTCCCTTGAAAATGATACAGTACGAGTATCAGGTCCGACCCGAGTGTGGTCTTATACTTGATTATTCTGTTTGTATTGTTATTTATTACTTATACAATCTGTGTCAATAAGAGTAAATTGATAGTAATCATTAATTGCAAGAGATTTAAATCAAATCAAATCAAATCAATTATTTATTCTGCAAATAGGCCACAAGGGCACTTTTTACATGTCAAACCGTAATTTACAATAAAATAATAATAATAATCTTACACAATAATAATTTAAAATTATATATAAAAGGTTAACAAACTAAATGTCACTAAGTTAATGTAAATATGACCATTACATTCGATATAAGATCTGTATCAGCATTAACAAGAAGTTAATCATATTAATACAGTATTCCAGAGATGTATAAGGTTTCTGAGCTTCACAATTAATATTTATTCTAATATTCTAAGAGATGTATACGGTTTCTAAGTGTCAAAAAAAAAGGAACAATGATGTATTTAATATTGTCAGAGATATACAGGGTCAATAACAATAAAACGTGTCAAGGTCAGAATGATGTCTCTCGTCAATACGATAATAATAATAATAATACCACTAGTATATATGTAATTAGTTAACTATGTACTATGCCCTTGCAAGCATGAACAGTCCGGACTCCACAAACAGCACCCGATCACGAGTATGACGCATATCTCAGCCATCGCCTCCCTCAATCATATTTTAGGGAAGGTGGCGACCCGATCAACGACGTCACCGTAAGCAAAGCACCCTTTAAGCGAGCATGACATATTCAAGCCACCGGACATTGATAATAACAAAGATTAAGCGACTTGTTCGGCGAGAAACAGCATTACGTGCTCTCTTCTTACATAAAACGGAACAGTTATTTCAGGTAGGTACTTATAATGATTACGTGTATTTAGGTATATTCCTAATAGAATTAGACTACTACTCGCTTAAAGTTTGTCGTTTAAGAAATCGTTGACAGTATAATACGCCTTGCTCAGCAAATTACTTTTAACATGAGACTTAAATTTACTGAACGGTAAATTAACAATTTCGATGGGTATTTTATTGTAAAAACGTATGCAGTTCCCCACGAACGACGTGCTAACCTTGCGGAGACGACTAGCCTTCACTGCGATCTTGTTTTTATTTCTGGTGTTGTAGTCGTGGATATCACTGTTGAGTTTGAAGTCATGAAGATTTTTCCGCACATACATGATATTCTCAAGAATGTATTGGCATGCTACAGTAAGAATGTTTGCCTTCTTAAATTTGTCCCTGAGAGAATCTCGAGCTTTTAGTTCGTATATGGAGCGTACAGCTCGTTTCTGTAGCACGAATATGGTCTGGATATCAGCCGCTTTTCCCCACAACAGGATTCCGTAGGACATAACACTGTGGAAGTAATTGTAGTACACCAGCCTGGCCGTCTCAACGTTTGTTAGCTATTTTATGCGTCTTACTGCATAGGCTGCCGAACTAAGTTTTCCGGCTAGGGCCACGATATGCGCATGCCATTGTAGTTTTGAGTCCAAGGTGATACCTAAAAACACTGTTTTATCTTCAAATTCCAGTTCATCGCCCTTTAATTGGATCTTGGTATTGTTTACCTGCTTGACATTAGGTAAAGTGAATCTGATACACTTTGTTTTCTTGGAATTTAGCAGTAAATTATTTGCTGTAAACCATTTCACAACATCATCATTCATCATTAATACCATCGAAGCTTTTCTCTTTCCCGTCTTCCTTGAAGATAAGCGACGTGTCGTCAGCGAATAAAACTATATCATATTTATCTTGCAACACATTTGGTAGGTCATTTATGTAAATCAGAAATAGAAACGGACCCAGAATCGAGCCTTGAGGAACACCAAGAGCAACAGTTGTCCCTTGTAGTGGATATTTACGGGTAGGAGCCATAAAATCATACAAACAACATTAATACTTACTAAAGCGAACAGCTGCAGGTTACCGGATAGAACTCTCGGAGAAGCTAGGGCTTCTCTTTCAAGGGCCGTTCGTTTTAGACGCACAGGAGGAGTGTTTACTTGGCGAAATCAAAACAACAGACTGGTAACAAACATGACTATATTGCCTGTACGACTATGATAGGGTTAATTCCGCGGATACACGGCACGGGGTGCTGGGACGGAGATATGTTAAACTAAGAGGTTATGTATTTTCTGAGAATGGGCCCATCTCTAATAGACACTAAACTAAATTAAATAGGCGGCGGCGCCAGACGCAACGCGTTTGCGAGCCAAGGCATATGTTGTAAAGTCACTCACGTGTTAACGCCGAAGAAACCGCAAAATGGCGGACAAGTCGCGTGTGCGCACCGCGAGTTGTTTCACGCGCTAAGTTCTTCCATAGCGGTGCTGGTATACGCTACCCGGTGTGCTGGGCTAGCGAGGCGACACGAAGAGTGCAGATGGTGAAGCCGCGCGCCGCAGACGCCACCTCCTTGGCGTGGGCAAGCCGCGGACGGGTCACGCAGCGTTGTCTCGTCGTCAGCCCGACATCCTACGGAGGATGGACGCCCGGGGCATCGCGGACTTCATCGGCGCGCTGACGCTGAAGGCAGGCCGAAGCTGCTGGCGGAGACGGGCTCCGGACTCACGTGCTCAGAATGGCGCGGGCTGTCGCGAACGACGGAAAACATCTGACTTACCCACCGCGCATACAGTGGGCGGGGTAAAATTCTTTGCGGTCACTTATTTAACACCCAATACACTCATTACTTTAGAGGAACCGTTTTTATATCGAGAATATCTTCTCACCGCATCCTCTCGTCTCGTTCCCGATGCCCGAAGGCTCATAGATCACCCAAGCCTCTACCGTCCCCCAAACCATTGTCTGGTCAACCGAACGTCGCATAAAAAAATACTTTTCTTTATCAACGGCGCGATTCTGGATATTTCTACGATATAAGCTATTTCGTTATTATATGCAATTTATTAGTATTCTCGTTATTTAATTAATTAATATTAATCGCCATCCCCTATCGCTGCCCGTAGATAATATTGGTTTCAAAAAGCGACAAATTCAGTGACTCGAACGCACGTCTTTAACCGCTGTCAATGTCATCCGTCGGATCGACTTGACAGCCGTCAAAGAGACCGGCAGATGAATCTATGTTTGCGAATGTATATTAAACTTAACAAGGTTTGTTGATGTTCTACGGCCTCCCTAGGCTACGGTTTGCAAGGCTCACGTCCCCTGTTGTTATCTCAGGCAGTTTAAGTTGGATTTCCGCGAGTGAAAGTGCCGAAATACCGTGATCTTTGTGTGTCAAAGACCTCAGTTTTCTTACGTGGTTTTTTCTGTGTTTAGGGATCTCGGAATCCTTGTACACTTGCCGTTGGCAAGTGCTACACCCTGCTGATTGGGTCCCATTGATGACTACTCGTTGTGTTCTCTCCGAGAGATACGATAACGAGTTCAAGAGCACCGTTTTTAATCCCATAATGTATCAACTTTCTGATTAAATTCTCGTGATCAACGCAATCAAATGCCTTTGATAAATCACAGAACACTCCAATAGCATCTTGAGCCTCTTCCCAGGCATCAAAAATATGTTTAATTAGTACCACACCGGCATCAGTGGTAGAGCGACCCCTAGTGAATCAGAACTGATTGGTATTGAGCAGTTTATTGCAACTAAAGTGGGACATAAGCTGATGAAGAATAAGCTTCTCAAAAACTTTACTTAGTGCCGGTAGTATTGATATTGGCCTGAAGTTGGTAGGGTCAGTTTTCGTTCCTTATTTAAACAACGGGATAATTTTACTGTGTTTCATGAGGTCAGGAAATACTCCAGTATCAATACTTTTATTGAAAATATCAGCTAAGAAAGGTGCAATTGATTCTACAATGGAATGTAATACTTTGACTGAAAGGCCCCAAAGATCTTCAGTCTTCTTCAAGTTCAACAATTTAAACGCTTTTATAAGAATTGGTGGGGTCACGTGAGTGAATCTAAAGATTTCCGTACATTCCGTTACATTTGCTTTCAACAACGATTCAGCGGCACCTGGTGATGAGTTTAAAGACTTCGTGGTCTCAACGGGTACGTTAAAAAAGAACCGCTCAAAATAATCCGCTACTTCATGGTCAGAACTTACTAAAGTATCATCAATTCGTAGGCTGTAGTGCGGATCTTTTATTTTGCGTTTTCCAGTTTCAGTGTTGATAACTTGCCACACAGTTTTAACCTTATCATTGGAGTTCTGAATCTTTTTTGACAAGTAATCGGCTTTGGCGGCGACACACATCAACTTAAAAGATTTCGAGCAGTTCTTAACATACTCTAGAAGTTCCGGTCTTTTATCAGTAGTTCTCGAATCGTACAAGTCGTAGAGACGGCGTCGTTTTTCGTGAATATCTGGGGTAGCCCAGTCGCTAAATTTAGTCTTGACCTTGCTTTGAATTTTCCTTAAATTAAAACAGGCATCAAATTCCATTTTAATACAGTTAAACAAATGAGCACACAAACAATTAGGACATTCCTGAGTAAATGGAAGATAACGTAATCGTTTCGCAATATTATGATTGAATAAATCTAATCTCTTTTCGGAAATAGGTCTGCACATGGTGTCTCGTGGAACTTTGACCGTTTTCTCGCTGAAGGAGACTTGTTGTCCACAGTGGTCAGAACTCAGGTTGTTTATAATAGATTTATTAATTGCATCCTTCTTAAAATTAAACAACCGTTAACGTGGTTTTCTAAAGACAGACTTTGTTCCTTTTTTTAAATACCAGACAATGTACATTATATACAATATGTTTGGAAGGTGTGCCAATAAATCAGCTGGCATATTTACTGTTGACAAATATTCAACCAACTGTATGATTACTAAGACATTCTCTACAAAAATGGTATTTTATATCTATATGTTTTGATCGGTTATAAAATACCGGATTGAGTAACAGTTTATGGGCACTTTGATTGTCATTAAAAATAACAATGTTATAAAATTCACTGGTTATTTCTTTATGCAAATTTCTTAAATAAATTGCCTCCTTACAACATTCAGATATCCCTACATACTCGGCTTCTGTAGAAGAAAGGCTCACACTTTTTTGTTTTTTACTTGCCCAGGAAATTACACCCCCTGATAAATTAAAACAATACCCTGTGTATGATTTTCTATCTATGCAGTCACTGCCCCAGTCTGCATCAACATATCCCACAATCTCCTTATTATCATCTTTTCCACTATACCGAATACAATAGTCTTTTGTTTTCTTAAGATACCTTAATATCCGTTTACAATGATTCCAATGTTCTTTACCATAACAATTGTTAAATTGGCTAAGATATCCTACTGAAAACATTATATCGGGACGAGTTAATATAGCTATATAAATCAGGCAACCAATTAATTGCTGGTAAGGTAAGCTTTTATCACATTTTTCATTTCTTGATAATTTTAATTCACTTTCCATGGGTGTATCTACTGTTTTACCATCAGTTAAATTAAAATTTTCAAGCAATTGTTCTATATACTCACTTTGACTTAAAGTTAATAGTTTTCTATTTTTATCATAGCAAACTGACATTCCAAGACTGTCTGATATGACCCAAGTCCTTAATTTTAAACTGAGATTCTAATATATTTTTTAAATTACTAATTTCTTTAGTATCATTTGAGAACACAAAGTCATCAACATACAAAGCCACTATTGTACGCTTATTTTTTATATACAGACATGGTTCATACTTTGACTTTACATATCCATTTTTAGTTAAACATTCATCTACTTTCTGGTACCACATTCTTGAAGATTGCTTTAGTCCATAAATTGCCTTATTCAATTTAAGTATTTTATTTTTGTCTGAACAGTCAAAACCTTTAAGTATCTGCATAAAAATATTTTCATGAAGGTCACCGTTCAAGAATGCGGTTGTCACATCCAAATGAATGATTTCAAAATTAAGTTTACAGATAGAGCGAAAGTAACCTTAAGGTACTATGTCTCACAACCGGCGAAAAGGTTTCCTCATAGTCTACACCGGGTTGCTGTGTAAACCCTTTCGCCACCAATCTGGCACGATAACGCAATTTATTGTCTGGTCCGATTTTCTTTTTTAGCACCCACTTACACTGCACTATAGTACCACTAGCGGGAATATGCCATTTCCCACGCACTATTTTCTTCAAAACACTTAAGCTCTTCCCGGACTGCCTGTAACCACTAGTCTATTTCAGGCCCTTTCAAAGCTTCCTCTAGTGTTAGCTCCATGGTGCTGTCCATAACCTGATTCTTGGTGAAGAACATACCACCAAATCCATACCTGTCTGGTGCTCGACGTTCTCTGACTAATCTGGCGGGTTCCTTGGAAGTGGTCTCGGTGACCGTCATATCCGATGAGTCTTCATACTCACTAGGAACATACTCGCTCGATAAGTCTGATGCTGACTCATCTATCAGTGTCGATTCTGTGGCTTCTTCTCCCTTTGAATCCTGCAGTGTCTGGTTCTTTGCTTCATCTTCATCTGCGTGTTCCACTTCTATGACATTTTCAGAAACTTCCATCACACTAACTGAGTTTGACTGTTCTTCCATTATGATGACATCTCTGCTAGTCGATATTTTCTTAGTTACAGGGTCGTATATCCTGTACCCCTTAACGTTCTCAGGATATCCCACTAAGATGCACTCTTGTCATTTCTTATCCCATTTTGTTCTCTTCTGTTTATCTATGTGAACCATTACCGGTGAACCAAAGATTCTCAAGTTGCTTAAATCTGGTTTCACTCCTGTCCACAATTCATAAGGCGTTTTTCCATTAAGTACTTATGATACAGTGCGGTTGTGTAGATAAACAGCTGCATGACAGGCCTCAGCCCAAAACTTCTTGCCGAGCTTGGCATCATACATCATACATTTTGCTTTCTCGATTATAGTGCGATTCTGGCGTTCGCACAATCCGTTCTGTTGAGGTGTGTACGGGTTACTCTTTTGATGTAGTATTCCTTTTTCCTTTCAATATGCATCGAAGCTTGAATTACAAATTTCTTTGCCATTGTCGCTGCGAAGAATTTTCAACTTTCTGTTTGTTTGATTTTCTGCCAAAGCTAAAAACTGCTTGAAACATTTCAGTGCCTCATTTTTGTGCTTCAAAAAATATATAAATGTCATTCGGCTAAAATCACCTACAAATAACTGAAAGTAAGAAAGAAAGAAAGAAAGAAAATACATTTATTTAACGTCACAACTTAAGTACACAATAAAAAAGAACAAGCAAACGATAAGGCTTAATACGAGGACGTTAAACAGGATCCCCACTCAGCATAAAGCCACGGCAAGACACGGCAAGCAGAGGCGCTGATTTTCGGTGGGGACCTAACTTAAAACTATTATAGGTGACGGCACAAACGCCAACAACTGGTAATAACTAAGGAAAATTAAAACAAAATAAATAAACCTAAGCACTTAACATAAATAACAGAATGAAAAATAAAACATTTGATAACACAACAAAACGCAACAAGAAAGTTTAAAAGTTTAATAGCTATAGCAAGTTCCGCCAACCGTCATACAAATTACAATTACACTTGTGCTCGGGCCTACTGGCTACATGTGATGATGTAATGATGTGATGTGCAGCTAAGCATTAGAAGGAATGCAGAAGGTAAGAAAAAGTTAATTAACTAATATATTATCAAAAATTAACTATAATGTATTTGTATCTCCAAAAAATACGCATGGCACTTTGCCTTAAACGTAGAAATTGTCCTTATAGCACGGATTGGTGGAGGAAGATCGTTCCAGCACTTCGTGGCAGCGTAACGAAAACTACCACGAAATGCCGCTGACAGGTGCCCAGGACAAACTAGTTGAAGATACCTAGCGGATCTTACCTGCAAAGACCTTGCGTTATGCGCCCAGGTCAGCTTATTGTAAAGGTACGAGGGCAACTGGCGGTTAACTACACCAAATAAAAGAGAAGCTAAATGTAGTTTTTGGCGGTATGACATTTTCATAACATGATTTTGATTTAGGTAAGGCGTCACATGAGCACGTCGGGGGATGTTAAAACAATAACGCATGCAAGCATTTTGTACTCTCTGGACCAACCTCTGCGTCCGTGCCAGGAGACACGGTCCGTATACTGTGTCACAATAGTTGAACCGCGAGAGTATAAGTGCATCGCATAACCTCACCCTCAGTTCCACACTGAGAAAATCACGTATTTTATAAAGTACCTTAAGTCTATAAAAGCAATTCCTAACGACATTGAGTACATGATTTTCAAATTTAAGTTCTCCGTCCATTAGGAGGCCAAGGTTCTTGGCCTCTTGGACGCGCTCCAACGACTCGCTTTCTAATAGCACTTCAAAATTACTCCTGCATAATTTAACTATTTGCTGCTTGGTGCCCAGTATCATGTATTTTGATTTAATAGGATTTAAAGCAAGTCCGTTTAGGTGTGACCATGCAGCAATACGTCCGAGGTCGTCGTTAAGTTTGTCCACCTCTGAGGCTATGTTGTTCACGCTACACGGGATGTACAATTGTAAGTCATCAGCGTAAAGATGATAGTGGCAATGTTTTATAACTTTTGTAATGTCACTACTATATAGTATAAACAACACAGGACCCAAAATGGAGCCCTGTGGCACGCCTCTGTGCACTGGGAGAATTTCGGAAGAAGTTTTTTTACCAGTAGGGTCTTGGAGTTGAACGAGCTGGCTACGACTTTCAAGGTAGCTCGCAAACCACTTTACTGTACAAGTATCAAAACCGTAATATGCCAATTTTGACAGTAGAAGCGAGATATCTATGGTGTCAAACGCCCTAGTAAAGTCCAAGAGTGTAAGAATTGTGCCCTGCCCTTTATCACGGGCGGCCAGTATATTGTCGGTCACGTCGAGTAGAGCAGTTGCTGTGCCACGGTGCCTACGAAAACCCGATTGTTGCGCTGGAAGTATGTTATTCAGCTCTAAATATTCTGTTAACTGTTGGCAGACAATTTTTTCTAAGACTTTAGAAAGGCAGGGCAGTATGCTTATCGGTCGGAGATCTTTCATCTCTACCGGATTGGGGACCTTTGGTAAAGGACGTACCAAGGCGATCTTCCAAGAATCGGGAAACGTGTGCGTAGCGAGGGATCTGTTCATTATTGCTGTTATAACTCCTAGGGTACGAGGCAAGGTGAGGAGGATCATATCCAAAGTCACTCCATCAATGCCTTCAGCGTTAGATTTTAAGGTCTTCATAATAGTAGAAACTTGAATTTCCGAGACAGGTTTTAATTTAAAAACTGAGGGACCAAAACGATTAAATTCATAAAAAGTGAGGTTACTAATTGAAACTTGATTATATCCGGATAAGTTAAGAAAATGTTGGTTAATAATGGTAGGATTATTGAAATGATATGGAAGTTGTTTCTCTTTGGAGCTGTCGACAAGTACGTCATTCTTAAGGTTTTTCCATAGAACTTTGGAGTTGGTTACGTGACGATTAATTTTTTGGGCAAAGTATGCACGTTTTTCATTATATAGGGCACAGATGACAATATGTTTCATGTCTTTATAGTACTTTTTGTGCACTTCAGACTGGGTTTGCTTATACCTAACGTGGGCGTCGTTACGTAAACTCATCATTTTCCTTACCGTATGGGTAATCCAGGGACTGTTATGCGGCTTTAAGTAAAACGTCCTGAGCGGAGCATGCGCGTTAAATAGGGATATCAGGTTAAAGTTAAACATTTCAAGCATTTCGTTTACACCACGTAAACCGGCGATGTTTTCCCAATTAACATTATTAAGATCTCGTTCGAAGCATGAGTAATCGATGTCTGATAAGGGCCTGTATGAAATCAATTTAGGTGCTGGTTCTCATTCAGCTGCTCCGGTATCCCCGTGATTTCGAGGTCGTTCAAGAGAAGGTCTTGGTCGCGGTCACAGAGCTCGAGTTTTAACGCAGCGACAGTCTCTGCCAGCTCGCTGTCAGCAGGGATCGCATGCCGCTCCTCCGACCGCTCTTCCAGGCGCTTGATCCTCTCCTCAACAGCCTCAATACGACCCGAGAAGCCACTGAAAAGCAGGCGCAGCCCCGCCACTTCGCGCCGGAGGCCCACGACTTCGTCGCCCACGGTGCCGATCTGCGTGCAAAGTAGGCGCAGCTGCTCGGCGACGTCCAGCTGCTGACCGGGCGACACCGGACCCTCTTCACAGAGCTCATCGTTCTTCACTGGCGTGTCAGTGTTGTCACGCCGTGGGGTCTTGACTTTGCAAGCCGGACAAGACCAAGTAGCCGGAACACGACCCGTATGTGGGATGTTCACACATCCTTTATGGTAGACCGAAGTACATTCGGTGCATTTGGCGACACCTGTTGATGAAAGCAGTTTTCCGCAAGCCGAACAATTGACCATAGTGACCAATATCAGTTTCACTTAACACCACGGGTAATTAACTGTAATGTCACAAAAACCAATAATGTTTATTATGGTGGGTACACAGAAATGTCATACGTCCTATGGACGAATACTATTTTTACGTATTTCGCTTATTTGTTAGTTTTATATCACTGTGATAACAATGAAGACTGATTATTATATCGTTACGAACCATTCACTGAATAAATTGATGTAAAAAAGAAGGTTTGTTTATTTTATATCACTCGACAACACAGCAGCGCAACCACGGTCGTTAGCGTGCGTGACGTCACTCCAAAGTAGAACGAACCTCCAAGCGACGCCACCTCCATTTGGCCACATAGATCAGTGTGCACCAATTTCAGTAGTTCACTGCTTCGATTACCTACATGCTTGAATGGTAACCTGCATTGATGGCCTTCGCAGCAAGTCTTGCATGATGATTTGCTGATTTCAACCTTTTCATTCAAGTCCATTCCTTCCACGGCATTCTTTGTTTTTATCAAGCAATCACTGTTCGCGTGTCCTAGTCTGCGATGCCAAATTTCGCCTGACGTAGTCGCTGCCGCGGCCAGTCGCTCAGGAGCTGTATTCAATTTATAAACACCGTTCATTAATGACGCTGTAGCTACTAAATCGCCATTTCTGTTGAAAATTTGACATCCACTATTTGTAAAGTTCACTTTATTCCCTTTTTCAATTAGTTTACTGACCGAAAGAAGGTTAGTTGTCAAATTTGGTACACACAGTACATCCTCGATGTTTATCTCATATTCACAGCCATTGGGGGAGTGACGTCACGGACGCCATACGACGTACGCGCTTACTATTGCCGCCGTTCATATAAAATAAAACGAGTTGCTTTATGCTTTGCAAATACGCTAATTTACTTCGCGTTGGTGTAAATATTGACAATTATCATTTGCGTATTTAAAGGTGCAGTGACAAAGCCTAAAAGTGATAAATAAAAGTTAAACACAGACGAGTGCTGCGACATCTACCCGCACTGACAAAAAGAAAACAAAAAGACAAAAAATCAATAAAAAACAATGAAAAACGGCAAGTGTGGGGCTTGTGCTAAATTTATTGGGCGCACTGGCATCGTATCATGCCCAAAATGCAGCGGTCAGTACCACGGTGCTTGTGTCGGTGTCTCAGTTGGAGCAGTGATCCCCAAGGACTGGGTCTGTCCTAATTGCCAGCGCTTCCAGCCGAGAGACAACCGCTCCGACACGCCCGTTAAAGGCCTGCCGGGCCAATCGTCTTCTGCTACGCCAGCCGCCGCTCCGCTCGCCACCGACCAGCCCGCTGCTGCCGCTCGGCCCACCTCCGCTCAGGCCACCGTCACCCAGCCCGGCGCCGCACTGCCCGCCTCCACTGTGGACTCGCTGGAGGTGGGCACGGGCATGCCCGACTCTCCTGTGTCCTTTGGCGGGGGGGACATGGCCCGTGCGCTTGCTGAACTGAAACGGTTCATCGGCGTGGAGTTCTATACCATTAGACAGGAGCTGAAGGAATTTCGCGACGAGTTTCAGGAGATGAGAGCGCACCTGTCCGATTTTAACGAGAGGATGGATCGTTTGGAGGGCCGAGTCGATGCTATTGAGAAGCAGGTCGTAGATGGGGCTGCGTCAGCCGCTACCCGAGTTCTCGAGGAAGCCGTTGCAAACCTTCAAATGGAGCTGAACGATCGGGATCAGGAGCTCCTGTCTAACGACGTCCAGGTGACGAACGTCCCGGAGGAGCCTGGTGAGAGCGCAGCCGGCCTAGCCACACGGATCTGCGCAAAGCTGGGCGTGGAGTTGGACGTGCGCGACGTGGTATCTGTGAATCGCGCCGGGCGGGTGCGCGAGGCTGGCCGGCCGCGGCCCCTCGTGCTGCGCCTGGCACGCCGCACCGTCAAGGACGAGCTGCTGCGGGGCGCGCGCACACGCCGCGGCGCCACCACCGAAGGCCTGGGCCTGGCCAGCGCGCCGCAGCGGTTCTACGTGAACGAGCGGCTGACTAGCGCCAACCGACAGCTGTTCCAGCGGGCCCGCGAGGCCGCGCGCACCGCCGCCTGGCGCTTCGTGTGGACCCGCGACGGCAGGATCCTTGCCCGCAGGTCTGAGGGCCAGCCAACTCATCGCGTGCGCCGGTTAACAGATATGCACATTTTTTTGCCATCCGAAGTCAAAACCGGTCCTTAGTTGTTATTGCTTTTGTTCATTTTGTTGTGAAGTCCTGAAATTGAATGTTTCGTTGTTGATCTTTGTTTGTAACTCGTATCTTGTAAACTGTATACTTTTAAGAAAATACCGTTCTTACCGGTTTGTTGTGGCCTTTATACTTGTTCTGTTGTTGCTATGTGTTGTCGCGGGAGTGGGCCGACAAATGTGCCTCGAACCGTCACGTGTTTCAGCCTGGAAACGATCACCTTGTATAAATATTTCCGTTTATAGTTTATCTATGTATATATATGTTATCGGTCTACGCTATCACTTTTTATTTACCACTTTGTGTTGCACTTATTTTATACTTTTATCTCCTTGCATTGACTCACTTACCTGTATGCAGTTATCCATTTGCTATTGTTATTTAAACTTGTTAGCTCGTTCTCGTTTTTATGATGTCGCGGTTTAATAATTTGAACGTTGGATTATTTAATGCTGGTTCCCTAGGTACGGGCCACGATGAGCTGATTGCGACTATAACAGATACGAACGCAGACATTATTGCCATAAACGAGTCGTGGCTTCGGGCTGGCGAGGAAGGACGTGCTCCCGCCGTGCCTAATTACCGACTACGTCACGTTCCCCGGCCGGTCGAAATATGTGGAGGACGGGGTGGGGGCGTCGGTTTCTTCCTGCGCCGGGGCCTCAACGCACGCACACTACCACATCCTCCCGCTGCGCTCGTAGAACAAATGTGGTTGAAAACAATAATTAACGGCAGACATTTAATAATAGGAACCGCCTATCGACCACCACGGCTAGATGTTGACACTTTTTTTGATGCCATTACTGACTCAATAACTTCTTTTGTTAAATACGATCGACTAATTTTACTTGGTGACTTTAATATAAATTATACGGACAAGAACGACAGAAAATTTAAATGTTTGACACAATTTCTGACAACGGTTGGCCTGACACAACATGTACGCGACCCGACTCACTTTACGGAACACAGCCAAACAACTATAGACCTTATTTGCTCCGACGCTCGTGTTGTGTCTGTAGACGTGCAGCATATCCCGGACCTAGGGAGACATGCATTCATCACAGCCGAGTTTGACATTAAAAAGCGGAAACCGACACCTAGACGTATTACTTATAGACCTCTGAAAGACATAAACTTGACAGAATTTAACAATGACCTTGACACCATCAACTGGGAACAAATTTTATTACTTAAGGACGTAAATGATATGGTTAGACTATTTAACTCATTGCTACTTGGACTTTTTGACAGACACGCGCCGGAAAAGACGATAGTTGTGAAGGAGGCACTTAAACCATGGCTTACGAGCAACGTTCGGCTCATGATGCGGCTCAGAAACGAGGCTCACGCTCGTTACAAACGAACCCGAAACGATGTTCACAAGCGGTATTACCTCGACCTGAAACACCTTGTGATAGAAGCCATCTATAGCGAGAAACGTGCCTTCTTCACGCACCATATTAATGACATGACTGACCCGAAGTCTCTCTGGAAAAACTTAAAGCGCACTGTTCTTCCAGATTCACAGTTGCAGACTGACCTCCCGGTACAATTTGATGACCCTGATTTGATCAACCGTCATTTTCTCAATATACCTGGAAAACAGGACGTGACTTTATCTGACTTGACTTTTTTTGAATTTTATAGACATAACGACAAAACTTTCACGCTTTCGGCTACCACTGCTACTGCCGTCACAAAAATAATTAAGTCAATTAGAACTACGGCAAAAGGACTGGACTCAATTGATATTGACATGTTACTTCTGACATTACCGAGAACTACAGACGTACTGACTTACATTATTAATAAGAGTATTCTTACTATGACTTTTCCGGCTGACTGGAAAATCGCTCAGGTGAACCCGTTACCTAAAAAACCAAACCCCACTGATGTGTCTCAACTACGCCCTATAAGCATTCTTCCTTGTGCATCAAAGATAATTGAACGGGTAGTTTGCGAACAGCTGTCCGATTACCTGGAGAAAAACAGCATACTTCCTGAACTGCAGTCAGGTTTTCGCAAGGGTCGGTCGACAGCTACTGCGTTGCTCGATGTAGTCGACAACATCTTACAGGCTCGCGATGCTGGTAAAAGTACCTTTTTAGTTCTTTTAGACTTCTCCAGGGCCTTCGACTGCATTAGCGTACCTCTTCTATTATCCAAGATGTCTTATTACGGGTTTGATGTCAATGCAACCAAATGGTTCAGTAGCTATTTGTCTGGCCGTGCGCAGGCAGTTGCGTTGCGTAAGGTGGATGGTGGTGCTCTGCGGTCCTCTGTTTGTACTGTGACGAGAGGAGTACCGCAGGGTTCGATACTTGGTCCCCTGCTCTTTATACTGTATAGCGCTGACATCACAAACAGTATAAAAAGCTGTAAGTATCACCTGTACGCGGACGACGTGCAACTTTATTTTTCTAGCGCGCCGTCAGACACTTCTGCTGCCATAAACACAATTAATGCGGACCTTGATCGTATTTCCTCTTGGGCGGAGAAGAACTGCTTAGTTCTTAATCCTAGCAAGTCGAAGTATGTGGTTTTCGGGTCAAAACATCAAATCCGTAATACCCTTAATTCCCTTGATGCTCTGACTTCCGGGAATGTTGCCGTCATGGGCGAACCAATAGAACAGGTGGTAGAAGCAACCAACCTCGGCCTTCTTATGGACGGGAATTTGCGCTTTGAGAACCACATACTAAATGTTGTGGGTAACTGCTTCTATCGCCTTAAAGTTCTATATAATATACGTGATTACCTTAGTGTCGATTTGCGTGTCGACCTATGTGAATCACTCATATTATCTAGATTAAACTATTGCGATGTCGTGTATGATGGGTGCATTACTGGCCGTTCGAAGAGGCTAATACAACGAGTGCAGAACGCATGCGCTCGTTTTTGTTTCCGAGTCCCTCCCCGGTCCCACATCACTCCGTACTTGAACGCCGCTAACTTGTTGAACATGCCTGCACGCCGGCGCCTGCACCTGGCCACTCTGCTCTTCGGGGTGGTAAAGCATGAAACCCCATCTTACCTATTTCAAAAACTGGTATGGTCAAAAAGTGCGCGCAGATTCAAGGCAATGGCCCTGATACCTATGCACCGAACCGCTGCTTTCCGAGGTAGTTTCAAGTTTGCGGCGTCTAAGTGCTGGAATGATATCCCTCCCCCTATCCAAGGGGCGCTTAGCAGATACACCTTTAAGCGTATGCTTAAGGGTTATTTGTTGACGCTCCAGAAATCGATATCCTAATCCAGCACTGTGACAGCAAAAATATGCCAATCAGTAATTTTGAAATTTTTATTTTATTTACTTGTTGTTTTATAAGTAAGAATGAATTTGAATGTCGAATGTTATTTTTTTTTTTTTTAATTATATTGATGCTGCATGTAGGTAGTACGTACACAGCTCTCACCTGGTTTTTAAAATTATATTTATTTCTCTCTCGCCTATCCCAATAGTATATTAGTATAGTAGTTTATATATATATTAAATTGTATGACGTTTCCGTGAGTCACCAACGGTGCTGGCTGAAAATCAGCGCTGCAGGTGTCTGACACCTCAGCATAATGCTGAGCCAGTGTCCGGTTCACTGCCGCAGAGACACACTTGTTTCATGTTTCATGTGCTTTTCTTGTTTATTTTATTATTTAATAACCATGTGTGTCCTGTGTGTTTGTGAATAAATGTATCTTTCTTTCTTTCTTTCTTTCCATTCACTGAAGTTACGACCTCGATATCACCAGAACACGTAACTGAAACAGTTTCTTGGTTTGCAACCACGATTTCTTCATTAGATACACGATAATTACTGCTTATCCAATGTTTATTTGCCGTAAGGTGAACCGACGCACCCGAATCAACGTAGAAATCATTTTTACTAAAACTGCCACTTAAAAACACAGCTGAGAATGCATTTGTTTGTTTGCGGTCTTCATTTTTACTGCCTTTGGAATTCAACGGGCACTGTGTACGATAATGTCCCACTTGTTTACAACGATAGCAGTTGACAACCTTCGACTTGACGCCATCTTTTCTTCCGGCAGTTCCGGCGGCCATTTGTCTATTTAGGTGTTGCCAGTTTTTAGACGCGGCAAATGCGCTATCCCCCTCACTTTCGTTGACAAAATTTCCGGTTTCCATGTCGAGAAGTTTGCTTTTTATGACGTCCGCAGTCATTTGAATGCCCGAATGTTCTATGGCCATAATCATAGGCGAGAACTTCTCTGGTAATCCAGCTAGGAGTAACGAACCAATCCACTCGTCGTTACTTGCAAATCCTGTTCCACACAACTTCTGTCCTGTTTCAATAATTTGTGTAACATACGATGTCATGGAACTGCAATTATCCAATCGAACTGAGATCAAACTTCTTAAAAGACTTATTCTTCTCGTGAAGCCAGAGTCATCGAAAAGCGACTTAAGCTTTTCCCACGGTGCTTTAGAACTCTCCACGGTCTTGATATGAACATACAATAACGAGTCAATGGTGAGAATTAATTTCGCCTTTGTCTTAGCGTCCTTTGCGGTCCTTCTGCATCTCTTTCTGGCTTGATGCACTTCACCATTCCTTCCAGAATTAAGAAATTTTCTGCCGCGAACACCCACTCGTCGTAGTTCTCTCTGCCCTTTAGTTTCGGCACATTTACTATATAGTTCGCTGCCATTCTTTTTGCACAGTCACTCGCGATATATTACAGCCAATCGAAGAGAGTACTAACAGTTTTATACGTTCTTAACGTCTATTATGCACAGTTATACATAGAAGGGCACATAAACTCTTAAAATGAAACAATCGTTAACATGGTTTTCTAAAGACAGACTTTATTCCTTTTTTTTTAATACCAGAGACAATGCACACATACATAATATGTTTGGAAGGTATGCCAATAGGTGGCGGTACAGAAGCTATTGTTTTGATATTAAGCCAATACTACTACTACTACTGAAAACGATTACTGAAAACGTTATCTATACATGTGGCACTGGTTGCTGTAATTCGAGTAGGTTCACAAAACAGGTTCACTAAGTTAAACGATTTAAAAGTATTCACTAGACTCACACACATGGGCGATTTCTCGAGTAAGTTAACATTAAAATCACCACACACAATAACACATTTTGTACTTAGAAAAATACTACTGAGCACTTCATCCATAACTGACTCGAATAGACTATAATCCGCCGATGGAGGTCTGTATACGCATACAATTATGAATTGATCCAATTCAACACAAGAGAGTTCTATTTGGCGCTCGTTGGATTTGTCAACAATATCTTTACGTTCCTTACTTTTCAAATTGTGTTTTACCATTATCAAAGACCGGTTAGTAAGTTAACAATTCACTAACGAAACTCTTATTTTGTGTGTGTGTGTGAGCAAGTCAATCAGTCGGAGAGGGAGAAAAAAGAAAACAAGAAAACAAAAAATTACCTACTTGGAAAGTTCTTTAATTTTTTTTTTATTTATTTATTATCTCAAAAATGTACTTATGTGGTAGGTATACAAAAAATTTCGCCAAACTGAGATCAGTTTGTTGGCGAATAGTGCGCTCACAAATAAGTCGGTGTTTGTTATACCTACTGATGTGACACTTAAACTTCTTATCTAATGTTACTTATGTTCATGCAAGAATGCGTGCATTTAAGCACTATTCAAGGTGCAGCAGAACCGTATGAGTATCTACCCTCTTCATCCCACGAAGGCAATGACCTTGACCTATATTATAAAGAGCCTAGGAATGTTATATTTCTCTGAGTGGGTCAGCTTCGTGAGTTGAAGTGGATAGTCATGCCAATACCTTATAACTAATAGGTATATATTATTATTATATTACATTACTTATCTATATTATCTAAAAGTGTTTCTTTTAGTTTTTTTTTGAAAACCTCTTTACTACTACATTCTTCTATTGTTGGGCTAATTCGGTTAAAAATCTTAGGTATTATGTTTTTCCGAGTTCTCTGGCCATAGTAATTGTTAGTATTATATTCTACATATCTTCTTTTTGTTTTTGGCCTAAAGTTGCGTAACGATTTTTTACGTGTTTTAAATCTGTCATGGCCATAGTTTTCTAGGTATATTAAATATTTAACTTTGTCATGAACTGGTAAGATTTTTAACCTTTTATAAAGTAATTTATAGTTCTGTTTACAACTCATTTTGGTATGTTTATCCACCAATATATTTTTAATAATTCTAATTTGTATACTATATATCTTATCAAGGTAAGTTTTAAGAGTAAGCCCGTATGCATTTAAGCCGTAACTAATTACTGACTCGGCTAGCGAGTGGTACAAGGTGTGCATTATTTTCCTGTTAACAATATTTTTCAAACTATACAGTTTAACCATAATTGCCCGTAGTTTATTGCATACTATATCTATGTGGTTGGCCCAGCTGAACTTGGTATCAATGGTCAAACCTAAATATTTATATTTGTTTACGAATTCAATACTAGCACATTTACAGTTTAATTGGTTGTTATGTAAACAGTCATACGTGTGTCCTATTATGTTAATATTTTCGCTCGGGACTCGTAGGTACGGTGATTTAATTAACATACATTTTGTTTTTTCTATGTTTAGAATAATCCCATTGTCATGCGACCATTTAATTATGTTTACAAAATCAGTCTGGACACATTGTTCTAGATTTTTTACGTCCCTGTCTGCATATACTATACATGTGTCGTCAGCATACATATACGTCGAGCAATTCTTGACCACATTGCTCATGCTGTTCACATGCATAATATAGCCTACTGGGCCATAAATAGAACCGGTAGGCACGCCATAGATCACCTTGGCTTCGTCCCCGCTCCGTCCGTCGATCACAGTGGTCAGTGTCCTGTTCGATAAGTAGCTTCTGAGCAACTCGAGCGCCGAACCACGAACACCACATTCTTGCATGGCAACAATGAGCTGTTCGTGATCCAGCGTGTCGAATGCTTTTTTGAAGTCTATTTATAAGGTGAGTACATACTTTTGATTATTTAAGTGCTCATTAACCTCATCTGTGAACTCGGACAGTGCGGTTGCAGTGCTGCGCATACGCCTAAATCCGTGCTGGGTGTCAGATATTATGTTGTTTTTCTCTAAGTATTTACTAATCTGTGATACAATAACTTTTTCCACTATTTTATTTATGACTGATAGTATGGCTATGGGCCGATAGTTTGTGTACTCAGAGTGACTACCCTGTTTGTATATAGGTCTGATTATTGATTTTTTCAACAGTTCCGGGTAGGTACCTGACGAAACGCAGATATTTACAAACTTTGCCAAAATAGGACTTACACTCGGTTTTATAATTTTTAGATCTTTACATCTTATACCATCAATCCCCGGCGATTTTCTACTGCTTAACTTATCTATAATATTTTCTATTTCCGTGTTCGTCACCTTTTGATAACGGAATGAGACATCGCTCACATTTACATAGTTTTCTCGAATTAAGAATTTTTTATTACAGTTATGTTTGATGTTTTGAATTTCGGAGGTAAATGTTTTGGCAAAGTTTGTACACACCGCTTCAATAGAAGTATTTATACTTTTACATAAATATTTATTTATCACCTCGTCTAAGTTTGGTTTCACATTGCCAAGCCATTTATTTATTGTAGCCCACAGTTTTCTCAAATCATTCTCACAGTTTATAATTTCTGTTTGCATGTGGTTTTGCTTCGCTAAGAATATACATTTATTTGTTAGATTTCTAAATCTCGTATAATCTAATCTATACGTTACATTTTTAGGGCTAGACTTCCATTTTTTAAACAGTTCATCTCTACGTATTAACATATTTTCTAAATTTCTAGTTATCCAAGGTTGGGTGATTCTATTACTATTATACAATTTAACTTCTTTAGATTTATTATATATTGTGCTAAAGATTAGGTGGATTTTTTCGTACATCATTTTCGGGAATTGAATTTTATACACTTCCGACCAGTCTACTTTTTGTAATTCCGTTTTAACTAATCTATTATTGAGTACTTCGCGCGTACGGCGTTCCATGCCGTTTCCATTTCTTATTGGCCTGACTTTACCGGTAGCTGCACCCGTAGATATGCTGCCGCCGACGAGATAGTGATCCGACACCTTGCACGTGAGCATGTGCGCGCCGGCCGCCCGCAGGTCCCCGGCCGCGCGCACCCACACATGGTCGAGGCACGACGTCACGAGCTGCCCGTCCAGTATCTCCTCCCGCGTGCATTCGTTGATAACGCATTCTAGGGCGCGATCACACAGGACGGTTTTGTAGTTTTCTGTTATGTTATCATTTAATAGTATGTTTATATTTATGTCGCCTATTATGATGATGTTGTCCGTCCGTGGTATATTTCCTAATATACCATCCAGCTCCTGTATAAAACCAGTTTTGCTAGTACTTGGTGGTCTATATATTGCCAATATATGAAGTGGGTTCCGGAAGTTTCTAGTCATTATGTGTAATATTTCCGATGTACGTCCACGAGTGTTTAGCTTTTCTGTCAACAGTTCAGGTTTCGTATATATTAATAGCCCGCCGCCTCTTCTATCTTCTCGCGTTCGAGTGTATTTATTATATCCTTCCAAATTATATAAAAAAAGTTCTTCCTTCTTGATGTTAATCTCACTTAATATTATTATGTCTAGTAAGCTATTACAGGCCTTGATCATGCATTGAAATTCACCAAATTTTTTTCTCAGGGATCTGATGTTTAAGTGTATTATTTTTAGTTCATTATTCGTATTAGTTATATATGTACTCCAGCTATGTATATCTTGAAAATTTCTATATTTTGTTGTATTTTCATCTATGTTACTTAGTATATCGTTGAATGTAAGGCTTTAGGGAAATCACGTAGTGTGTAAGGGCCCACTAACGTGTGTGTTTATTATCATTACTTCAACCATTAGTATTTTGTGCAGATAATAATCTCCATATGTCCGCATCCGATTTAATGTGTTGTATCTTCGCCTTTTCGTCTTTCTTGACTAACACTCTATGATTTTGTACCCAGATATACTTATATGTAGTCTTCAGGGAAGTTTTAGTATTCCAGAATAGAATTCGCATTTGTCTCGTCATGTTTTCGTTTATATAAACCATATGCTCGTTTTCAACTGACAGCAGGTCTTTGTTGGTGTACCTTGTCTTTCTCTTGCTGAGCCATTCATCTTTAGCCTGCCTGGACGCGAGCGTTACCACGACGGGGCGCGGGCGCGGCCGCGCGCCGGCCCCGCCGTCCACTTTTTCTCGCCCTACCCTCTTTGCGTTTTCTATTTCACTTGGATTTAGTTTCAGTTTCTCAGCAATTTTCATGACTGTTTTCTTCGTATCTTCCTTTTCTTCTTGTTGTAATCCTATAATCTCAATTTCATTCTCAATTTCCTTAGTTTCTAGTTGTGTGATTCTCTCTTCTAGGCTTTCATTCATTTTTTGTAGGTGGGTATTTTTGTTCTCCAACGCCGCGATCCTCTTTTGAGCACTCTCTTTAAATTCCAACATCTCTTGATATTGCTCTGAGTAGAAATCAACGGTATCCTTCAGTTCTTCTAGTTGACTACTCAGGTTGAAGATAATTTCAAGTTTTTTGTTCACCTCGCTGAGGACCGATTCCACCGTAGCCTTGTTCACGTCGATGGTCAGCTTAGGAGGTTGAGGTTTGGGACTATTTTCTCCTAAAGCACATTTTTCACATATTTCACTGGTTATAAACTGGTTCAGGTTAGGGACACATTTTTTGTGGTAGTAACCACCACATCGTCCTTTACATTGTATGACATCATCCTTTTTTGGCGAAACAAAAAGTTTACATTGTTTGCACTGCACCATTTTTAACACTTTATACGTAACTAGGTCTATCGAGTATGTGATGTGCGGGTTTAGCCGGACACACATATCCCTCAGCCTGAAGGGCTATCGAGGGTTTCCTAGTTAACTCAGACGGTAAGGAGCCTAGCAGGAGCAGGGGTAAATGAGAACAGCGGTCGGATTAATAGTTAAAACTGGGTCTTGTCGCCCTTTTATCAAATGCTCCACACTTATGCTCTACACGGGCTCTATTACTCGCGGTACGGGGCACGTTTGCCGAACGGATACGATTCGGGTCGTTGAGAGGTGGGAACGGTGGGACAGTGATACTCCGGCAGTGCACCCGGTATCCAAGCGGCCAGGTAGTATCACGGACGCGGGTTCGTTATCCCGGCAGTGCACTCGGTAATCAAGCGGCCAGGGATAACGCGGATCCTACCAACTCACTCCTCAGGCAACACTCGGGAGCCAAGCGGCCAGAAGTCGGGATGACACGGCAGTGCATTCGGCAACCAAGCGGCCAGTGGCGGGGAGGAGAGGAGGGCGAGGGGAGAGATTTGGGCGCACGGCGAGCCGCTAGCCAAACTCTGCCGGTCCGGTTTTTTTTTTTTTTTTGACTGTTGCTATAATAGGACGAACCCGATATAGCGGTCGAATTGCGTGGTTGGAGGGTAGCCTGGGGAAAATCCAGGGGGAGCCTCCGGCACGACCACGCGGGAAAATTTGTACACTGGAATACTCTACGAGTTTGCGCTCCAGTGAGATTGGTTGAACGGTATCAACCGAATCTGTGATGTGAGTGGTGTCGAACTACTGGGAGTTTTATCGCTGGTTCGCTAAAACCTAGCCTAGCTGAAAAGAGTCCAGCAAGAAACTCAGCTAGGCCCGACTTGGGTCGGACTGACTCTACCCGGTATGCGGCGGTACCGGGACGAATAGGGACTGTATGTGTCTGTGTTGTCGCGATCTCGCGGTGGACGTCCCCGTCGGCGGGAACGCCGAAGTGTACGCGATGTGTTGGACGCCGAAAGCGCAGCGTTCCATCTTTCGATGAACGCTGTGATTTCGTCGTCCGGGTCTGTGAGTGTGTGCCTAGGACGCCGGACCGTGCGGCCCCTAATCAGTGAGCGCCGAGTAACGACAGAGGGGGGAGGGATGGGAACGTAATCAGCAGCCTTCCTAACTAACGGATTCCTATGGTGGGGAGCGTTGTCAAAATAACGTCTGGCCGCCTGCTTAAAGAAACCATACATGGTGCTAATCCCCATGTCGTGGTGCAGGCTGAGGTTCGATTGGTACCACGGGGCACCAGTCGCCCTACGGAGGAAACGATTCTGAATGACCTGAACCGGCCTGAGCGATGACATAGGCACGTGAGCAAATGCTACACTTGCATATGTCATGATTGGACGAACACAAGTCTTGTAGTGTCAGCTTATTTCTAGATTTCTTTCCAAGATATTTGGCCTCGTTGACCCAGGGGATGGGTCGGTCAAACATCTGGATCGGAGCCACCCGTCTTTCTGTACTAACGCAGTCAGACGGGTGGAAGACTATTGCAGTGCTTTTTTCCGGGTTGACTTCAATATGCCAAAGATTAAACCAACGACCTAGGTCGGTGATTGCCTCTTGGAGGTATCGCCGGATAGTAGCGTACTTACAATGGGTCGTAAAGAGCGCGGTGTCGTCCGCAAACAACCCCAGTTGCACCTTAGGGTGCCTGGGAATGTCGTTCGTGAACAACGAATAGAGAGTGGGAGAGAGCACGGAGCCTTGCGGGACTCCGGCCCGGATGGGGTGTGGGTCCGAGTACGTTCCCTCCAGTCGGTATCGAAAGCTTCGATCACTGAGAAAATCTCGTATGGTGAGTACGAGTCTGTCCGGTATACCGAGCTGGTATAACTTGTATACCAGCCCGTTATGCCAGACCTTTTGAGACTAGGTCCTCACCCCAATAATACTCCTCGAACCAGGACACTCGTGGACTGGGACAAGGTGCAAACAGGTCTCTTACAGACAGATCCCCCCTTGCTTAGAGACATCCCAGACAATATAACTACAACCGAACAGACAGACCAAGCGATCGATTCTTTCACCAACTACCTCAACGCTGTACGAAGCGAGGCCTCAAGGGAGGTGTCGGCGGAGGACATCCAACACCGACCCCTACCTAGGGAACTGAGAGAGTTGGTAACAAGGAAAAATCGCGCCATCCGTACCTATTCAAATCACCCTACTGCCGAAAATCGGCAAATCCTGAGGGACTTGTCTAACGAGTCCAAACAGAGAATTGCCGAATTTCGGGAGAACACGTTCAGGGATCTGATGGGGGAGATAACGCCTAGTCATCTGGCTTACTGGAAACTAGCGAGATCTCTCAAATCTGATGCCTGTTGGACTATCCCTCCATTGGATCGACCGGATCACTCAACCCCCGCGTTCGAGGACAGTGAGAAAGCCGAATGCCTTGCGAGTAGCCTAGAGTCCCAATGTTTGCCCAACCTCCTCCACACCGACGAAGCCCATATTAGAAGGGTCGATTCCGAGGTGGACAGGAGATCGCGTCTCCACGTAACTTCACCCATTTTACCGGTATCGGTTAAGGAAGTCAGTGACCATGTCAGGCTTCTCCGTATTAGGAATGCACCGGGTGCGGATGGTGAATCCAATCGCATCCTGAGACTTCTCCCCGAAACCCTCCTCCTCCTTTTGGTTGGCATCTTCAATGCCGCGCTGACCAATGCTCACTTTCCAGCCGCGTGGAAATGTGCAACGGTCATAGGGATAGCGAAGCCCGGTAAACCCCGGACCTCGCCTGTCTCTTATAGGCCGATCAGCTTACTTAGCTCCCTTGGAAAGCTATATGAGCGGATCCTACTCACGAGAATTCTCAGATTTACGGCTGAGAATAACCTCATCGACGAGCAGTTCGGCTTTAGATCCGGACACTCATGCGTCCAACAGGTGCACCGCGTCACGGAGCACGTGTTGGACGGTTTCTCTCGATTCCAGGGGCTCAAGACCGGTGCGATCTTTCTCGACGTGGCGAAAGCCTGCCGGTCCGGCGGTCGCGCAGACGCTTATATGCGGTCGGCCGGGCGGCGGTGTGGTGGGGCGCGTCGTGGTGTGCCGCTCTCCCCGCTCGTCTGTCCCTCGGGCCGGCGCCGTCAAGTCGCGGCGGCGGCTGTGGCGTTTTCCATGACGTCACAAATAATTAGTGATTTAAATTCATATCTGGATGAGATAAATGGGTCAACTTGTTGGAATGAGCCGTCATAAGTACTTAGCTATTCTTGTCAAGATTGAGTTTAGACCATAATTGGTACGATGCAATGGTACGTGAAGAAGTAATTTGGTGTGGTGGGTACGCCGGCGGGAGCGCGGAGACCGAGCTGTGGCAGCAGTGGCATGTAGTCTAGGTGACTGTTTAGAACGTCGTGAAGAAACATCATATCGGACAAAATTCGGCGTGATTTAAGTGGTAAAAGCTTATGAAACAAGCAAATATCTTCGTAATTTTCAGGACTTTGCCTTGCACGGAAGTTAATATATTTAATAAATTTTTGTTGCATGTGTTCAATCCTGAAGTTATGGCGTACTGGCGTATTCAAGTATGCTGCGTACATACGCACAGTAGATTCTTTTGATACATAAGATATCAGCTAAGGGGCGACAAACCCTGAAAACAAATCCGAGACTTTTATAAGCTTTGCTAACGATATTGTCTATGTGTTCTCTCATGGTTAGCTTGTCATCTAAGTGGACCCCCAGGTCTCTAATAAATTGCACCATTTCTATAGGAGACCCTTGGATGGTGTACGGGAACATTATGATGTCACGCTTACGACTAAAGGACACGAGTTGACACTTCTTCACGTTGACCTTTATTCTATTGTTGGTGTAATATTCCGATAAACAGTCTAAATCAGTCTGAAGATTTTGACGTTGTGAAGGTGTCCGGGCATCTAAAAATATTTTGGTGTCGTCAGCATACATAAGAAATTGTGAATGGGTGAAGCATGTATAGATATCGTACAAGTAAATATTGTACAAAAGGGGACCTAAATGAGATCCTCGGGGTACCCCGGAGGTGATATCTACAAAATCGGAACGAAAGCCTCCGACTACAACCGCTTGCCGACCACGACTCGGCAAGCGTAGTGTAGGACGCCCTCCGGCCAGATGGACCGACGACCTGAAAAAAGTGGCTGGTGGTGACTGGATGGCGAAAACGGGAGATCGGGCCATGTGGCGAACCCTGGGGGAGGCTTACGTCCAGCAGTGGACTGCAATAGGCTGAAATGATGATGATGATGACAACCGCCTGAGATCGTTTAGACAAATACGAGTCTATCCACCGCAGCAAGTCTCCCTGGATTCCTAAGTGATAGAGTTTCTTTCTGCAGAAGGATGACGTGATCAACACGGTCAAATGCCTTCTCAAAATCGGTGTAGATCACGTCGACCTGACCAGAAGTCTCCATTTTATTTAATAAATAGTCCGTGAAGAGGCCAAGGTTGGATAGAGTTGACCTACGCTTTAGGAAACCGTGGTGTTCTACCGGAATGCTAGCGACTACGGAGGAATAAAGTGAATTGTATACGAGCTTCTCAAATAATTTACTAGACATTCAATATCGAGATCGGTCTGTAATTTTCTACATTGAGCTTAGAAGATTTTTTATGGATCGGTACTATGTGTGCTTCTTTCCATATTTGGGGGAAAACTCCTTCAGATAAGGACCTGTTAAAAATAATACAAAGTGGAGGAGCTAAGGCGGCATGACAGCGGACGACGAATAATGGAGAAATCTTGTCGCTTCCAGCACCTTTTTTGATGTCGAGGTGTTTTAACTTTACAGATGCTGGAAGTGAGGTTTGTGGCGCCTGATTGTGCTGGTGGCAAAGATATAGTAGGATATTCGAGCGCTGGGCCAACGAAAACACTTTTAAAAAAGTCGTTAAAAGGCGAGGTTATTCCTCCAGGGGTAGTGTATTTCTGACCATCATAGGTAACGTATTTTGGACAGTTGGAGCTGTTGTGTTGTGTGTGAACGTTTGGATTTCACAAAAGACCAGAATTGTTTGGGATCTTGTTTGATATTATTTTGCATCTTTTCTATATACACTCGAGAGCAAAAGTTTCGGGTCACTAGCATTTACTTCAATATCTTGAAAACGAATAAAGCTATCGTATTGAAATAAATTGAACCTTATAGACAATTTAATGTTACTAAAATAAAATGCATTACATTTACTACTGACCATTTATTTTATTATGTTTAAAACGACAAATTAAAAATGGCGTCATTTTGCTTCCAAAACCAAAACTGAAAATATTGAACTTTTTATATTTACAAGTAGTTTTAACACAGTTTAGTACTTGGTATTACCCCCACGTGCTGTCTGGACTGCTGCAATGCGATTCGGCATGCTGTACACCAAGTTTCTGAAACACTGTTGGGGAATGTTCTCCCATTCCTCTACCAATGCATGTTTCAAGTCACGAAGCGTAATTAAAGGAGGATCTCGTTGTCTTAAACGTCGTCCGAGCTCGTCCCAGGCGTGCTCGATCGGGTTGAGGTCGGGGCTACGTGCTGGCCACACCATGGGACGAATATTCACCTCATCAAGGTAGTCTTGCACTACACGAGCAGTGTGGGGAGGGGCGTTATCGTGCATAAAGATGGCATTCTCACCTAGTCTTGCCATAAATGGACCGACGTGTTCGTTGAGGATTTCATCCACGTATCTTACGCCATTAAGAGTACCGTTTTCGATCAGTACAAGCTCTGTTCGGCTTTCCGCAGAAATTCCAGCCCACACGAGTACCGAACCACCACCGTATGCCACCTTTTCTTCAATACAGGCTTGCATAAATCTTTCTCCTGGTCTTCTGTACACCTTTGCCCTTCCGTCGTGTGTATACAGCATAAATTTTGATTCGTCCGAGAACCCGACATTTGACCAATTTTCAATCGTCCAATGCGAGTGTTCGCGTCCATAAATTCGTCTTGCTATACGATGGTGCCTCTCGAGTTTCGGACCATTTGCGGGTCTAAATGGTTTCAAATTACCTTCAGCAAGTCGCCGTCTTACAGTCCAAGCAGAAGGGTTGCTTCTACCAAGCCCTAAAAAATTATGAGTCAGTGATGTTCCCGTAAGAAACCGATTTCGCAGCATAGAGTTGACTAGATATCGATCTTCCCGTGCCGTCGTACACCTGGGTCTGCCTGTTATTGGTCTGCGTAGGTTTGAACCAGTTTCTAGAAACCGCTGGCGAATACGCTGAACTGTAGACAACGATACACCGACTATTCTTGCTGTTTCTCGCTGACTGCTTCCATTTTCCAGGATCGTGAGGATTCTCGTACATTCCTCAGGTGTGAGTGACATAATTACTACTTTAATAATGACTATTGGATACCTAGAAGACTTCTTATAAATACATTTTATGACAGAACAAAACCAAAAGCAAAAATAGTTGCGAAAATTAGAAGTTCTGATTTGAAAAAAAGGGATCATTATGTTTATAACTTTTTTAATGCCATTACTTCACGCCAACCAATAAGTTTTTATACGTGTAATGAAGGATTATTAAATTGTCTATAAGGTTCAATTTATTTCAATACGATAGCTTTATTCGTTTTCAAGATATTGTAGTAAATGCTAGTGACCCGAAACTTTTGCTCTCGAGTGTAGTTATTGTAGCATTGTTTCTAATTTTTTTTGTCTGGCTCTTAGCAAAGAAAATTCGTTGTAATCCAGACGATTATTGTACTCCTTCCAGCTTGAATGGGCTTTCGATTTCTCCCGTATGACTTTAATTAGTGATTTAAACCGGTAAAGATACCAAACCGGATATGTATAGCGGGAGCTTACACTTTCGACAGGTATGTACATATTTTTGCCAGCTAAAATGTGACTGTAGAAAGTATTGACAGCGACGTCAACGCTGTTGGCGCCATATAGTTCATTATGCCGGTTGACACTATTCAGGTATTGATTAATAGCAACGTAATCGCCTTTGCTGAACAGCGGTTTTACCGATATATCTGATGCATCTAACCAAAATGCCGGGTGGAAGCTATCCTCTGGTAAGAGGGGATAATCTGACTTATCGAGAAGTTACTAAACGCAAGGTCAAGTGTGTTACCGTGAGAATTAATTAAGGTGTTGTATTGTGAGAAGCCAAGCAAGCTAAGTTTATCAATAAGCCTATATCCACAATTTTGGGTTTCTATGGAGCCACGATTAAGGACTACTGGGTCATCACGCTCCCAAGTTATGTGTGGTAAGTTGAAGTCGCCTAAAATTAAAACAGTGTGGATATTTATTACCGATAAAAACTTTTTCCACTGTTCCTAAAAAGGCATCGATATCACGAATCTGTGTTGAGTGATGTCCCGGTATGTACGTACATGCAACATGCAAGTCCGAGTTTGAATTTATGTAATTGGCTGGTATTGATGATTAGGGTGTGTTGTGATGTTGTATTGTGATGTTTAGGGTTCCGTAGTCAACAAGGAATGCCTTTATAGTTTCGCCATGTCCATCCGTCTGTCCGTCTTCGGCTTAGCTCAGTAACCCTTACTACTCGAAAACTGTAATTCGGCATGGGCATATAAATCAATCTTGCCGACTAAACAGTAGATTAAAAGCCCCGGTTGGACTGTACCAAAGGGGGGGGGCTAGAAAATTCGTATTTTTTTGTTGTTGATTGCTATGTGTAGATTACGTCAAAATAACACTGCGCGAGGCCCCGCACACACTTGGCCGATTTTTTTTATTTGATATTATTACGCGAAAGCAATTATTCGTCAGGAAAAAGAAAATAATGAGTTGAAGTATGTTCTTAGTTATAATATTAGGATTTAAAAAATTATGATGTATGTCCGTTATGAAAAAAACCACGCCCTCCACGACTTGATTTAAATGAACTTAAATACTTTTCTCCCTCCGCCTCCATGATTAATTCACTATACGCACAGAGTGAGATATTAGCTCTCGACCGGGCATACCCACAAAAGTTACTGCATACTTACCCACAGTTAAGAAATGAAATCACCATAACGCTCCGTTGTACGCTCCATTCAATGTAACTATTAATGATATGAGTTCAAAGACCACTATAAGATAACTTTATTCATAAAAACAATATTTAAAATAACATTGTGTGATCGGTAATGACATTATGAGTCGTAATTTTCGGAAAAATCATTATTATTAATAGTAACACTAGAATTAAGTTTTCTGTACGCTACTAACAAATATGGACAAGTATCCGAATTAAATGATTATGATGATAATAACGATGGTAATGATACAAATCATTTCAAACAAAAATTATGATTACAAAAATTATATGAAGTGATGATTATATGATCATAAAGCGGTATTACTAGAAAAAATCGACACATCAAGTTTAAGGTAACGGCGCCTATTATTGTTGGTATCAAATTCGGCTACCATTACCGCGGCATTTCAAAATACGTATTTTAAAAGCAAACCGTTCGATTTACAATTCTACTATCCTACTAATATTATAAATGCGAAAGTTTAGATGTTTGGATGTTTGTTACTCAATCACGCTTAAACGGCTGGACCGATTTGAATAAAATTTTGCATGAAGATAGTTTATAGCCTGGATTAAAATATAGGATAGTTTTTATCCCGGGTCCACGCGGACGAAGTCGGGGGCTGAAGCTAGTAAAGCATATTTTACACAAATGAAGCCTAATTAGTTGACTAACGGTCCTGTTTACGCAAATGTGTGTGAATGAAATAACAAGCTCGCAATTCGACAGTTTCCGCCAGCCTTTGGATGGAAACTCTCGTAGAATTAAAAAATGTACGGGATAGTTCACGCATCTTAGCCAACCTAACAAAACATAGAACTTTTGCACCTTATTACAGTACGATTACTGTTAGTTAAGACCTGACAGATGGATTGCCTTCATTTAATTTTCAACTTTAATCTTATACAAATAAAATAGTTATTACTAAATCGGTAGAGGTGGGTAACAGTATTCTGAAAAATGCTTTATCTATATGAAATTAAAGTTGAAAATTAAATGAAGGCAATCCATCTGTCAGGTCTTAACTAACAGTAATCGTACTGAACAAGGCAATTAAGTGCACTCATTTTTTCTTTACGTTGGTAGTAGACATAAGAGAATCCTAAAACAATGTATGAAGTTCCGCCTCTAAAAACGTAGTGGTTATATTCTCTTTGATTTCCGCGACGGCCGCGTAGGAAGAGGTTGTGTCATACAAATGCGTGGCGTCACTGGTAAGTATAACCGAATCTTATTTATTATTTCACGTAATAGCAATGACAAATTGAACGAATGCTATGGATAATAAATGGTTATTTATAGTTTTCTGCACGACTTGTGCGTACTCTTTATATTTTTTTGGCCTGGAAATGCATTTAAAATGAAATATAAAATACAGCGGTGATAGACGCCATTTTTAGTTTGGGAAACTAATACCTTGGCATACCATACCACGTAATAGTTAAGTCGGCGACTTCTGTATGCTTTATCTTTTTTTATGTCATCGATTATTTAATCTCTTACAGTTATTTGAATCTTGATCTATTGACGCTATTAAAGAACTATTTCCGTGGTATGGAAAGTATTCAACAAACCCTTCATTTTTAACCAAAACTTGAGTACTGAATCTGCAGTTTCTATGGAAACCCTTATTTTGTCAAGTCGTTTAAATATTGTAATAATTAACTATATTTACTTAATAGTTATGTGATTTTGGTTTTATACAAAACTTGTAACATATGTTTGATTTGTAATGAAAATACAATTGTATCCTAAAGGTTTTATGGGTCGGAATTAGATTTTACAAAATGCCGAATTAAGTCTATTACCGATGGTATGACCCCATAACACTCGGTAATAGTAACTATGGGAATCTTTTACCGACCCATTCAATATTTGTTTGGGTCGGAAATAGGTTAAAAATAAGATCTATTACAGAGTGACATTTTAGTCTTTTCTTAAAATAAATTACATCTAGGGTTCCGTTCGTACAATTTTATTTGATAAAATTGTAAATTTCTCTGGAACGTATTATTAAGATGTGTGGTGGAACGGAGATAATAAAATAACATATCACAGCAAAAACTGTAAAATAAATAAATACCTAAAACATTTGGAACCCAGGAACGCCACATAAAAAAAATATTTTGCGTTTTGTGTAAGTAACACCCTACACTTATAAGTATGTAAGTAAGTATGTTACTTACACAAAACACAAAATATTTTTTTGAGTCATTAGTCTATTAGGTACTTATTAGGTTTTTTATTATTTTAACCCTCGATATTGGGTACCGAATGTGTATCAGGTTACTATTACCGATGGTAGAAAATTGCTGCTTTTTGTACCCTCGGTAATAAAAGCTAAATTCGCGGTAATAGAATCACATCCCATCCATTAACACGGTAATAGAAGACTCTCCTTTCGTGGTTACAATAATTACTTTATCAATATACACACTAAATTTGGTTCAAAAAGTTACGAATCTGAAAGTTCAATAAACACTTAAATAAAAATAATAATCTAGGACGTTAAGAAGATTTCATACCCATATTTTTTTATAATTATTTGAAAACTACCTTAAGTACCACGGTAATAGGCGCCGTTACCTTATATGAGTAGTGTAGTCATAAAACAAACAAAATAAGTTTGAACAGCCGATGTGGCCAGGAGACTTGCGAGAGTTGCGAGCAACACCAAGCCTTCATTTGCGCCGACGATGGCACCCGTTATTGAACGTTTTGTGATGTGAGTGTGTTGGCAATGTTGTTGACATGTTTAGTTGGTGGCGGCAGTGAGCGGTGGTGAGCGCGATTTCTGCTAGGCTAGGCCCAGCCGGCGCAGGCGGCGAGGCAGGCGCGCTCGGAGGGGAAGTTGTTCTCGTCGACGGGCAACGAGCAGCGCGCGGGCTCCGTCCACCAGTGCCACACCACGCACCGCTGCACACCCCAGTCGAACACATACCTGCGAGGAGTTATTTAAATACCAAATATTTTTCATTATTTAAATTTATTCACTCCACACACCTCTACAGCCATTTTCAGTTTAACAACATTTCAACGTAATGATCAGGGAAGCATGTGACATGCTGAGTGACTCATTCACTAGATTAACAGAATTTTATGATGTATGTATTTAACTCTAATTACTTTCACGTAGGATAAAAATGACCTGTAACAATTGTTATTAATATTTTTTACGTCACACCTGGCCATAATGCGAGTTTTACTGCACGCTGCGCGTACGGTAAAACTCGCATTGTGGCCAGGTGAAGACGTAAAATTGTGTACCCACCACGGGCGGTAATTCGTAAAGCCCCAGATCGCAGGTGTTTGTGGCCCGAACCGAAGGTGAGGGCCATAAATATGCGATCTAATTCACGAATTCACCGCCCTTGGTACATAATGTACTATTCCATTTCATTTCAACTCTGCAAAACGTGATATTCATCGATGGAATGGTTTTGTAAGTACCTACATTTCAGGCCTGATGTCATATCGTAGATATATATGTCGCATGTTCGTCCTGTCGCATTGTGATTGTGGTACTCTTTGCGGGAGATCTATGTCCAGCAGTGGACGTCTTTCGGCTGACACGGTGATGATGATGAGATATATATTAAGATGTTTTACCTCACAACCTGGTCGGACTCGCGTTGCCAAGTCCCGTATTCCAAATGACAGTGTTTATTTTTTGTAGGCAGCTGTCTGCATTGGCTCTCCGTCACTAACGGTAAAAAAAGTTTCTGTCAAAAATGTCGTATTTGTTACAAGGTTTTATTGCCGACTGTACTTTTCTGTATACCATCATTCTAACGAGCCCAAACTCAACGGAGTTACGTCCGTTAAGTCCTGAACTCCCATGACCACCTTCCGTATCCATCATCAGATCAGCTCGATGGTACCATAATATTGAATTGTCATCCAAACTATACTTATACCCAAAATTTCAGCTCAATCGGTCACCGGGTCTCCATCATTAGATCAGCTGGATGGTACCATAATATTCAATCAATCAATCAATCAATCGATCAATCATAATTTATTCATCAGAATATATGGTACATAAGGTGTTATAACTTAGAGTTATAACACCTTATGTACCTGTGTGAGTGTTATATTTTTTCCGGTTATATAATTACTTATATATAGACCCCGGTATCGAAGGTGCAAAATGGTAGCTGTCAATTTCGAGCCATTACTAGGGAAGGGTAAACATTGTTTTGAAATATTAACTTCATGTCGATAAACATAGTTATATGTCGATATTTTTTTTATATCATAATGATAGTGTTTATTTTATAGAGTAGGACTATATAATTACAAAACCAACAGGTATTGAATATTTTTATTATTTACAAAAATAATGTCCTTTATTAAATAATCAATATGACTAGGACATGGGTTGTTGATTTTCTCTTGATGGCATTTCGACTCCATGTGCTTTTTAATATTCCAACATCTGGAAATGATGTGTACACTGCACACTGTGCAGTAAATTTTTTCATTCGTTTTTTGGAGTTCAGGGTGTTCTGCAAGAAGTGACTCCATTTTCTATTGCATAAATGATTTTAGACGAATAAACTCGTAAACAGCTATTTAATCGAAGAAATTGTTGTAGTGACATTGATTATCTATTAACGTAAATAATATATTATCAGTATAAGTGGCCAGTATTAATCTCTATTGAATAGGTTTATCACAAGAGTGTTCGTGCACTGCTCTGCAACTCGAAACATAAGAAAAGTAATAGCAACCATAGATATATCTTTTGTTGTACTAATAACTATTTATATTTTTATTGTCAATGATTATCATAGATCTAAAAAAATTAACTGTCTACAACCTAATGTATAGAAAAATCGTGTATCGATATCAACATCAAAAATTTGACTACCCATCCCTAAGAACTTGAAAGCTACCATTTTGCTCCTTCGATACCGGGGTAAAAATTAAAAAAATGCATGAATATACCCTATTGTACAAGGTTGCAAATAAATAAATTGAAAATTAAATTGATCTATTGCATGTTGAGCCGTCGGTGACAAATAATAGTTATTTACTCGTAGATATTTATTTTCGTTTTTAGCATGTAAATGTGTTTTACTTGCCTGTGGCTGTGGCCTCCAAGCAGTGCAGCGCTGCGGCCAGCAGTAAGATAACTCGCGCAACCTTTGACATCGTTCGGATTGTACCAGTGTATCGAAACCGCCGCGCAGTATGACACAAATATAAGTATAAGTACAGATATTTCTTAAACATGTTTCATATTTATTACTCGTATTTCGATAAGATACGTGTAGTTAGTATTTATGACACTGCGCAATATCTTTATTTTTTTCTTAACGGGCCTAAATAATTTTACAAATTATAAGTTATAGTATTTACCCAGACCTAAGGACTTAATAACATTAGCTATAGTTTGAAGATTATCATTCCAAACAAACGTCAAAGTGACAGATAAACGTTCTATAACCAATTTAAACTTGGTAACACTGCTGGAGACGTATACCTATTACGAGCACAAGTTCACAACAGGCATCAAAAACAAAATAATAATTTACCTCTAGAGGCCAGTTACTCTACAAATACAAATACAAATACAAATCGTTTATTCGCAGTAATATGGTTACAAAGGTCTTAAATTACATTATACTGGATCAACATATTACACCTTTTCCTGGCGTGCGAATTTTAATAAATGCTTAATATCTAAAATTCATAATTACATTAAATCTATCATGCTACTAACCTAATTAATGTCTGTTACACAATATCTTCTTTATGGGTAAAGAATTTAGGAATCAATCTGCGAGTTAGTGACAGTGCGGGCCGACTATATGAGTTAGTGACAGTGCGGGCCGACTATATGAGTTAGTGACAGTACGGGCCGACTATATGAGTTAGTGACAGTGCGGGCCGACTATGTGAGTTAGTGACAGTGCGGGTCAACTATGTGAGTTAGTGACAGTGCGGGCCGACTATATGAGTTAGTGACAGTGCGGGCCGACTATATGAGTTAGTGACAGTGCGGGCCGACTATGTGAGTTAGTGACAGTGCGGGCCGACTATATGAGTTAGTGACAGTGCGGGCCGACTATATGAGTTAGTGACAGTGCGGGCCGACTATATGAGTTAGTGACGTGCGGGCCGACTATATGAGTTAGTGACAGTGCGGGCCGACTATACGAGTTAGTGACAGTGCGGGCCGACTATATGAGTTAGTGACAGTGCAGGCCGACTATATGAGTTAGTGACAGCGCGGGCCGACTATATGAGTTAGTGACAGTGCGGGCCGACTATATGAGTTAGTTGTTGAAAATATATGGAGTTCGTATATGGCCCAATACATCTAAACTCTTTCTGTATTAGGTTTTTACAGATTAAGACAGATTTCACCATTCATTGTTTACTTTTATGAGTTCGGGCCGCACGTAGTGCATTCACAATAAATTCACAGAACAGATAAGGTGTCTTAATGAATATCCCGGCTTCTCCAACATGGTAGCAGACCATTCAAAATTCACCTAGTTCCTGAAGTGAATCTATCAAGTTATTTTCCAAATTTTCTCGTATGAAACAAAAGATGGCATCTGCCAGTCAGAATGTTTGCGTGGAAAAATTGTCAGGAATTCAAAACTATAATTCCTGGAAATTCATCATGAAGATGGTGCTTATCCACGACGATCTCTGGAATTGTATAGGAGAGACAGGAAATAAATGTGAAGACGCCAAGAAGCAGGAAAAGGCGCTCGCGAAAATCGCTTTGTCTGTGCAGCCTACAGTATTTCCACAAATTCGAAATGCGAAGACGGCGCGTGAAGCATGGCAGAACCTGCAGAAGGCATACGAAGATCGAGGTCTGTGTCGACGACTCGGCTTACTTCGAACGCTATTCGCAACGAAATTGAGCGAATGTGCGAGTATGGAGGCATACGTGAACAGGATCATGGATACATCGCAACTTTTGAGCGATATTGGATCGGCACTAGAAGACGACTTCCTGGCCGTAATATTGCTCAGCGGTTTGACAAGCGATTACGATCCGTTAATTATGGCTCTAGAACATTCGAACGTGTCATTGACAGTGAACGGCGAAGTTGTCAAATTGAAATTGCTCCAAGAAAATTTACGACGTGATGAAAAAGATGAAAACGTAACGGCATTTAAAGTTCATAAAGCCCGTAAACCCATTAAGTGCTTCAAGTGCAAGAAGATTGGGCACTGCATGAGGGACTGCCCTGAAAAGTCGGACGGCAACAAGAGTGGCCGGAAAAATACGTCGCTTCTTACGGCGTTGGCTGTAGGAGTTCAGCGGGATGTTTGGTACGTGGACAGCGGATCAACGCTACATCTTTGCAATGATCGCAGTGTGATGTCAGATTTCACAAGCGACAAGCAGAAGAAAGTGTACATAGCCAACGGTGAGGCTATGATGACGGCTGGAAAAGGCACGGTGCAAGTTGTTTTGAAGGACAATTGTATAAGACCAATAAGTAATGTATATTTAGTTCCTAAATTAACTGCTAACTTGTTATCTGTCAGTGCCATGGTCAATAAAGGCTACAAAGTTGTGTTTCGTTCTGGCGTGTGTACGGTTACTGACAACGGCGAGGTTTTGGCCACCGCTACTCTAAGAGATGGTATTTATCAACTTGATGCCATAGAAACAGTGTCTGTTTTGTGTAGCGAGCCATCTTCGCAAGCGATGTGTTCGTCTTTGTCTGTAGGTACAGGTGACAGCGTGACATCAGCGCCTCAACTGAAGGATGGAGGTCGTCCTGTTGAGAACGTCATGCAAGCGAAGTCTCCTGCAGCACCAGGAAGCCAGTCTACACAGCATGTCTGGCACCGCCGGCTAGCACATCTGAATACTAGAAGCATGGAGTTATTGCGAAAAGGTATGGTCACTGGTATTTCTTATGACAACAATGACTTTCAATCGTGCGTTTCCTGTATTGTAGGTAAACAGAGTAGATTGCCATTTCCTAAGAAATCGGAGACCAGGGCTAAGGAAATTCTTGGTTTAGTACACAGTGACGTGTGCGGACCACTGCCATGCCCGTCCCTTGGTGGGAAAAGATATTTTTTGACGTTCATCGACGATTGGTCACGAAAAACATTCGTTTATTTTCTTAAGGCGAAGAGTGAGGTTTTCGAGATTTTTATACAATTCAAATCTCTCGTAGAAAACCAAACTAATAAGAAAATAAAGATTTTTCGCAGTGACGGAGGTGGTGAATTTGTCAATTCTAATTTTCAGAGATTCCTGAAGAAGCACGGGATCCGACACCAGACCACAGTTCCGAGATCAGCACCCCAGATGGGAGTTGCCGAGCGCGCGAACAGGTCTATTATGGAAAAGGCCAGGTGCATGCTTCAGGATGCCGGTTTGAAAAAGGAATTTTGGGCGGAAGCGGTCAAAACTGCTGTTTACTTAAAGAATCGCTCTCCAACTAAGGCTGTGATGGGGTGTACTCCAGAAGAAAGATGGACAGGTAAAAAGGAGAATATTAGTTACCTGCGCATTTTTGGTTGTCAAGCCTACGCCCTTCAGCATAAACGGGACAAATTGGATCCTAAAAGTAAGAAATATATCTTTGCTGGTTAGTGTGTGACGATACAAAGGGTTATAAATTAATAGACCCGGCGCATCCAAAGAATGTCATAAAAGCTAGAAATGTCACCTTTGCGGAACATGCTTTTTGGAATGACGTGTCAGCAAGTGAGAATGATAATTCAAGTTACAATTTGTTTGAACTAACTAGTAAAAATGTAACTATCACTGACAATGTTCAAGTGCAACCCGATCTACCCCCAGAGCCCACAGAAACATCTAGTGAAAGCTGTCATGACAATAGCGTCATCACTGAGGATGAATCTGAGAGCAGTAGTGAGACCCCAGATGACCCTGCGGATGTAACGTACGCCCCAGGAGATTCGACACTGGAAGACAGCGACAACTCGTTTGAGTCTGCGAGTGTAGCGTGCACTCTGTGCAGTGACGCGGGGGACCCTCAGACAGTTCGTGAGGCATTGAACGGCCCAGAAGCGGTTAAGTGGAAAGCCGCGATGGCGGAAGAGTATAAATCCTTCATCGATAACAAGTGCTGGACTGTGACTGACCGCAATATGAAGCAACGGCCTGTCAAATGTAAGTGGATATTTAAAAGGAAACTTGGCCTCGACGGGGAAATACTAAGGTACAAAGCGCGCCTTGTTGCAAAGGGTTATACACAGAAGTATGGTATAGATTACCTAGAAACATTTTCTCCTGTAGTAAGATATTCGACTATACGCACGCTATTGGCGTTAGCAGCAGAATATAACATGAATATCGAGCATCTGGATGTAAAAACGGCATTTTTGAATGGAGATCTCAAAGAAACCGTTTATATGGAGCAACCAGAGGGTTACAAAATAAAAGGCCAAGAGGATAAAGTTTATAAGTTGAACAAAGCCATATACGGATTGAAGCAAGCTTCAAAGTCATGGTATGAAAAAATTAATGACGTTTTAACGAATAAAATGAAATTTAAACGTTTATCTTCTGAAACCTGTGTATGTGTAAAGTCGAGCGGGAAATCTATGATTATAATTGCGCTCTATGTCGATGACATTCTTCAGAGGATTGTCAAGGAACGGCAGATATCAAGGAAGACTTAAGAAAGGCCTTCGAAATAAAGGATTTAGGGCCAGCACACCACATTCTCGGCATGAGGATTTGCAGACAGAATAATGAGATTACTCTAGACCAATCAAGTTACATTAAGAAGGTACTAGAACGTTTTCAAATGTCTGATTGCAAGCCTGCGCGAACACCCATGGAAACAGGACTGAAGCAAGTGAAGTCTACAACGAAGGATTGTACTCACGACTATAGAGGCCTGATAGGCTGTCTTATGTACATCACGATTTGTTCTCGACCCGACATCGCGCATGCTGTCAGTTCGCTGAGCCAGTTTAACGAAGCATATGATGAGACGCACTGGAAGGCGGCAAAACGCGTCCTTCGTTACTTGAAAGGTACAATTAATTATTGTTTAACTTTTCAGAAGTCAGGGCTAGACATCGTCGCATATGCTGACGCTGATTATGCGTCTGATGAGGTCGATCGTCGTTCTTATACCGGTTTCGTTTTCAAACTTGGAAATTCTACCATCTCTTGGGAGAGTAGAAAGCAGAAAACGGTCGCTCTTTCTAGCACGGAGGCGGAGTATATGTCTCTGTCGGATGCTTGCAAAGAGGCTCTGTTTCTGCGCAAGTTCCTGTTTGAAATTTACGGGGTACAGTACAGCGTAACTTTGCACAATGACAATCAGTCGGCATTAAAGTTATGCACTAATTCCATGTACCATGCCAGAACCAAACACATCGACGTCAGACACCATTTCATTAGGGAAATTGTGGACGAAGGTATAGTTACCCTTCGGTATCTCTCTACTGACCAAATGGTGGCCGACGTGTTGACCAAACCATTGGCAAAAGAAAAACACGATAAGTTTGTATCTCATTTATTTGTTATGCCTAATAAGTGAGATGTTGTAGCTTTCTAAGCAGTGTACTAGTATAGAACTAGTATAAATTATTTTAGATCCGTTTCATATATCGTTTGTAGTTTTTACGGTTTTATATGTTACGGGTGTATTTTATTAATTTATACTTTTTTTGCTACTGTCTTGTTTTTTGTTGTAAGGACAGCAGATGTGTCATTGCTTTATTGTGTTGTGTGTTAACTTTTTATGTTGGCGTTGAGTTTATATTGGTCCAAGGGCCAGTGTTGGAACATATATGGAGTTCGTATATGGCCCAATACATCTAAACTCTTTCTGTATTAGGTTTTTACAGATTAAGACAGATGTCACCATTCATTGTTTACTTTTATGAGTTCGGGCCGCACGTAGTGCATTCACAATAAATTCACAGAACAGATAAGGTGTCTTAATGAATATCCCGGCTTCTCCAACATTAGTGACAGTGCGGGCCGACTATGTGAGTTAGTGACAGTGCGGGCCGACTATGTGAGTTAGCGACAGTGCGGGCCGACTATATGAGTTAGTGACAGTGCGGGCCGACTATATGAGTAAGTGACAGTGCGGGCCGACTTTATGAGTTAGTGACAGTGCGGGCCGACTATATGAGTTAGTGACAGTGCGGGCCGACTATTTTTTTTTTTTCAATGAGATAACCCCACTAAAGGTTCATTACTGCATTTGGGCCGTATTCAACGGTCTCAATGGTTGCAACCAAAAGCATAAATGTGAAAATGGGAGCCAAGTTCAATATTAAGAATATTCGTGGTTGTCAAACTTGTGGCGTCCCTCCTGTCAGCTGTCGAATCTGACGTGTTCTGCATCGCGCTATAGAAGTTTCATAGATCACTTTGCATATATACAAAATCCAAACAACTCTCATTGGGACTTCGGTCCCTGAGAGATCTCTCTATTGCAGTGACTTCTACATTGGTGACCTCTGACAATGGACATAAGCGCAACTCTGAGGATCCTGACTGACGCCCAACTCTTTCAGCAAGCCAGACTCTCTCTCTCTCTCTCTCTCTCTCCCTCCTACTCGCTCGCCACCCTGGCTCTGAGCGCTCGCTCGCCACGCTGGCTCTGAGCAACTGGCAAGCTGCACTCTTCATACATCGTCGCTGACCCCTCTGTCTCGAAGGAGGGCTGATGTGGCGTCCCTCCTGTCAGCTGTCGAATCTGACGTGTTCTGCATCGCGCTATAGAAGTTTCATAGATCACTTTGCATATATACAAAATCCAAACAACTCTCATTGGGACTTCGGTCCCTGAGAGATCTCTCTATTGCAGTGACTTCTACAAACTCATCAAACAAAAGAATTGAGATCTAAATGGGTGCCAAGTTCAGTAGATAATCCTAAAATAAAATGCATTCTTAAAAACATAATCAGTTTATTTCTTCTACTACATCAACCTTTCTTGATGAATCGACGGAACTCCTCAAATATTATTCCAACATACAAAGCGACTTAGTTTTCAGGGTTCCGTAGCCAAATGGCAAAATACGGAACCCTTATGGATTCGTCATGTCTGTCTGTCTGTCTGTCTGTCCGTCCGTATGTCACAGCCACTTTTTTCCGAAACTATAAGAACAATATTGTTGAAACTTGGTAAGTGCATGTATTCTGTGAATCGCAGATTTTCAAACAAAAATATGGGGTTCCCCATACTTAGAACTGACACTCAGTTTTTTTTTTATCAAACCCATACGTGTGGGATATCTATGGATAGATTTTCAAAAATGATATCATTGAGGTTTCTAATATCATTTTTTTCTAAACTGAATAGTTTGCGCGAGAGATACTTCCAAAGTGGTAAAATGTGTGTCCCCCCCTCCCCCTGTAACTAAAATAAAAGAATGATAAAACTAAAAAATATATATGATGTACATTACCATGCAAACATCCACCGAAAATTGATTTGAACGAGATGTAGTTAAGTAGTTTTTTTGTAATCTATATATATAAAACTCTTCGTTACTAATCTATTGGCAGACAGCGCACAGCCTACACCGCTAACGATATAAGCATGACATTTGGAACATATCGAGGGCTGAGAGGTCAAACCCGATAAGTAGGTAGTTTTTTTTTATATTTGAGGTTATTAATGTTTCGTACCCTACTTTAAAAGCTCTTTCTAGTGGTAAATACAGATATCGTGATTTAAACCTGCATCCACGTTTTTGAATGTGCGGTTACCCAATAAGTTACTTAATGTTTACGTATGTTTTTTGGAACAATAATACAAGTAGCAATAAAAGATTTTTTTTATAAAATCCTCGTGCAAAAACTGTATATCTGTTTGTATAGGCATCTACCGCACAAATGATAAGTTCACGTTTACTATTCTACAATTTGGTAAGTACTGTTATGTTTACCTACCAATTTTAATTATATCGCACACTTTTTTACAGTACAGACATATAACTATAAATATATGATTTTACCATAAAAATATAAACAACATTTCATAGTCAAAACGATTTATACGTTTTTACTTTGTAACACTTTGCCAACGGCTAAGGGCATGAGACCGAGCTCTTAGGGAGGTTCAGTTATAGCCTGAGAGTCAGACCTCGCTAGGGTAAGAGTTGGGCGCCTAAAATAGAGATCGCAAGGCCTGACTGCAAATGGGAGGTATTAACATAGCGAGTGAAACTACACAATTGGGTTCATAAACTATATTTTGCAAATAACATTACTTATTCATGGACGACACTTGTCCTGGCTTAAGGCCCTTAATATTATCTTGACAGGGTTTATTATTTAAACAGGGGGACCAGCTCCCAAGCGTCCTCAGTGCCGTCCCATGAAAATGGTTGTACTATTATTTACTTATTATGTAACGCCTCTTATTAGAGTTGTGACGTCATGGAAAACGCCACAGCCGCCGCCGCGACAGAGCGGCGCCGACGCGGGGGACAGACGAGCGGGGCCGAGCAGCGCACGGCACCGCGCCCCACCGCACCGCCACCCGCCGGCCAGTATATAAGCGCCGCGCGCCCGTCAGACCAGAGGAGTTTGGCTAGCGGCTTGCCGTGTGCCCAACTCTCTCCCCTCGCCCTCCCTACCTTCCCGCCTCTGGCCGCTTGGAGACCCCGAGTGCACTGCCGTGGCTTCCCGACTTCTGGCTGCTTGGCCACCGAGCACCGCCGAAGTCTTCCGCTCCCCTCGCCCCTCTCAGGCCGCCTGGTTCCCGGGCGTATTGCCGGAGGAGTGAGTTGGTTAGGATCCGCGTTATCCCTGGCCGCTTGGAGACCCCGAGTGCACTGCCGGGAGAACGAACCCGTCCCGTGATACTCCTGGCCGCTTGGAGACCCCGAGTGCACTGCCGTTGTACCACGATCCCGCCGTTCCCGTCTTTACCAACCCGAATCGTACCAGTTCGGCAAACCGTGCCCCGTACCGCGAACGATAGTGACCGTGTAGGACCGTGTAGGGATTATTTGTATTTAATAAAAGGGCATCAAGACCCAGTGTTAACCATTAACCCGACCGCTGTTATTATTCACCCCTGCTCCTGCTAGGCCTCCTTGACCGCCTGAGTTAACTAGGAAACCCTCGATAGCCCCTCAGGCTGAGGGATATGTGTGTGTGGCTAAACCCGCACATCACATTTGGCGCCCAACGTAATAACTCATACAGGAGTCTCGTAGTTCATTAGGAGACAGGAGACAGGGAAAATCTAATCTTTTTTTTACTTTTACGATTTAAACTCCGAATTACCGTTACCAACGTGTAGATTACGCGACGCTTCCCGCCCGCCCGTTAAACAATCCCGCGTCGCACCAGAAACCGATAGGTCCCTACCGACAGATGCAGACGGCCTGGATATACCAGCTGCACAAGCCAGACCTCACGAAGGAAGCAGAGAGCAGAGGCATAAGTACAGAGGGCCTAACGGTGGACCAGATCCGTAAACTGCTCGTAGAGTCCGTCAAAACCGCCGAGGTATTCAAGACACCAGAGAATCCCACATCCAGAGCCATGGAAGACGACCAGGATAGAGGTAAGACGGACAGGCTCAATAAGGCGATCCGAGAGTGGAACCTATCCTACAGGACGACGGATAACCCCGTAGAGTTCGTCGAAAGGCTGGAGGAACTGATCGCAGCCAGCGGCGTAGACGAGGAAGACGTTCTGCCCGCACTACCCCGTATCCTGCAAGGGAAAGCCTTGTTGTGGTACAGGAACAATGCCGAATCCTGGAAGTCGTGGGGTGAGTTTCTGCAGCTCTTCAAACTTTATTATTTTCCGAATAACTATGAAGAGGACCTGATAGTGAAAATAGTGGCTAGGAAACAAAAGTTTCGAGAGAGCTTCACAGACTACGTCACAGATCTACAAACACTTATGAGGAGGTACGGGAGCCTCAGCGACAAAGAAAAGATACACCGAATACACGAAAATATGCAGAAAGAATATAAGTTATACATCAAGAAAAACGACTATGAGGATCTAAACGGGTTGTTAAGATTAGCCGCCGAGTACGAGGGGATTACCGCCCCGTCAGAAAACAATATAGCCCGAGACCGGCCGTACTATGTCCCGCAGACCTCGAACGCATACACACATGCTACACAGCAGCAGAGGAGTCCGCCAGGACATTGGGGACAACCACAATCAGGCTCAAGGCACACAGCCGCAGAAAGGAGTAGCTTTCAGCCCCGAGTAAACGACACACGGGAGACTAAAGCCGACAACGGGATTGCAAGGAAAATACATCCAAGGTACGATAAAGACACCTGTTGTTGGTCGTGCGGCAAACCCGGACACAACGCGAAAGAATGCAGGACACAGCGACAGATTTTCTGCAGCGGGTGCGGGAAGCTAGGAGTACTGAGTAGAAACTGTTGCATGAGCGGGAGCAGGGGAAAAAGGGAATCGCTAGGGGCCGCCGGAGATCACGGTCGGGAAGACAATCGGCTGTACGTAAACGCCACGATATCCGGGAAAGAGTGGGTCTGCTTAATAGACACAGGATCGACCAACACGTATATAAACAAAGAGGCGTATGAGATATGCAAAGCCCAAGGGGCATTGGAAAAGCGAGTACAGAGAGGCCTCGTGTTAGCCGACGGCACCCGGACAACCGTTGACACAACTGTGTTAGTTAACATACAGATCAAAGGAGCCACGCTGAAGCACTGGGTGAGGGTGCTCCCAACCGCGGCAGGAACGATAATCGGAATGGATGTACTCAGGAGGGCCGGAATGGCCATAACGTGGGCCGGGGACGTCGGCACACTTAAGACAAATCAAGACGCCAGTGTACAAGAAGGGCAACCGGTATACGAGGAGATAGCGGAGCAAAAGGCGACCGAAGGGATGCCGAGCAACCCAGGGGACGTCACGACCGAAACAACAACGGGCGAGCAAGTAATGTCACACGAACAAGAACAAGCACTCCGCGCCATGCTGGAACGGCAATTTCAACTATGTGAACAAAGCCCGAAAGGGAACACGTGGGTCGAGCACAGAATTAAGTTGAAACACAAAGAACCGATAAAACAGAAGTATTATCCGCGCAATCCGAAACAACAAGAGATAATCGACACCCATGTGAAAGACATGTTGGAACAGGGAGTCATCGAAAAGTCGAATAGCCCATACAGCTCGCCGGTGGTGCTTGTCAGGAAGGAAAACGGCCAATATAGATTTTGCATTGACTTCAGAAAAGTGAACGAGGCATCAGAGAAAGATGCATATCCCCTCCCGCAGATAGACGACACATTAGACAAGTTAAAACAAGCACAGTTCTTCTCGAAACTCGACTTGAAGAACGGGTATTGGAATGTACCATTAGAGAAATCGAGTAGGCCCGTCACAGCATTCACAGTCCCAGGAAGAGGACTATATCATTTCAAGGTCATGCCCTTTGGATTACACTCGAGTGGAGCGACCTTCCAGAGGCTACTCGACAGAGTTATAGGACCGGAACTAGAACCACACGCATACGTGTACCTGGACGACATAATAGTGTGTAGCCCGACTTTCGAAGACCACTTAGACCACCTAGAGGTAATATTTCAGAGAATAAGACAAGCGGGGCTACGAATAAACACAGCCAAGTGTGAATTCGCAAAGCCAGAGATAGAATACCTAGGTCACACGGTCACCAGGGAGGGCATAAAAATGAACGAGGCGAAGATTAGGGCTATAAATAACTTAGAATCACCGAAAAACATTAAAGCACTAAGAAGGCTCATAGGAATGACTTCCTGGTACAGGAAATTTATACCGAAGTACGCAGAGATAACTGCACCGCTGGTAAAGTTACTAAGAAAAAACGAAAAGTTTGTATGGACGCAAGCACAGGAGGACGCAGTCAAAACGTTGAAAGGAATCCTGACAACCGACCCCGTATTGGCCCGGGCAGACTTCACCAAACATTTCACACTCCAAACGGACGCAAGCGACGTAGGTTTAGGGGCGTTTCTTACACAGGTCCAAGACGGACTACCGAGGGTAATAATGTACGCCAGTAGGAGGCTGACGTCACCTGAATCGCGGTACTCAGTGACAGAACGGGAGTGTCTAGCTGTGGTATGGGGAATCCGGAAAATGAGAGCGTTCCTGGAGGGTTACCATTTCACGGTCATAACCGACCACCAGGCACTAAAGTGGCTAAACACACTAAGGAACCCATCCGGAAGGCTGGCTAGGTGGGCCCTTGAACTACAACAATACCAATTGGATATAACATACCGAAGCGGGAAACAAAACCAAGTAGCAGACGAGTTATCGAGGAACCCGGTATGCGCAGCCGTAGAACAAAATTGGTACGAAAACAAGTGGGAACAAGTCAGCAAGGGGGGCGAAAACTCGGGCCAGTTTCGTATTAAAGACGGGAGTTTGTACAAAAGGCACCCCAAGGACAGCCACGATAAATACACAGACCCGGAATCACAGTGGAAAAGGTGCATACCGATACAAGAAAGAGAAACCATAATAAGGCAGAATCACGACACACCGAGCGCCGGACACTGCGGGATAGCAAAAACCGTAAAGAGAGTATCGCAAAGAAACTATTGGCCGGGTATGCAAACCGATATAATAGCGTATGTCAATAAATGCGACGCCTGTCAAAAATATAAACCGTCGCAACAGAAGCAAACCGGAATGATGCACATAAATAACGCATCCGCGCCGTGGGAAATAGTGACAACCGACTTGATAGGCCCGTTGCCAAGGTCATCAAAAGGTTACAAATGGATAGCGGTATTCCATTACAAATTCACGAAGTGGACCGAAATTCAAGCACTACGCAACGCGACGGCGAATACAGTATCGAGAGCTTTCGAGCAATGTGTAGCATTGCGGCATGGTGCACCGCAGGCGCTTCTATCAGACAACGGGGTACAGTACACTTCAAAACAGTTCAGAGACATTTTGAAGAAATATGGAACAGAACACAGACGAACACCGCCATATACACCACATTGCAACCCGACAGAAAGGCAGAACCGATCTTTGGAAGTAATGATATCCACTTTTATAGGTGAACATCATAAACAATGGGATAAATACCTAAGTGAATTCAACTTCGCAATAAACACATCCGTACAAGAGTCGACGAAATACACACCGGCATTCCTACTATACGGTAGGGAACTACGGGGTCCGAACGACCGGAACTCATTTCCCACCCCCCAAGTAAAGGAAAAAGGGGTACTGCAAGACGTATACAACACCGTAAAACAGAACCAAAATCAAGCATCAGCCGCGCAGAAGTTCTACTACGACAAAAAGAGAAGGTATTGGGAACCCGCAGTAGGGGATTTAGTCCTAAAACGGAATTATATACTCTCAAACGCAGAGAAAAATATATGCGCAAAATTAGCACCGAAATTTATAGGGCCGTTTAGAATTCAGGGAAAAATATCACCAGTCATATACACATTAAAAGACCCCAACGGCAAAAACAAAATCATAACCGCACATATCAAAGATTTAAAAATATATAAACATTAGAAGTAGCGAACAATCCGCCAACAATTCATAAGTTAAATATATGCGAAAACATAACACAATAAACCGCATGGTAACAGTGTCCGATAAGCGAGGACGGCCGCATACCAAACGGGCGAATGACTACAGCGAACAAAGATGCACCTTACGGCCACGCGAGTAAGACGCAGATTAGCACAACAAAAGAAGCTTACGCGAACGTAAACAAATAAGGTACGGCGCGACCGACTCACAGGTGAGACGACGACCGAGCAGAATGATACCGTAGCATGGTAGCAATAAGGCTGGGAATGCAGCAGGAAAAAAAAAAAGTGAAATAAACTTACGAAAATAAAATCCCGTCAGGACTTTAGGTATGGCTAACGGTACAGGAACCGACACCTCTCAAAATCGTCAGACTCCGGTCATACCCCAGACCGGCAGGGAAGCCGGAACCAAAGCCGGAGAAATAACGGCAAATAATATTGTTATTGTTAAGTTTTACTATTACTAGGTTAAGTTACAGTTTTTTTACTTTTACTCTTTTAATTGTTTGTTTTTTTTTTTTTATATTATCTTAAATTGTAAATATACACGGTCCACTATGGTATTTTGTTTGATGTTACACAACATGGGGGGGTCCGACATAGCTTAACCGAGAGATTAATTACACCCCCTAACCCGAACACTAACGGTAAATATACAGGAAGAGGAGAATTAGACGGGGCTATACATAAACACAAAAACAATAAAGGAAAAAAAAAATATCAATAATAATAGGATAAAAACATATATAGAGAAAATAAATAGGACAATAGGAGAGGCAATCAAACACATCAAGGACACCATTACCGCAGCACTAACGGTGATTTTTTTCAGGAAAAAATCTCAAAACCGGGAGGGGAAGTGTGACGTCATGGAAAACGCCACAGCCGCCGCCGCGACAGAGCGGCGCCGACGCGGGGGACAGACGAGCGGGGCAGAGCAGCGCACGGCACCGCGCCCCACCGCACCGCCACCCGCCGGCCAGTATATAAGCGCCGCGCGCCCGTCAGACCAGAGGAGTTTGGCTAGCGGCTTGCCGTGTGCCCAACTCTTTCCCCTCGCCCTCCCTACCTTCCCGCCTCTGGCCGCTTGGAGACCCCGAGTGCACTGCCGTGGCTTCCCGACTTCTGGCTGCTTGGCCACCGAGCACCGCCGAAGTCTTCCGCTCCCCTCGCCCCTCTCAGGCCGCCTGGTTCCCGGGCGTATTGCCGGAGGAGTGAGTTGGTTAGGATCCGCGTTATCCCTGGCCGCTTGGAGACCCCGAGTGCACTGCCGGGAGAACGAACCCGTCCCGTGATACTCCTGGCCGCTTGGAGACCCCGAGTGCACTGCCGTTGTACCACGATCCCGCCGTTCCCGTCTTTACCAACCCGAATCGTACCAGTTCGGCAAACCGTGCCCCGTACCGCGAACGATAGTGACCGTGTAGGACCGTGTAGGGATTATTTGTATTTAATAAAAGGGCATCAAGACCCAGTGTTAACCATTAACCCGACCGCTGTTATTATTCACCCCTGCTCCTGCTAGGCCTCCTTGACCGCCTGAGTTAACTAGGAAACCCTCGATAGCCCCTCAGGCTGAGGGATATGTGTGTGTGGCTAAACCCGCACATCACAGAGTTAAATCCTTTGCGATATGAAAGTGTGTGTATGTATAAATCTCCCTATTATATGGACATCGAAACGACGCACCCGAGGTCAACCACGTTACTAACTATTCGAAATTCCGCCACTCACACCTAGCCGCATACGCCCGCCGGTCTAGAATCCGCGACGGAATGCGTTTGAAACCGCGTAGAAGCCTCTAGCAGCTTTGGAGTCTTCCTTCCTAGTTCTGCTGTCAAAGATGGCTGGAATATGTTCTTCAGCCGTAGGTAGAAGGCCCTGGAATTCGAGAATACTCCAATTAACCCTAATTCTAATTTACTAGTATTTACATGGACCTAGTTGTCATGTAAACTTGTGAATACATACCATTTAGGGCAGTAAGGAAAGGGGTTAAATACTATACCTGCGTTCAGGCGCTCATCGCCTTCAGACGCGAGACAAAATTACTGAAACAAAAGCATTTGAGTTAGAATAGGTGCCGCAAGCATTCTTATTTATTGTATGAGCTTGAGAAAGCGTAGCATCTTGATACATACCCGAATGGCGTACACAATCGACATCGGCCCTTTTACCACGGGATACCATCAGTGGGATCTGCGAGATTGCTGGAAAATAAGCAAAGAATTGGTCAAATACGATATCCACTGATTAGCACAACAGAAAGTACACAACATATTCTGTACTTACGAGGATTTACCACGAAGACTTGACACCAAGTGCAACCGGCATTTGAGAAAAATTATGCGTCCCGGCAGCCATATAGTACCGATTTTATCCCGAGGACGAAACGGAGTTCACTCACAATTATTCGGTTTCTAATAAGATATCCTGCCACTGCAGATTCACATCGATTTAGTCGAACACACTCTAAATCGACCCTACACAGTATCCTCCATCTCGCAAATGACAACCTGAGTTTTTTTCTAATCCCTCGCAGCGCGAGCGCAGACTAACGTTCCGTTCGCCAACAGCCAAATGGATTGAGAAGAAAAGAAACTCATATTTTTGAAAACTATGTTTTTACCTACTAAAAATAGTGTAAATTTATCCTGAAAACAAAAATCAAACTACCAAAGTTTAGAGCCAAAGGGTTGCTCTGATATCTGTAAATTTAGGAAAATTGGCTGGGAGCGGTTACTCTTGAGGGTGGCCAATGAGAAAAAAAACTACAAGAAAGTCTAGGATGTTTAAGCTACCGAACAGTGTTGCTACTTCCATGTAAAAAAAACGGTGTTACAACTTCATAAGATAAACAATACTCTCTTAAAAAGCTTTAGAAGAAAAACCAAATAATTGCAATTATCGTACTCGATCACAGAGCCGACACCACATTGCGTCATCAGTTCGGTTTGACACTTCGCGCAGCGCTTCGTCACGGTCGAAATAATAGTCGGAAAAATAGTTAAAGGTGCTTAGTGATTTATTTATTTATAAGGAGATGTTAAAGTGATATTGAGTTTCATAGAAATGAACCGGTCAAGGAGATTAGTGAATTTAGGCCGCGGGCCCGCGCTACTGTGTGATAGAGATATTATAGAGACGCCGCCCGCCTGCGGTGTTAAGGCTTGTATACCCGCTAAAGTCCTTGAGCGTATGGGCGGAGCCTCGACCCTCTCCCCGCGCAAGTCGCACAACCCGCCGTCGTTTATTAAGCGTTACATAGATTAAGTTACAGACGCGTCATCGCGCATCGTTACCAATGCAAGGGTGGACGTGGGTGGGTGACATTCGTCATGCTTAATTGAAACGTGATATTTGTCATACATAAATTACATAATTGATTAAGTTCAAAAATGATGTCCCTACTATTATAATACTATTTACTTACGATTAGTGTAGTTCCGTCAGCACGGCTAGCACGAGACGGCCGCGACATACACTCGATTTTTCTCGCACTATCGGTCTCTCTCTTATTAGAACATTAGGAAAGAGAGGTATAGCGTGAGAAAAATCGAGAGTATGTCGCGGCCGTCTCGTGCTAGCCGTGCTAGTGAAAACGAAATTCGTTCGAGTAACTCTCATTGTCGCTCGAACTAGCAAGCGCGACAGAGAGGGAGATACACGAACGAAGTTCGGTTTCGTTTCGCGGTAGGCCCTCAGCACGCCTACCACTAGACGGCCGCGACATACTTTCGATTTTTCTCGCACTATATCTCTGTTACTAAATATTCTAATAAGAGAGAGACGGATAGTGCGAAAAAATATAAAGGTAATAAAAATAATCCATACCTACTGTTGCCCTTAGGCCATTTTTTAATGTCGCTATTAATAGGGGCCCATCTAGCAGTTAGCGAGTCACCGTCTGCCAGAGATAAAATGTGAAACAGTTTTATTGGGCAGGCGTCCGATGTTTCATCCAATAGCCCAGCTACTAGTCCATAATTTTCACCCAATAACCCGTTTTATTTAGATTCCATCAACTAGCAATAGACTCTTACACCCCAGCGGGTGCTGTTTCTGCGTGCGTCCCATGACACGGGCAGAGACAGCATCCAAATATATATGTTTTCTTATATGGACCCCATTTGGGTGAAAGCCTCCTCCATCTCATGCCATTTTTCCTGATATTTGGCCAAATTCATCCAGCTAGGTCCGGCAACCTCGGTTATGTCGTCTGTCCAATACGACCTCGTGGTCTATCTTTCTTTCTTTTGCCTTTCGGCACCGAGCATATTGTTGCTTCTAGTGCCCATATTTTCTCCTTATATGTGGCGATATGGCCTGCCCATTTCCACTTAAGGCACAGTGCTTGGTACTTCACCAAGCACTGTGCCTTAGTGGATCTGTTATTTTTGTACATTTTCTAAAAACTTCATTTCTGGTTTTATGTAAGCTTTCTTAACTTTAATAAACTTCTCTCCATGGATCGTTGGCATGTCCAAGATTGGCTTCCATATGTCAGACGATATTCTGTAGTCACGGATAATTACAAACACAAAATATGAGCATTCGGGTATAACACAGTGCATAAAACAAAATTCGTCACTCCTGTGGTCAAAAATTAAGAGCTCACGTGCATATAAATAATGTTTTTATCACATAGTAATATAGAAAAGGAGACACCGTTTATGCGGATTAAGAGTCCAACCAAAAATTAGGCTGCGTAGCCCTTAACTCTGATAATGTCCACAGGGAAGATGCGTATCTAAATCTGTGCATGACCATCATCATCATTTTTAGCCCGTAATCGCCCACTGCTGAGCATAGGCCTCTCTTCGAGCACGCCACCCATCTCTATCCTGAGCTAATAATCTTATCCAGAAGTGACCCGCAATCTTCCTAATATCGTCCACCCAGCGAGTTGTTGGACGGCCGACGCTTCTTTTACCTAGAAGTGGCCACCAATCTGACACCTTTTTGGTCCACCTACCATCATTCTGCCTGGCAAGGTGTCCTGCCCAACTAATGGTATCTCCAACATCGAGCACCTTAGTGCGACGTTCCTCACTCGGTCTTGTAGTTTACTACCGAGCATGTCGTAAATAACCGAATCAAGGTCCAGATGAGAAAACAATAGGTCCAGCCGATCAGAGCACTTACATTTCAATCAATCCATTTTTGGGGCTATATGGCTCCATCAAAGCCTTGATGATTCCGCCAATGTCAAGTATGGATAAGACACGGCCAGTATTTAATCTTGACGGTGGACTACAGGTAGTGTTCGGTAGTATATCCGACCGATCGAACATCAGAGCACTTGTTGCACACGATAACAAACGACAAATAATAATTAAAGGCAAATTTTTAAAGTAACAAACAGTGACAGTGACGGAAGGTTGAACAGAACCGCGTACGTTCCATTTCATGTAAAATTCTCTAACCGCTATTTCAAAGTTCAGTTTTAATCATATAATATCATAATCATATAATTGTTTTTTTTAGCTGAATCAATTGTATAACGATTCTACTAACTTGGAAATGTAGTCTCAGATATAATCAAATTCCATATGTTATCGAGATTTCATTGCGTGATTGCAGAAATAATACGCAACAGAATCGGGAGCCTTTATGCTCTTATTCTAAGGTAATATCCAGAAAATTGATTCTAATATTTATTTGTCGTGTTACTTGCGTTGTTTTTGAGAAACGTGTCGCCGGAGATCGCGTTTTTTGTAAGACGCTATCTCGCTCGTTCCTTCGTGTATAAAATAGATATATATAATCGATGGACTAATGAAACGACTCCACCTCTGGATGAATGTTATTCATAAGATTCTTGTAATTTTAGACCTTCGAAAAGTATTCTGTATGAATCTACTTTGAATAAAAATATTTTTACTTGACTTTGACTTGAGTTGACTAGGAAATTGTCTCTACTTAATAAATTGGCCTGGCAGCACAGATGTCGTAATGATATGATTGTAGAGCTAAACTCTCTGCAATCGTATTGTAGGGCAAAACTCATTCAAAGTTGGCCACCACGTAATTGTCTCGACCAAGTTCCGGCGAGATCTAATTTACTCTGTACTACAGAGTCTGTAGTCTCCAAGACGAAACCGCACTGTCGACGATGGAATTAACACATCAAAGAAACTGATGGTGATTTACGAGGGCGCTTATCAGGGATATTAACTGACAGCATTTACGAATTCGAGACATCTTATTCATTCATATTTTTTGTATTAACAGGATCCACGTGAGTGTTTTATTTTTATTTATTTATGTTTATTTAGAATGTACGAGTATAATTAGCTTTAAAGGCAAAGTTTTAACCGATTTCATTTCCGTACTCCGCCTAGCCACTTGAACATTTCAACATTTCCTTTCCACTTGATTGAACTTGATTATTACAGAAAAAACCGGCCAAGTGCGAGTCAGACTCACGCACAAAGGGTTCCGTACCATTATCCGTTTGAATGAAAGATAAATTGCGGTTTACAATTTATGACGTACTATCTGTTGCCCGCGACTTCGCGTAGAACTAGATTGCTATTAAATTATTGTGGGCGGAACCTTAATTATCGCCGACCCAAACATAGTTCTACCATCTTAAGGGATGAATTCTGATATAAAAACTCTCCTATATCCTTCCAAGGGTATCATCTCAACTCATCAGTACGAAAAATTTCATCTAAATCCGTTCACGGATTAAGCGTAAAAGGTAACAGTGCGATGAGTTCATTAGTCTTTATTTGCTAAAATTCAATTGAAAACTCCGTTTTTACAAATATAATATTATCTTAAGAATCATCAACAGACGTATCTGCTTAAATTGTATATTTTTTCATAATGTAGGTACCTATTAAATAAAGCTACATGACTGGAAATTTTTGCTTAAATCCGTAGAGTAGTTTTACTCACGTTAGTTCGGGCTACCTGTGTAGTTTTGAAAGCAAACTTATCTAGAGCTAAAAGACGGAGAACTTTCCATCTCCATCCATTTAACGGTGTTAGAGAATAAATTATTTTGATTAAGCCCCTTTACCCCCTTATTTCACCCCTTTAGGGGGCAAATAGATCTACATATTATAAAAGAAACCTGCTGTCCTGCTTTCATGTTTCTAGCCACTGTTTAATATTAAAAAGCACACATTACTTAGGTATGTAAACTTTCAACCCCTATCTGTTAAGGGATGAATTAGGAAAATATCCCTTATCAATGTTTTTGACTGTACATTAGGAGGTTGTGGCCAAATTTTTAAACGTCTAACTCTAAAAACGACATGATTCCCATACAAACTTTCGACTCTTTTTAACCCCCTTAGGGGATGAATGTTTGTAACATCGCTTAATCATTTGCTTTGATATTTAGTAAGATACCTTAATACAAAGATTCAAGTCTATAACTTTCCAAATGAACGATTTCCATACAATGGTTCGACCCCTATTTCACCCCCTTAAGGGTTGAATTTCGAAAAATCCTTTCTTAGTACACGTCCACGTACTGTAAAGTATATATATTCCAATTTTCATGCTTATAACTTTAGCGGTTTAGGAAATCACACATTACTTATGTTAACTTTCAACCCCTATCTTAACCCCTTCAAGGGATGAATTAGAAAAAAAATCCCTTATCAATATTTTTGACTGTACATTAGGAGCTTGTGACCGAAGTTTTAAATGGCTAACTTTAAAAACGACATATTTCCCATACAAACTTTCAACTCTTTTTTAACCCCCTTAGGATTTTTTATAGCAAAGTTAAATCATCTGTTTGGCTTTTTAGTAAGAAACTTTCATACAAAGATTCAAGTCTATAACTTTCGAAATGAACGATTTCCATACAACGGTTCGACCCCTATTTCACCCCCTTAAGGGTTGAATTTAGAAAAATGCTTTCTTAGTGGACGTCCACGTACTGTAAAGAATATATCGAGGGCTGAGTGGTCACGTTGGTATTTACGTTTTCCTTCATCTGTCTATATGTTTTATTTGTTTTCGTCTTGCTTGTTTAAATATATTTTTCCAATCTGATACGCTATTTATGGACATGTTTTTTGCAGCATTCTCTATGGCTGCGTGCATAGAATCCACTTCCATGTAGGTATGTCCACTCTCTAAAAACTTTTGCTCAATTCTTTCCAGGTGTTCGTGAGTTTGAACAGTCCACGGGATAAGTGCTGAAATGTTTCGGTTTCTATTTTGACCTCCACAAGTGTCAGAAAATATGGTTAAATGTCTTACGTTTGTCGGAAGAACTTCAGATAGGTAGTGAAATAGACAAGTGCCTATTTCACAGCGTCCTTTCTTCCCGTTAATTTCTGACCAACACAAACAATGAGCTGGCTTATTCTCAAAAAGGCGGCACCGCGGATTCACTTTTGCATTTTTCAAAAATATTGCGTTTTGCATTTTTTTTATTAGGATCGCTAAAGCTCTATTAAAGTAACCGTGCACGGGCGGAGGGAAGATTTTTATTTCATAATTTTGGAAGATACAGGCGTTTGAAATTATGGAGTTGACAGGTGAACGACCTCGATGTCAGGTGAGAGACATATTGTAACCACGTTATCGACAATAGGCACAGGTTACAAATTAATATGAAACTTTTTGCAGGTTAACGTCAATGAGAGCAGGTTAGTAGTTTAACCCGTCAAGCGACCGCCACCCACAATATAGTGAGCGCAGCGACCGTGGCCAGTACGGAGTCGGTTAATGCTACACCAGTCCCGTCTTGAGAGATGGAACCCTTCTATACAGGAGCCTGGTGTAATTGTGGAGCCCAATTTTCCTGCCATCTTGGAGTTCCACGACTGCGACCACTCTAGCTTCAGATCGAAATTTTGAGGTGTCAGGCTTCAGGAAATGCTGCTGCTGTTCCTAGAATTTAAGCGTTCAGTAGTGGAATTCATAAACTTAGTATGAATCGTGATCGCTCGGGATCTTCTGGATCTTCGCTACTTCTCGTAACAGGGCGACATTCCTACGTAAGTCCGGTGGAGCGATTCTTGACAGTACTGAAAGCCAGTGGCAAGGAGAAGATTGGAGCGTGCCGGAGATAAGTCGCATGGTCTATTTTTCGACGTCAACTCTGGTGGTGTGGACGCTATTCAACCAGACCGGTGCGCAGAATTTTGCAGTCGAGCACACCAGAGATAGCGCTGAGGTGCGCAGCACGTCTGCGCATGCTCCCTATGACGTTCCGCTCAGTTTCTGGATGATGTTATTTCGGGTCTGGAGTTTGCGAGCCATACCGGTAAGGTGATTTTTGTAGTTCAGAGAGCGGTCTAGAGTGATGCCGAGGTATTTTTGGAAGAAGTTGTGTCTCATTGTAGTTCCCTATACATTGACTTAGCTCCTGCGTGGCGCACCGGTTATGCAAGTGGAAACAAAACATCTCTCTTACTTGCGCTGAGTGTAAGTCGCCATATTCGACAGTACCTGGCCAGTAGCTCCATATCACCTGATAACATAACTTCCAGGTTTTTGAAATCCGACACATACGAGTATATCATCGGAATAGATAAATTTCCCGGCAGCGGTATCAGGGACGTCGTGGATATACAGGTTGAACAGGGCGACATCACGGATCCTTGAGGCAGACCATTACTCACATTCTGGTATTGCTGCCCTTTGAGCCCAGGTGTACTCAAAATCGCCGCTGGGAGAGCATGTTGGATAACAGCTTTACGATGGTCAAGTTAGGCACAGTCGATAGCAGTTTGCAGAGCAATCCTTCTCTCCATACAGTGTCGTAAGCTGCGGTGAGATCCACAAGCACCGCACCGGAAATAGTCCTTTTTGGAAGCCGTTTTCAACGTGCGTGTTTAGAGCTAGGTCCTGGTCCGTGTAGCTCCGCTCGGTTCTGAAACCTGCCTGTTCCTCTGGTACCACTCGATCTATGAGCGGCACTATCTTTTTGTATATTACTCTCTGGTAGTTTGTAGCAATTGCTAAGCAGCGCAATTGGGCGGTAACTGAAAGCTTCTTCCTCACTGCTTCCTTTGACACTTAAAATAACCCGGGACGTTCGTTCGAGTGGAGAATGTCAGAGAACACAGTGAGCCATTTTACTGGTTGGGACCCAGTTTAAGCAGGAACTCGTAAATATTCCATCCATGTAGTGATGGTGATATTTTGCTGTTATTTATAGATCAGACAGTAAAATAAATTTTAAGCTCATGCGTGCAGAAACCGTTATAGAAATGTATGTAAAACTGCATTAGTTTGATAAAAGGTTGCCCAAAATAAAATAAAAAAACCTCTCTTCTTTTAGTATATTTTACCAAATATATATCAGGGACATGAAAATGTATGGTTTACAATGGTTTTTCAAATAATGATCCCTCACCTGTCGTAAGTGTCATTCTCCTGTTTTCATTTGACAGGTGTTCGACATGCAGGTGATGGACAAAATGACAGATATCAACATTAAAAACAAAGTATTTCGTTTTTGTATTGCATATCTATGCACATAAAAGTAAGCCACTATTTACGTTCTATGACTTAATGTCGTTGCATTAGTTCACATAACAACCCAAATATGGAAGACAGAATAACGATTACTTACCCATTACAAACTCCCGCTCGCGTAATGTTTATGTTCATAATTTTTGCAAGGGGAACAATAAAGACGTGTTTCTGTAACATGTGTTAGCTGGTGAGTGAAGGTCTCGATTCGTGCCGGGTACCCGGGCGGGGCACACGAGAGGAAGTAGTACTCGCACAGCGATCGCGTTTGGCGTATGACAGATAAGCGACATAAACTGCGGTGGACAAACTTCAAAAGCAAATAACTCGAAACAAAAGACTAATATCGTTATTCCAAACTATAATTTTAAATATTGATAATATATCGAAATAAAATATGATACTTTAATTAATTTACGTAGGTAATATCGACATTTTATTTAACACGAAACTTGACTCCGCGGCATTGGGACACCGCCGGTAAACGACAAACAGCAGTTAAAAACTGATTTTGTGGTTAGTAAATATCTACATCGAATTGATTTCGTAGCAACTGGCCTCTGTTCAAAAAATGTCTTTTAACATGTATTGGTGATTCAGTCGTAAAAATGTCGCACTATAAAAAAAAGTTCTAACATAAACTTGATGGCAGGTGGCGGTGCCACTTTTTTGAGAATAACCCAGCTACATTTGGCAATCGAGCTTCATAAATAGTAAAATTATACAATACTAGCTTCCGCATATAATATAAAAGGCTTTCACCGCCAGAAGGTATCTGCAGAACTGCCTGCAAGTCAACAGTTATTGACATAAAAGTTCACTCTTCATTAGCTCGGTTTGGGCGAAGGTTACCAAATTCGGAATAGGTTTAATTCTGACTCATCCAGATTCTTATTTAGTCAGGTTCCGAAAGTGTCCAATTCTTATGAGGTCGTTATAGTAATAAGTTGAATACTGGTTATGTCAAATTCGCTAATATTGTATTCTTCGCAAAAAATAGTTCGGTACTTAAATTCTGACACTATTGTTCGGCGCAACTTCGCATTTATCCATGTATAGTCTGTACATATTACTAATAGATTTTAAATCGGCAGCTAGATATTTTTCTTACTATCTTTGCGACAATAGTGTGATTCCATAGGCGGGAAAGATTCAATATGTTCTCTGACAAAGCGGATATCATCCTCTTTCGTCTTATTCGGAGGCGCTTTTTTACCTCTCTGATCTTCTGAATTGTAAATGCCTAGATTGTCAGATTTTGCAACTGCGTCACTAATCACATCAACAGAAATGCATAATGTGGCAGTAAAAAACTTTTGGCAAACCTGTATCTTTTCAGTTTTTAGAAAAAAAACATTTCTTGCTAAATGATCGTGCTTTCTTTTCAGACGATCTTTGCACTTTGCGAGTTTTTATTTCTTGTATGGCAATGCAGGAAAATATTTTTTTTTTTTTTTTTGACAAAGTCCAAACTGTAAAAGTGTCTACACAATTTGCTCCTTTCATCTTCAGAAAAAAAATCAGAACATTTAAATTTACAACTGCTTTTGGTATTTTTGCAGACTATTTTTCCTTTTGAGGTATAAGCTAGTCCTTCGGTTTTCCTTGTCTTGTTTATGTTTTAAATTAAAGGAAAAATTGAAAAATTTAATAATCCGAGCCGGATTCGAACCGGCGACCACAGGCATTCATGGCCCGTCGCTACTAACCAACTGAGCTATCGGAACAATCTGTCTCGGCCACTAAATCTACGGCGCCGGGCCATGAATGCCTGTGGTCGCCGGTTCTAATCCGGCTCGGAGCATTACATTTTTCAATTTTTCCTTTAATTTAAAATTTATAATTTCGATAGCAGCGTTACTGCTTAATACAAAATTAATTTTGTTTATGTTTATATTCCACTCGGCTGGGTAGGCTTTCCTGCGGCGTTTTAAAGGTCTGACTGAAAGCCAAACTCGTTGTAAAATATCTTCTAGAATAAGGGTCACCATTTCTTCGTTTGCGTTTTTATTTTCAGTATCAGAAATGTCTTTTTCTGAGTTGGAAGATGTTTCCGATCCACTATCAATGCAGTTTTCTGCAGTGTCGATATTATTATTGTTTTCTATATAATCCGGGTCTAAATCAGAATAGTCACTCCCAAACAAGTGTTCGTCACTGTCTAATTCTCTAAATGCGTCCATATCAAGAGATATTGCTTGATTACTTGTCGAGGGATCTGCAATCAATTTTAATGATGAGCTGTATGATACTAGATCTAGTTTATTTACAAGGTAGTACACAAGAGAAGGAAGAAAAGTAAGGCATCAGGTCATCTCGCGCAAAATCATTTGGAACAGCCCAACTGGAGAACTAGTTAAGTACGTTTACTTTACAGAAGACCGCACGCATAATAACTTCACTACTGGCTTTGTAGGTATGGTGGTATGGTGTTCCAGGAAGTGAGTAAGGTAGCCAGCGCTCCCAAGGATTAGGTACGTGGTTTTACAGCGGGGGGACCTGCGTTTGCCTAAAAAGCTATTAGGAATTGGTGAAACAATATTAAATCACATAGGTAATTCGTTCCGGAGCCTACCCCTAACATACAAACTCACAAACATTACCTCTTCAACATATTATATTAAATTATTTATATTAATTACTATTAATATTAAATATTATAGCAGTAGTGTATTATTGAGCGTTTCAGAACAGAAATCTATCGATTTCTGTTCCGAAACGCTCAATCGTATATACAGTATCATATCATGGTTAACTTGTTTTCTGTTCTGAAATGCTCAATCGTGACTATGAAACCGTATACCGTCACGATACCTTGTTTTCGGTTTATAAATAGATTCCCATGCTTCAACGCTTACAATCTTTAAGTTTGTCGGTTAGTACAGACGCATTTACAGTTTTAATAATGAAGTTTGTAAAACAATCTCACAGGCTGAAGTTGGATGTTGTTTGTTCTACTCGCAATCGCAATTTTCGGCATGGCCAACTTTTACCCGACACCATTCGCTGTATAATTTGTGGTCCGTCTAATTGTGGAAAAACGAATTTAATTGTTGGTTTGCTGCTTCATGAACAAGGCCTACGCTTCCAAAATGTTTATATTTATTCTAAAACTTTATTCCAGCCTATATATAAATTTTTAGAACAAGTTTTAACAATGGTCCCCTCAATTTATTTTCGAAAATATTGTGAGAATGATGAAGTATTAAGCCCTCATGAGGCTAATATTAATTCAATAATGATATTTGACGATGTTGCATGTGAAAATCAAAATAATATACGGGATTACTTTGCAATGGGAAGGCATAAAAATATAGACAGCTTCTATCTGAATCAAACGTATAGTAAAATACCTAAACAATTGATACGAGACAATGCAAATTTAATAATTCTTTTTAAACAAGATGATGTTAATTTACGACATGTTTATGATGAACACGTAGGAAGTGATATGTCGTGGTCTCAGTTTCGTGAAATGTGTGGACAAGTATGGGACATACCGTTCAAGTACTTAGTTATTAATAAAGACTGTAATAAAAATTCTGGATGCTATAGGAAAGGTTTTGATACGTTTATCTTGCTAGAGTAACGGTATACATAAAGGATCGTATTTAAGTTGAAACTTATTACTTAAGATGAAACCATCTGGATCGGACATGAATCTAAAAATGAACGAGGAGAAATTATTTAAAGAAAAAGTACTCCGATCTGCTGAAGCCGTAAGAAAAAAAGTTAAACTTATTCGTGATGTTAAAACAAACGATAATATGATGTTGGAAACAATGCTAAAACCAATTATAGATCCTCTCAATGAAATGGCAAAACACAATAATCATGGTTCGAATAATAATGACACTGATCGTGACAACGAAGAATTAAAATGGGATTCTAAGACAGTAAAAACATTAAAATATAGTCCGTCTGAACAGGAAGATAAGGAAAGTTTCGTTGATAAAACATTTCTGAGAAAATCATCAGAATCTAGTTCAAATACTACCGATGCTGAATTAAATGACAGTAACGCTAACCTAGATGATGCCTTATCTCATGAAAGTGTCAATCAAAATGATTCTGATACAACCAACAATGCTTCGTTTAGAACATCTGATTCGTATGCTTCTCCTCGTGAAGACCCCGTTTGGCAAAAACAATATTCGTACACAAATATTCCTTTTGGTGTACGAATGGAGCGTGGCAAGCTAATGTTTGGATCTTATCCGATTTCAGTGAATGACCAAAAACTCAAAATATGTGGGGAAAGTATTCATTTAACGCCAGGTTTAAACGATTTATTGTTTAAGAAAATACCTGATTTAAGTCTCGTTACTGAAGACGATAAACGATTTTATAAAACTTTGTTATTAAAAACAAATGCTCATAGACGTGATTTTGATCCAAATAAACCAATAAAAAGCAATAAGGGCATGAAATATTTATATGTGATAAAACCACTTTTCAAATTATCTAAACAACGATCAGTAAGTGAAGAAATTCATGTATCCGGCCATGGACTACCATCAATGAAAAAAGTAAAGAAAGACATTGCGTATGTGTATTGGGATGACCCGAACGAATTAGTAGAGAGATTAAAATTGCTTATAGCAGCACGCGATGCTGGTAATACAGGGTTAGGTAACGAAATTATATCTATTATTGAAGAACTGCGTGAAGCTGGCATAGTCAAATAATATATAAATAAATAAAGTTTATTTTTTTAACAGTCGTACTTTGACTTTCAACTAAACAAAACAAAAAATGAATATAGACAAATTTGGTCACCATGTTCATAAGCGCTTGCGTGCTGGAGAGATTTATGATCTCAAGTACAAGGCTTTGCTTCGAACAGAAGCGGGACATTTTGATTTACAATCATTGCGATTAAAAGGTGTTGTGAAACCTTTAGCACCTGATGATGCAGTAAATAAACAGTACGTTGACGAATATATTCAGAACATGTACGATAAGAAGCACATAGACTCGTTATTTCAAATTATAAATAGTCAAATTCATCAACTTGCATCTCAGTTAAAACTCAACTTTTACGCAAAGAAGGAGATAGATAATATTTTGAAAATAATAAATGACGGCAAAGGAACAAATAGTGGACGAGATCCATAGATCTGCGCGAAAAAGATTTAAGCGGCGATCAGTTCTACTTAAAGGGATTGATGATTTATGGCAAGCCGATTTGATCGATTTACAGAAATTTCATAAGGTTAACAAGGGATATAAGTATATTTTGACTGTCATTGATGCCTTTTCGAAGTACGCATGGTGTTATCCTATAAAATCTAAGACAAAAACGGAAGTAAAACATGCATTTGAATTTATTATAAAATCGTCAAAACGACAACCTAAAAACTTACAGACAGACTTTGGAAGAGAGTTTTACAATAACGATCTATGTTGCTATTTAAAGTCTTTGAATATAAATCATTATTCGACGTATTCAATTATGAAGGCATCTATTGTTGAAAGACTGATAAAGACAATTAAGCTTAAACTGTACAAATATTTTAGTTTGATTGGTAACTATAAATGGGTTGGAAATCCTTTAAATGACATTATTAAGTCTTATAATCAAACTATACATCGTACAACAAAATTTAAACCGATTGATGTAAACTATACTAATGAAATTGAAGTTAAGAACAACATTCAAAAATCAGTTTCCAATGGAAATTATAAATCAAATAAATTCAAGAAAGGATATTGTGTGCGTATTAGCAAGTATAAAAGCTGCTTTCATAAAGGTTATACACCTAATTGGTCAACAGAACTTTTCACTATTAAACGTGTGAATCACACTCAACCTGTTACATACCATATTGAAGACCAACGAAAAAATATGATACTAGGTACATTTTACGAAAAAGAACTTCAGAAAACTAAGTATCCAGATGTTTACTTGGTAGAAAAGGTACTTAAAAAAAAGGGTAGGAAGTTGTACGTTAAGTGGTTAGGTCTTAGTGATAGTGAAAATAGTTGGATTGATAGAAATGCTGTCGTATAATATTTATATACCTTCTATAAACTAAACTTTCTCATTGTCATATGAGATATGAAAGGAAGAGGACTTTTAAATAGTGCTATTAATCACTTACCATTCGAACTACACTTACCTGGTTATAACTATTGTGGGCCGGGAACGAAATTACACAAACGGCTAAAAAGAGGTGACAAAGGAATTAATGCGTTAGACACTGCGTGTATGAAACACGATATTGCTTACGATAGATATCCTGACTTAGCGGAAAGACACCAGGCAGACTTAGAACTTTATAAAATGGCCAAGCAAAGAAAGAGATCGAAAGATGCAGGGAAAGGAGAAAGAATAGCTTCATGGTTAGTTAGTAAAGTGATGAAATCTAAACTTAAAGCTGGTGCGGGAATGAAAACATTTAAGCGTTTTGTGTCTAAAATACGCACTGAAATGAAAAAGAAAGCTAAAACGAAAGGCTCTATAGTAGATCGTGCACTTGTTGCCGCAAAAAAAGTTTTTTCTAACGATACTATGGTTCGAATACCACGTTTAATACCAATTCCAAAAACTGGTGGTTTACTACCGCTAATACCAATTTTCGCTGGACTATCCGCATTAGGATCATTAGCAGGTGGAGCTGCTGGAATCGCTAAAGCTGTGGGTGATTACAAAGCTGCTCGAAAAAACTTAGCTGAATCAGAACGGCATAACAAGATGATGGAATCTATTGCATTGGGAAAAGGGTTACATATTAAGCCATATAAAAATGGGAAAGGTTTATGTATTAAAACTTCAAAAAACTAAATCAGAGGTTACCCAGACGTGCTCTTACGAATATTGATATTTTAAAACACTCCTCTATTATCCCCCATTTTCGAGGAGTTTATATGAGGGATAGCTTACCAAAGCGTCCCAAAAAAGTTGAATGTGGAATCCTTAATTTGGATAGTTCTGAAAACAATGGAACTCACTGGGTAGCCTGTGTGAAAGATAATAGTTATTGTGAATATTTTAATAGTTATGGTGACCTTCCACCTCCGATAGAATTACAGAGGTATATAAACAATTATAACATATGTTATAACTACAATAGATATCAAAAGTTTGACACTGTAAATTGCGGTCATTTATGCTTAAAATACTTAAATAATTATTGGTGTAACCGTTTAAATAACATTGCATAATAAACAGCTTATCAGTAACACGATGTCTTTCACTTTGTCTATAACTGGAAACTCCGCCAATTTAATAACGAACCATTCACCACCTTTACAACTAGATGGTGAATATGAATGTGGACTGTTGTATATGTCATCGTTTAATTCAATACCTAATATAGACTATAGAAATAATAAGTTTTATTATGGAGAAAACGAAGTAATTGAAATTCCTGAAGGATCATATGAACTTCAAGATATTGAAGATTACCTTAAAGAACACCTTCAAGGATGCACATTTACCTTGAAATGCAATAATAATACCTTGAAAACATCAATTTTGTGCACTAAAAATATTTATTTCGACAAAGAAAATTCTATTGGAAGTTTACTTGGTTTCGGAAAAGAATCTATTCAGGCGAATATATTAACAGAATCTCTCTTTCCTGTGTCCATTCTGTCTACAACTATAGTCCGAATCGAATGTGACATAGTGAGCGGTTCATTTGTTAACGGAAAACCTAGTCACATAATACACGAGCTGATACCGTCCGTACCCCCCGGCTATAGGATAATAGAGACACCTAGAAACGTTATCTATTTCCCTGTAACCCAAAATAGTTTAAGTTCAATTACAATAAGAATATTGGATGGTAACCATAATTTGGTTAATTTACGGGGTGAAGAGATCCAAATATATTTACACCTTAGAAAAAAATGATAGACTTTAATAAAAGTTCAGTAACATTTAAAAGTAGTACTAGTATGCATCAAGCAATCAAGAAAAGAAGACGTAAAGTGAAACTTTCAAAAGAGAATAAACAATTTCTCCAATACCTAGGTCTCTTAAAATGAGTATATTAAATTTAACAGAGCCTTTTACCTTCGATAACTCAATTGAGAGTTTCGAATATCATTCGTATAAGCCGTACGTAACCAGTTTTAATTTCAATGATGAAATACGGATACCTATTAACCAACAAGACCTTAACGTTTTACCATCAGCGAGTGCTATATACATAGAGGGTACTATAACTGTATTCAACAGAGAAACGAAAGCAAAGGTGAACAGTGTTCTATTTACCAATAACCCCATACTTCACCTATTTCAAGATATTCGATATGAACTTAATGGAATCGAAATAGATAAAATTAAAAACGCAGGGGTTACAACAACTATGAAATCTCTCGTATCCATGAATGAACTTGAAGCCTCGATGTCCAAATTATGGGGTTGGGATATGAACGGTACAAAAAATGTACATGGAACATTCTCTGTATCTGTTCCTTTAAATAAGGTTCTTGGATTTGCTGAGGATTATAACAAAATTATTATTAATTGCAAACATGAACTTATTCTTTTAAGGTCCAATACTAACTTAAATAGTGTTAAATTAAATGTAAATGAATACATAGACCATATCACCATATCTAAAATAGTATGGCGTATGCCTCACATTAAGGTTTCTGACCGAGAAAGATTAGGTCTACTGAAATATTTGGAAAGAGATCGCGCTATTCAGATAGCATTCAGGAATTGGGATTTGTATGAATATCCACTTCTACCTGAAACGTCAAAGCATTCTTGGGCTATCAAAACTTCATCTCAAATTGAAAAACCGCGTTACATCATAGTTGGATTAAAAACAGCGCGAAAAAACCACGCTGATAAAGACATGACAGTCTTTGATCACTGTAATTTGAGAGATGTTAAAGTTTTTTTAAACTCGAGTTACTTTCCTTATGAAAGTTTTGATGTCAGTTTTTCGTCTGAGAAGTTTGCTATATTATACGACAAGTATGCTAAATTTCAAGTCTTACTATAACCGTGTTCAAGCACCTTTGCTGAGCCCGGAAGAATTTAGAAATAAAGCCCCACTATTTGTCATTGACTGTTCTCGACAAAACGAAACCTTGAAAACAGGATCAGTTGATGTACGGATTGACATAGAGTGTGAGTCAGATATACCTAAACAAACCTCAGCTTATTGCCTTATTTTAAATGATAGTATTATTGAATATAAGCCTCTAAGTGGTATTACGAAAAAGATTTCGTAATGACGGACTACATATTCGTAGACCTTCAAGGATTTAAAATAAATGAAAACATGTTTATTGTAAAGGAATTTGTATATAGTACACTACTGTATACTCAAGTTTTTTTAATAAAGCCCCCGTTTACATTTTCTAAATTATCCGAAAATGAAAAAAGGCATACAAGATGGTTAGAAAAACACTTCGGGTTGTTCTGGCAAGAAGGGTATGTTGATTTTAGAGAATTTAAAAGACTTATTGTAAACCACATCAAAGGCAAAACGATTTTTGTGAAAGGCATGGAAAAAAGTCTATGGGTTAAAAAATTGTGCCCGGACTGTACTATTATAGATTTAGGTGAAAAGGGCGCTCCTAATTTAAAAGAGCTGCATAAAAAATATTGTTTATTGGAGGGTATTTATAATTGTGTATATCATAAGAAAAATTGTGCGTTAAAAAATGTACTATGTATTAAAAACTGGTATTTAGATAAGGATAAAAACAATTATTGATTGTTTTTCTTTTGAAATAAAAAATAATAATACAAAATACTTTTGTTTTTAATTTATACTCACCCTTATAGAAACTTCCTTAGAAAAACCTAAATACAGATAAGATTTATACGTTATGAGATCGATAAAAAAATGTAAAATAAAAGTTCAATAAAATAATATATAAATTACCATAAATCTTTTCCGTATTTAAGGAAAGAAAATGATGGAACTCTGCTAGAAATGAAACAAATCATATTACTTATAGGATTTTTTTCTTTATTAAATTGAATAAAATCACATACATAATGTTTATGATATTACAAATTACAACTATCTTATTCGAATATCTCTATTAGTACATAGATTTATGGCCCCATGATATCGTAGAAAATTGGTTCTGCAGTATAATACGTTTGTCGTCATTTGACGACAGCGCTACTTTTTTTACAGATTGTGTAAAAATAACATGTTTTAAAGATTTGAATACAATATTCGTCTTTCGTAACTTTTCTCTATTTAACAATACTTTTTTATAGTGTTCAAAATCCAAATGACGCACAACATGTTTTTTTGTACCCTTAGCTTTCTTGACTTGTTTACTTTCTGTTTTGATACAATACAATTTTGACCGAAGGCCCACAAACTCGCTTATTATTTCACCGCCAAGTTCGTCTTTAAATAAACCCGGTATTTTTTTATTTTGAGGAGTTATGCCATGTACGTTGCTTACAGAATAATTGCTGGTATCGAAATAAGGTTGAAAGTTCAATTTAATATCTGAATATACATTTTCTGTGGTTATCGTATACAGCCACGAGTCCGTATCAATGTAACAAACACTTAAATTAGTCCCGTAATAAGGTTTCATGTAAGAATAATGGAAGTCATACATGTGAGATTTTGAAATTTCCAAAACGGTAAATCCTACGTAAATTGGTCGATCAAGTTTTATAGATTCAGGATTCATTTGTACTGCCACGAAATTTTCAGAGAAAATGGTTGAGCTATGATAATTAGGTCTACCTATTAAGCACTCTGCTCCATATTTCTTTTTAGTTTTGTTTTTACAGTCATTCCATATATTAACTAACATTACATTTAACCTTTTCTCGGGGTCTTCAAGAGTCTTTCCAAAAATAGCATTATTGAATAGTTTGCATAGATTTTGCTCAAATACAGATGTAGCTTTCTGCCTCAAATGCGTGTTTAGATCTATGTATTGCTTTAAAAATTGACTTTGTTTAAATTGTATTACTCTATGAATTTTTTTTAGGACCAATCCATGCTTCATACATGTTTTTAAATGGACGTAATGAATGACGTACTCGTATTTATCATATAAATTCGGTATAAGTTTAGGTTGCTTTGAACCAGGAGGCACGAATTTTTGCGGGCAGAATGGAATGTCATTATGATAGTCGTGCAAGTGTTCAGGATAGGAAAGGTCTACTTCGAGGATAAAACCATAATCCGAATCTTCTGGTACTGACATGATATCTAGTTTATCTATTTCATCCTGCTGCAATAATTTAAAATCGGCATAAGGTAAACTACCGCACATAGCGTACCCGTATAAATTATTACAGTCTATGTATAGTAAATAGTTGCTTGGAATATTAGGATCATAATTATGCATATATTTATTGTTCGCGCTAGCATATCGTGTGGAACATAAACATATACCCCCACGAATGCCCTTTTGAATCATTCGAATTATTTCGAGGTCATTTATGAGTTGTAATTTTATATCAGTTATTAGCAACATGGCATCAAAACTTAAACTTGGAGCGGTTAGATAAAAAGCAGGATCTAGTCTATAGTTAACCTTACAGGTTTGACGAAACTTTTCGAATATGTCAGCCAATAACAATACATCGGATTTAAGGTAAAGATCAGTGTATTCTCCTAAATTATTAAGTACGAATGATTTCCAAACCAGGTTAGCATGCTCGTAATCATATTTCGATATATTGTCATCAGTTAACGAGTTGTAAAAGTAATGATGCTGAGGTAAAGATTGCTCTTCATAGCGACTCCAACTATCCATATACTGATACGGGTACACACCTTTACGCTTCAGTAGGTCAAAGTGCTCTTTTAACGGATAAAAATGTGAAAGGTGTTTAAAATCTTTCGTGTTTAATGTACTTACAAGTTCTTCTAAACTAGCGCCTAAAAATTTGTACGAGTCCACAAAACGGACAGGCATAAATTTATTTTGATTATTGATAAAGTATTTGGTAAACGATATATAATTCTCTTTGTTTTTCGCTATAACGTTCATATGACCACGCATTTCTCCCAATTGACGTATAAACAAATGACTGTCGTATCCTGATAAGTTATGAAAAAATACGGGAACGAATTCAGGTAACCGGTAACGTATATTGCAATAAGAATGGGCTGCACCTCTGTAACGCCCTGTTAAATGACAATGATCCCTTACGGAATCGCCGAGCAACAACTTGCGACAAATAAAACAATGTTGAGCATTTGAAAAATCATTTTCATCGTTTTCCGTCATAATTAATGGCATAGGGTTTGAATAAATATCGTGTATTGTACAGATATCCCTTTGCAGATATTCGATAAATTTTGCTATACAGTCTTTTCCCCGATATGAAACATATTTATTGAGAGAACTGTCATATGAACAAACAATATAGTACGCAAATGCAGCTGGTACATGTTCCTGTAATTTAGTAGTACTCTGATTGCTGCTTTTTTCCGTATTTGGTATCAATAAACATTCGAAATCCGAATAAATTATAAATTGCAGATCTTGCAAACGCTCATAATTTTTAAATTGTATATGTTCATTTTGATCGGGTAAAATAGTCTTTACACCTCCACATACATGAGCACCAAACTTTATTTTACTGTTAAAAAATATCAAACATTCCTCGCACAGAAACAATGATCCGTTGTGTTTTGTCAATTGGCTTTTAAGTAATCGGCCTATATTCTTAATAAGACAGTAATGCGTTTGTCGACCGTTTTCTAACAATAATAAATTAACATGATGTTGCTTGCGACGTGCGGTTTTATACAACGGACCGACAACTTCAATTTTATTCTTCAGTGCGTACACATTAACACTTATATTTTGGTTATTTTTTTCGAATATTTTGATGTCATTCAATCCCACCGGAAAGGTCATGTTCTTTATATTGAGATTGGCTTCAAAATGCGGATATGAAGTTACCCTATGAGCATTATTTTTAGCGGGAAATAAAGAAGCCATTATGCACCATAAAAAACAGAACGCATCATTGTTTTGAATATTAATGCACGCTCGTTTAAGTTTTATATTTTTAGGTAAGTCTATGAAACCTGACGCTCTCAGCGGATTATACTTACAGATGTTTAGTTCTAGGTATAAATTTCGCATGAAAGCCCAGCCACTATCTCTGTCTTGAAAGTCATCAATTTTTCGGCAAATCAATTGTAAAAGATTTGAAAAGATTTCATTGAAATCATAATTAGGGTGTAGAATCATATTTTGTGTCGCAAATGATTTTATTTCACATGTATCGTTTTTGAGTAAAGAAAATTCTGCAAATAATTCAAAATTTACTTTGATGCTATTGAAAACTGATTGTTTTGCATCCAAAATTTTATGAACGCGTTTACGAAGACTGCGAATAAACTCTGCAGGAGGACTCGAACATGCTAGTTCGCCTTCGTGTCCGCGCACGCGGTACGACGCTATTTTATTACGGAAGGCGCTCGCTATTTTTTCTATACCGTCGCCCTTATCGATACCAGTATTATTTTTGTGCATTGTACTTCTTAAATGCGCGGAAAATGCTCGACTAGCAACAGATGTTTCGCAAACTGAACAAAATATCGATTTACTACTCATTTTTATTTTAAATTCTAATTTAACCAATTTATGGGGCCAAAAATTAATATACAGCCTTGGGCAGAAGTATTGAGCACCTTATATTTTCCTTCGTAGCTTTATATACTGCAATGTGTTTAAAATTCTAATATTAAAAACGATGCGCAATTTAATAAGGTATTTATGAAACCAGAAAACTTTTATTCATAAGACTAAAGTACCGTTTAACTAAAGCATGGGTGCTCAACGCTTCTTGCCAAGGCTGTATCTAGTCTATTGGTCTACAATTAATTTAGTCGCGGTAAAACACTCCTTCTTCGGTGAAACGTTCCCGACACAATTTTAACGCTTTATTTATAGTTGAAACCTCCGGTGAATTCGAATCAAGGCAAATTTTTAGCGTAACAAGAGCTTTTTCCCATCTATCTTTTGATGAAACGGATTTTATGTCGGCAAAATTATATAATTTCAAATCAAGATAGAGGTCGCCCGACAACTGGCTATTTCGACGCACTTTACCTTGGGGAACTTTGCGTATCAGCGTAGACTGAAGCGCCGCTTTATCTTCTCGGAACGACGCACGAAAATCTTCGTCTTCGCTTTCACCGCCAATTAACCATCCCGATTGCTCGCCACTATGCTTGTGCGCTGGTTTTTCATGCCTGAAAATCATAAAACATGTATTTTAATACTTATCAAATTCATCCTACTTAACGCATAAATGTTAACAAAATTCAAGGTTAATGTGAAAAAAAAAAATAGGTATGTAATTACCGTTGTATAGGAGTTTCGATCTCGGATTCAGAAAGCACGTTCTCTTTTTTCGACGATTTCAGCTTCTTAGTCCTATAAAGATAAAAAGGGTAACTAAAAATAGAGCTCATCAAGGACATGTATTTATTAAAATAATAATGACATGTCTAAGGGCCTCTACGCGTTGGCTTCGGCCCCGCGCATGCCTTCCAAACGTCCGGGATACTATTGTCCCGTGATTGAAAACGACACAAATAATAAATAATAAAAATGCATTATTTACCTCGTATTGTTGACTGACTCGATCGATTTCGTAGAAGTTATCGAAGGCACGATACTTTTTTTCGATTTTTTTGTCTTGTTCAACCTAAAATAAAATGTTACATTTAGTAAATCTCATTTCATTCAAATTCAGTAAAACTGGTTGGAAATGTCAAAACTAGTAAATTACTTACCCCGGTTCAGGACGATCTTCGGATTCCGAAGGCACGATTCTCTTTTTTGATGTTTTTGGCTTCCTGTAAATGCAAGAAAAAATATTAAGTACACAATTATTTTAGCGTTACGAATTAAATAAATCATGTCATAGATATTTAATTGAATTACCATGAAGTTGGTTGGTTGTTTTCCAGCTCCTTATTCTTGCTAATAGGCTTAATGACTACTTGTTCGTCAGACGAGTACTCAGAATCATACCTGTAAATAACAAGGATATTAAAAATAATAATCATACATGATTAAGAATGAACAAAAATAATTATCATACCTACAAGTTAGGTACATAAAAAGTAAGTTAAATTATGAAAAACTTACGAACATGATTAATGCAGTGTTGTGTTGCTGGCCCGTCGAAAGCAAAAGTAAAAATGATCGTTTTAACAAGTGAGATCCTGTCGGAGAAAATCGTTCCCAGTAGTTCTCAACCTTTCAACGTTGTCACAATTAGTTTCTAATAACAGTATTGTTACAGAATACGTAAAAAGTATGTTTTTTAAAGGTTTGATACCTCAGATACCGTTTTGTACATTAAGCAAATGTGTAACAAACAAAAGTGTCTTGTTAAATTATATAGCGCCTGCGCTCATTTCAAAGGCACGGCTCTTATTACAAACGGACGCCGACCGCGTACCTATCGCAAACTGTCTTTTGTCTCGCACATCATATAATATTTCCTTCGTGCAAGAGTAACCCAATGGTAATAACTTATCAATGCGATTAAGTTTGAACTACACTGAATGCGATGATTTGATACACATGTTTATTTATTGAAATCGTGTCGGAACCTGTATGCAATGAAAATACCTATATGATGTCTTATGCATGATTATATGATCCGAAATCATGTTATAACTTGTGTTGATTGCATCAGAGTAATTATATAGGTACTTAATAAATAAATCGATTTGTAGTAAACCATTTCTACTCCAATTCATTAGACCGACACACGTTGCCATCGTGATCGCTGATAATTGCAATGGAAAATAATAAAATGGTAAGTCCTCCTTATTTCAAATAACAAATATTTTGGGAACAAAAAAATGTAATGTGTTTTGTAAGTGTGCCTAATATTAATGATAATGTTTAATTATTTTTTTCCTTTACAGATTAAATCCAGTTCGCAGCCGATAGACATTTTCAAAGAAGTTGAAGGGCCAAATTTTTACTCTCAAGTTACACATGATGACCCATTGTTGTGCTGTTCTCAAGATATAAACGCCTACTTGAAGTACCAAAACGATTATTTAAATCACGAACAAGATGTTCCTTTACCAAAAGTTTCTAAACGCTCGAAGGAAACCTCGAAGAAAACGGGAAATAGCAAACATAAAACCCCCGACAATGGATTAAATTCGTACATCATTAAAAAGGTTAAGAAAGGCAGGCGAATGATAAAAATAAGTATATCAAGTCTTGAAGTGGACAACGAGTCTAAAGAGGTGGCAGTGCAATATGTTGTAGAAGATAATTTTGATGAAATGCTGAACGCTACGGAACAATTGGTCGATAAAATTGTTAAAAGATTAAGCAATGTTAATTATTAACTATCTTGAAATATTATAATTCATGAAGAAAATAATATTTAAGTCCGTGTATGTTAAATGTAGCAAATTGCGTACCATTAATATTTTGTTACTTTGTTTTATAATAAATGTACTGTTGTAAGTAAAATAAAAATAAAAGGATAAATTGTTCAGACATTTCTTTCATTTAATTAGTTTTATGTCAAATGCAAAACATTTCTTTAATTTAGTTAATTTTATATCAAACGCAAAACGACAAAAAATTAAAATCAAATCATTGCAATCAGTGTAGTTCAATCTTAATCGCATGTAGTGTTGAATTTGGGATTAGCTGTACTTGTGCGGTCGATAAGTATCTATAGATGTCTTACCGAAGCTCGAAGCACAAATTTGATCACTTCGTCTGAAGTGGAGTGCAAATATCGTAGTCAAACAGGGTCCTAAGACGAGGGGTCTCTGTAAAGCATAGAGCCAAGTATAATTCCATCTACGTTGTAATTATTTGATGTTGATTAGTATCTTTTTTAACAATAAAAACACGCGCTCGCTCGATAAACAAATGCAATGAGCAGCCAAGTAGAATGACTCAAATTTCAATGAAATGCGTGATGGCAATTTAATTACAATGTTCAATGTAGCTACGTTTTATAATGCAATATGATCCAAAATTTCCATTCTAATGTCAACCTTATATCTTTATTAAAGATTCTCATTCACAAAAACTAATCTGGGACATAAGTTGTAGCTGTAGTTTTTATTACAAACTTTATTATTAGAATCAAGAACATGTATTTTAAAAATGTATTCTTAAAGTCTATATTACTAAGTAATTTTAAAAGATGACGTGCGAGTACGTCACATGCATTAGCCAATCAACGGGTCAGGTCTACATCACGCTTATGAAGTTTTTTGTATCGTTTGTATAAATACAATTTCAGTTTAATTGTTTGTCGGGAAGTTGACGACCGAACGACCCCAACACGTAAATCTTGCATCTTGGACTTGGCCACCCGGGGTGCGAGTAGTGTTGACTGTGAATGCGAAACATGGGGTACTCTATACCTACGCGGTCGATAGCGTATAGATACCATACCCGGAGGGGGTTCACTCAGAGCACCGCAATCTTATGCCAGAAACTGCTTTCTGGGGGTTGCGAACATATCTGGCGAACTTGATCAACTCGTCAGATATTGTGCGGTAAACACCATAGTTAACCCAAATCGGGAGCGCTATGAGGGTTCTTAGGACCCTTGCATGCAAACCGAGTTGGCCGCCTCGGAATGCGTGTTGTGTTCAAGCTTTTGCTTTTTGAAATCACGACTTACGACTTGTATTTGCTTGCTCATTAAACTTTAATCCAGTTGTAAAGTTTCAAAGATGATTAGTGCGGCACCCAGATGCGTTTCAGAATAGAAAACAAAGTTAGCCATGATTGCGTAGATACGATTGAGAGTTTCAGAACAGAAAACAAGTTAACCATGATACTGTATATGCGATTGAGCGTTTCGGAACAGAAAATAAGTTAGCCATGATTGCGTAGATACGATTGAGAGTTTCAGAACAGAAAACAAGTTAACCATGATACTGTATATGCGTTTGAGCGTTTCGGAACAGAAAATAAGTTAGCCATGATTGTGTATATACGATTGAGCGTTTCAGAACAGAAAATAAGTTAGCCATGATTGTGTATATACGATTGAGCGTTTCAGAACAGAAAACAAGTTAACCATGATTGTGTATATACGATTGAGCGTTTCAGAACAGAAAACAAGTTAACCATGATATGATACTGTATATACGATTGAGCGTTTCGGAACAGAAATCGATAGATTTCTGTTCTGAAACGCTCAATAATACACTACTTATAGCGACATATAAAAGTTAACGTAACAGGCATACACACCAACAATGGGTGTGTAAAGGCCTCCACACATCGAACGCAGGTCGTGCGTGGCGCGGGGCGGGCGCGGCACGGGTCGGGCGCGGTTGAAGCGGTATATTAAGGCTCCACATTCGAAATTTTCGTGAAAATGAGTTGTTTTGTAACCGTTTTATACATTATAACGTAACATTTTTGCCGTCGGAAAAAATATATCATAATCTGCGAGATATGCGACGGGTCATAGTTTTCGTAGAAATCCATTTTAACAATAAAAATTAGAGAAAAAGAAATCTAAAGTCACCCCTATTTTTTCACTTGTAACCATTTTACTGCTCCATTTTTTATCAGAATCATATGAAATTTTATAACTTTCTTCATAAAATAATGAACAAGGGCATCATTTTCGTACTTTCTTTATTTTCTTAAAAATTTACCTCCTTTTCTGAAATATTCCGCCAAAGTTCCTACACCTCCCCGTTTTCGTCCATACGGTCAGTGCGGGACGAGACACGTTGCATGACGGACCTGTGTCAATTTGCGCTGCGCCGAAATTTTTAAATATTTGTGGAAATTGTGGACTATATTTGTTGCATAGTGGACATTCCGTTTTGTGATTCGTATAGTAGGTAACTAATAAATAATTGCGTATAGTTTAGTTTTTAGTGACAGATAATTTTGTTGCATAGAGTGGACAATCTATTTCGTGGTTTGTAAAGTAGTAGGTACTATAGACAAGACAGCTGACTGACCATCCGTGCACTTTATGTGCATTGTAATAAGGTTCTTGTATAAATACAGGATGGTCAGTTAACTGTGTTGGCGTTTGTACCTAATTAACATTTACGTAGGTATAGTTTAGATTTTGTTTTTAGTTCAAGATGGGAAATAATAATAAAAATAATAATAAATTCTTTATTTCAGGCCAGTTTGCCCATAGATTGTTAGTAACATACAAACTTACGATACTAGAGTCAGTACGTCTTAACTTAGGTCTCACAAATTTTTCAATAATTATTTTGGGTCTTTGGGGTTAAATAAGCGCAGGAGGAAAATACGTAATATCAAGAAATTTTACAAGAGAAGAGGAAAAAGAATACACAAGTAAATACCTATTCTATCAAAGTATGAAATATCTAAACAGTATCAAAATTGGGAAATCGCTAAAACCAGACATTTTATTAGTAAATATATTTACAATATCTATTTCTTAGGAGCATGAACAATTATAGAAACAATATTGTTTTATATGCTCGTATTAAAGACTGTCAAGTGTTAATAGAATAAGTTCTAATAAAAATAGTGGGCTTGGCAAATATTGTAAGTACCTACCTATGGGTTGCATGCCAACTCCAAGTTCGATACAGAGTTATTATTTGATATGAAACAAAGTATGGTTAACGTACAACTAATCTATAAGTATATATTTACCCGAGGCCGATTTCTGTACAGTCAGCATAATATAGTTAGTAGCAGCCAAGTTAGCCAAATATATCGGAACGTACATTCATCGAAATAGTCTTTGTTACTATAAGTAGGAGTAAGGAATGTGTTACGATATATTTGTCTACTTTGGATGCTACTAACTATCTGATGCTGACTGTACACGCCATCATCATCAAATCAAGGAAGTAGAACGTAATAAATATACCGAAAATTAGTTTAAAACTTAACAACCTTACACTTACACAAAAGGTAACGGACAGACAGACACACTTTCGCATTTATAATATTAGTATGGAGTATGCATATGGAAGTATGGATAGTATGGATTATATGTCTTTCCCGCTCACGGGACAATGATGTCCCGGACCTTTGGGAGGCGTGCGTGGAGCTCTGAGCCAACACGTAGAGGCCCTTTTGACAATTTAATGAAATGCAAGGAGTACACTAAGCGGATGCTGTCTCTGCCCGTGTCATGGGACGCACGCAGAAACAGCACCCGCTGGGGTGTAAGAGTCTATTGCTAGTTGATGGAATCTAAATAAAACGGGTTATTGGGTGAAAATTATGGACTAGTAGCTGGGCTATTGGATGAAACATCGGACGCCTGCCCAATAAAACTGTTTCACATTTTATCTCTGGCAGACGGTGACTCGCTAACTGCTAGATGGGCCCCTATTAATAGCGACATTAAAAAATGGCCTAAGGGCAACAGTAGGTATGGATTATTATTATTACCTTTATATTTTTTCGCACTATCCGTCTCTCTCTTATTAGAATATTTAGTAACAGAGATATAGTGCGAGAAAAATCGAAAGTATGTCGCGGCCGTCTAGTGGTAGGCGTGCTGAGGGCCTACCGCGAAACGAAACCGAACTTCGTTCGTGTATCTCCCTCTCTGTCGCGCTTGCTAGTTCGAGCGACAATGAGAGTTACTCGAACGAATTTCGTTTTCACTAGCACGGCTAGCACGAGACGGCCGCGACATACTCTCGATTTTTCTCACGCTATACCTCTCTTTCCTAATGTTCTAATAAGAGAGAGACCGATAGTGCGAGAAAAATCGAGTGTATGTCGCGGCCGTCTCGTGCTAGCCGTGCTGACGGAACTACACTAATCGTAAGTAAATAGTCTGGGCGCTTCCAGAATAGCCTTGACCTTGTCGGGTGATTTCCTAACCCCGTTTTTATCAATGACATGACCGAGATAAGAGATTTCGTCCTTGAAGAATTCGCACTTGCTCATTTGGACGGTTAATTGTGCATCTTCCAAACGTTGTAATACCGCGGCTAGTCTTTCTTTATGTTGTTCTTTGTTCGCGCCTGTGATTAGGATGTCGTCCAGCAAAAATATGATTCCTTCTATTCCCGCGAGCACGCACTCCATGGCGCGCTGGAACAAGGCTGGGGCACAGGATAATCCAAAGACCAATCGACTATACGTAAAGAGGCCACGATGTGTATTGATACACGTTAAGGGCTGCGACTTTTCTCCAAGGACAAATTGATTGTACGCCATTGATAAGTCTATCTTGCTAAATTGAACACCCCCATGTAGTTTAGATAATAAATCGTTGACAGAAGGCAGTGGATAATGGTCAATTATTAATTGCTTATTAATAGTGACTGAATAGTCAGCGCATAATCGTATGCTACCGTCTTTCTTCAAAACGGGTACTATCGGTGACGCATAGTCCGAGTGTTGAACAGGTTTCAAAATGCCTAACCCGATTAACCTATCTAACTCTTTATCAATTTTCTCTCTTAGGGCATAAGGGACCGACCTCGCTTTGAAGAAAATCGGCTTGGCGTCTGGTTTTAGGTGTAAATCAACAGTATATTTATTAAAGGTCCCTAGGTTGCCTGAAAAAACGCAAGGAAACTTTAAAGATAACTCTTTAATAATGTCTTGATCGCAATGGTGTTCCGTGCGCGGCGGCGTGCGCGCCGCCAGCCGCCGCCGGCGCCAGCTCCAGGTTAAATGCTCGAATAAAATTCCTACCGAGGATCGGTGGACCACCATTGCACACCACATAGACGGTTAATAAATGAGTTTCTTCGATATACGTAATAGGCACGTTCATTATACCCATTGTTATAATACTTTCGTCCGTATAACTTAATAGCTTCTTACTTGTGGCCGACAATGGCAGAGCTCTAAAATATGTATTATAAGTTTCCCTCGAAATAACGCTAACCGCCGACCCGCTATCAATTTCGAACTCGCAAAAACAGGTCACCAATTTGGACACGCTCCGAATGTTATAAAAATGCTTACCGTCGTCTCCTTCGTCCTCATTACCTCCTTCCATGTATTTCACCTTATCTCTAACCGAACACATCCTACGCAAATATCCTTTTCAATTGCATTTTTTGCATTTATAATTTTTGTAACTGCATTGATCGGAGCTATGATTGGTAAATCCGCACACAGTGCACTTTTCTTTTTTGGAGATGTTGAACACGGAGTCCAGGGCCGCCGCGTTAGCGCCGGCGCCCGCTGCGCTCGCCCCCGGGGCCTGCGCGGCGGCGCGACGCGCACACCGCACGCTCTCTGCCAAGTCTATTGCCTTGGCCAGGGTCAGGTCCCGTTGGTCCTGTGCAAACAGCTTATCCTTTTCGTGTCCTGCCGCCATGCCCATTATAAGTCTATCCAGCAAGGCTTCTTCCAAATTTTTGAATCCGCAATGTGCCGCCAATCCTCTAATCCTGGCTGCCCACTGTGAGTGACCTTCACCTGGCCGCTGCGTAGCCGAATAAAAGGTAGATTTCTCCGCGAACTCGAATCGTTTCGGTGTAAAGTGGTCGTCGAGGAGTTCTGTTATCCGAGTATTCCAACTCTTCTACCTTGTTAGGTAAGGCCAGGTCACTAGCTAACTTGAATGTCCCTTCGTTCAGTGCGCTTAACAAAATTGCCCTTCGCTTGACCGCGGACTTGTCGGTCTGCTCGTTGACGTCGTTGGCGATAAACCACTAATTTAGTCGCGACTTGTAGCTGTTCCAGTCATGCGAAGTGTGATCGAAAGTCGAAATAACACCGAAGGATACTCCCGTGGCCATTGTTAATAGAAACGCGAGTCCGAACGTCGCCACGTGTTAGATATACGGTTAGGGGCGCTACGGGAGGGTACACGACCATCAAACAAGCGAGCTAGTTTAACACTGGTTTATTGTAACGGAGCGCACTCACACATGCATGTACATATATAACAGCATCCTCTCGTGGGACATCAAAATGGTTGTGAAAATGTGTTCCCCTCACCTGGCTCCACCAAAAATGTTGATGAAAAGATACTTAGGGCTCCTAGGCTTCGTCCTAAATCACCTAGGAGCAGACGACAGTCCTCACCGCAGCCTCCCCTGGATGCTCGAAGACCGCCCGTCGTCAGGAACTGGTTAGGGCCACCACCTGTGACCGCCGCGTCCGGCGCACGCGCCACAGGAATTGATTTTGATTTGATCGAAATTAAACTATGATGAATATTGACTTGTTTGTATTAATCACCAAACACAAGAACTACATTATATTGAAGTACTAAACCCTTAGGTGCTAATTTAACCTAAAAAACACCCCGTCACATTTCGATCCCGGCAAGTAATCTCGAGTGATTGAAAGCCATCTTGAAAACTTAAGTTACAGCTACTTTATGATTGAATGACTTGACAGCGCGGCAAATTTGAATGATGATTATTTGATACTGAAATACTACTTGAGTTTATAAAACATGTTCGTTTTGCGTGAACATTTCCTCCGCCCGCCAGGAAAAAGATAAGCTGAATACATGCAAGCAATTATAAACCATGACATTGAAAAGGCATTGAAAATCGAAAACAGTGTGACTACAGACTAAGTACAAATATATGACAAATAATGACTCATGAAATGGTATGACTAAAGACCCAATACGCAAGTATATAAACTGACAACGTTGATATAAACTTTTAGTCATTATGAAGTAGTATGACTATCGACTACATACACAATATATTGAAACATAACATGATATGAGATATGCAGTGACCGTAGGTCCAAATAACGTGATATAAACCTACATACATTGACCTTAAATTTAACATGATTAACATTCAATAGGTAATTTACACAGTTTGACCACTGGTCGAATAAGATCTCCATTTTGGGTCTTTAATCTGACTGATCTGATGACACCGTCAGATCCTTTAAACAACTCTATAACACGACCTCTACGCCAATGTAGAGGTGGCGTATTTTCATCAATAATGAGTACTAAATCATTTAAACTTATAGCTAACGAATGAGTATACCACTTATTACGAGCTTGCAAGGTATTAAGGTATTCTTTATGCCTTCGTGACCATATAACCTTAGAGTGCCGTTGAATGGCCTGAAATCGTGACAAACGTGATATTTTAGTATCCTTCCAGTGAGGTTCTGGCAAGGCTACTAGAAGTTGACCTATAATGAAATGAGATTGAGTAAGAATTTCCATGTCACACGGATTTTCTGACATAGGTACTAAGGGGCGTGAGTTTAGAATTGACTCTATTTTCGTGAATATCGTATAGAGTTCCTCGAAAGTGAGTATCGTATCCCCAATTTCCCGTTTGAGTAAATTTTTAACACTCGCTTCAACCAAACCAGACATATGAGGGGCCCCAGGAGGGTTGAACTCCCACCGTATGTTTTGTTTGCGAGCCTCATCTTGAAGAACGATTTGATTTTGTATGAGAAATTGATTGACTTCCCTGACATATGAATTGAATCCAATAAAATGTGTACCCCGATCTGACCTGATTAGCGCCGGCAGCCCTCGCCGGCTTACAAACCTGGTGAGTGCCGCAGTGAAGCTCTCCGTGCTGAATGACGAGACGAGCTCCAAGTGAACCGCCTTGGTACCTAGGCAAACAAAAATACATAAATATGCTTTCACTGATTTTGCGTTCCTAAGCAAGCTACTTTTGACTAGAAACGGCCCCGCGAAATCTGTAGCTACACCCGCAAATGGCCTCACAGCTGTTATACTATCAGTTGGAAGGTCTGCCATGATTGGCGGTTGACTTGTGGCGTTGAATCTGAAACATTTCATACATTTACCGATGACCTTTGAAACCTGACGCCTTATAGACGGTATCCAATATTCTTGTCTGAGTATTGCGATGAGTGCGTCTGTCGCCGCATGACAATACGCTTTATGATAGTGCTCGATTAGCAGCTGAGTCCGCCTATGATCCTTAGGTCTGAGATATTAATGCTTCGCGCCATACGAAAGCTTCGATTTCCATAATCGTCCCCCGACACGGATGAAGTGTTGTTCATCTACGAACACGCTGAGCTTTTGAAGTGATTTACATATCATTTTTCCTTTCTTGACCAGTATGATTTCCTCCCTGTATGAGTCTAGTTGAGCTTTTCTGATCCAGTGCTTAGTTGCCTCGCGAGTTTCATCGAGTGAAAGGTTCGCTTTAAGGTTTCTTTCCTCTTTAGGCAACCTGACGCTATTCACGAACCTGAGTACATAAGCTGTGACATTGATGAGCTTACTGTACGAGCTTACGCGTTCCAAAAGCTCATCTTCCCATGTTTCTTGAGTGATGATTGTATTTACCAGCTTCTTGAAGCGTGGTAAATTTGATGGCACGACCACTGGCAGCGTCGACCATTGAGTCTTGTCCTTCTGTAACCATTCTGGTGACCATCATTGTTGACATTTGACAATGTCTTTCGCTGACAGCCCGCGTGATGCTATGTCGGCTGGATTCTGTTCTGACCTTATGTGACGCCATGTCATTGAACGTTTTGACTACTGAATGTCTTGTACTCTGTTACATTCGAACGTTTGCAACATGTGTGGCTTTGAATTTAACCATGACAACACAATCATGCTGTCTGACCAAGCGTTGAGACTTTCAAATTCCACTGAATCCTCATAAGCGCTTGCCACATGGTTTAACAGCTGAAAAACTAAATGTGCAGCACTAAGTTCCAGTTTAGGAATAGTTCGCTTCACCTTCTGTGATGCGACTCTTGTCTTTGATATGAGAAGTCTTGCCATTATGTTGCCTGACATGTCTTGCGTACGCAAGTAGATGCACGCAGCGTATCCCAGCTCAGATGCATCTCCGTAGCCGTGAAGAGTGTAGGACACCGCGCCAGGCAGTGCTACACACCTTGGTATCTGCAATTGAGACAAATACTTTAAGTCTTGAATTAGCTCGTCCCAATGAGCTATCTGGTTTTCTCTGAGCGGCTGATCCCAATTCAGCCCGTCTACGAATAATGACTGTAGAAATACTTTGAATCTGAATATCATAGGTGCACAATAACCACATGGGTCGTACAACCTCGCTATTGTACTGAGCACACCCCTTTTCGTGATTGGAGAGTCGGCCTGTTTGATAGCAGTGGCAGTCTGACTTGATACTTGCCATCTGGCATACGTTGAGTAGTGGATTGATACAACCACTCCATGTGGTCCGGGTGGATGACTGGCTCTGAAGGCGGCTCCTCCGTCTTCCAGAAGCGCTCCAGGACGTCCTCTAGCCTGGATGCAAGCAGACCATAATCTTCAACCGAAGTCCCTGCTGCCCGCTGAGTAGCGCACGTGCCCATGATCACGTGGCCGAAGCACGTTCCGTAGGCTGACAACCCTGGAATGTGAGTTGAAATCTTTGAACCATATAGTATATAACTGAGCATATCTGCTCCTATTATGACATCTACTTCGCTAGCCTTGTCGAACCCTTCATCGGCTAATTTTATATTTGACAACCCTAAAAGATTTTTTATTGATTATAATACTGGAGGTATGTCCCCGTTAGTTTGAACATAACTGTAGCCTGAGTACTTATCATAGGTACTTCTGCTCCCACAGGCCTTACGACTAATTTGACGGATGAACCTGGCAACTTAACCCTTTGGTTACCTACTCCATATAATTTAATATTATTTAACTGCTGGTGCAATTTTAATTTTTCTACTAATGATTGATGTACAACCGATAACGCAGCGCCGCTGTCCAGCAACGCCCGTGCCTGTACATAATTACCTGAGCTAGACCTGACCATGATCATAGCGGTAGGGCAGATAGTGACTGACCCTCACCCGTTTATGCTACCAACAGTTTGATGACGTCACTGAGTTTCATGGCGCTTGCGAGAACCAAACCTAATTTCCTCAAAGGTCGCCTGAGCTTGCCTCGCCCTCGCCCCCTGTTGTGGGCGTGGCACGTGTCCACCCAACTGCTGATGAGTTGGGGCTGACACCCTGGGCGTTGGCGGTGGGCTGGCGCGCCATATGTTCTGAGTCTCTGGCGACTCCCGTCGCGGTGACCGAATCGGCGACTCCCGTCGCGGTGACCTCCTCAGCTGCTGAGGTGCTGAGTGATTAGGGTGTGAACCGCCCCTGTTCTGACTTACCCTGTTTATGGCAGCCTGTCCCTGCGATGTGGATGCCACCGGCATAGCGTTGCCCGTGCACAACAATGAATTGTGCTCCTGTGATCGACAGTGAGAGCACCAATTTTTATGAGTGCAGTCGCGAGCATAATGCAGTCGCAGGCACTTGAAACAGTGCCCGGTGTTCTTAGCCCACGCTTTCCGGTCGGCCGGTACCCTCAGACGGAAGTCCTCGCACCGGTAGAGCGTGTGATCTTGGCCAAAACAATAAGAACAGTGGTTTGCAGCAGCCTCCCTGACGCTGCAGGCCTCGGTGCATCTTGAGCCCGACGCACTCGTTGAGGTGGCGATGGCTTCCTGCCCCTCGCCGCTGACGTCCCAGGAACCTCTGGAACCACCGTCCGGTGCACCCTGCACTGCTCGTCCAGCAGTTACAGCAGTTGTGTGATCGTAGGCAAGACCTGGGCGTTCTTGCCGTACCTCTCCTCATACCTATGAGGAGAGGTAGTCAGGATCAGAACTACCTAGTTCTGATCCTGACTGGCAGCTTCTGCAAAATTAAAAACACTATGACATATGACCACTCTGTCACCGGCATACACCCAGCTTTTCCAGTGCCTGAAGTGATTCTCGCAGAGGGTCATAGAAGCGCTGCTGTAATGAGTCACCCTCACCTATGACAGGTAAGTTTGTTATCGCAGCCAAATAGGTATCTACCAACAGCCGTCGGTTTTGGTATCTGTCTTGCAGCAGCTTGAGTGCTACTGGATAGTTAACCTCATCCATGGGCAGTTGCCTGATGAGCGCTAGAGCTTCTCCCTCTAGAGATGCTCCCCTTTACCGCATATTAATCCAAATTTGGAACACAAAGATATTCCGCCCGTAGGTTGATGTCAGCGCCATTTTTTGCAGTGAGCTTGTAACAGGTCGATACTATTCATACTATGGAACGTAATCAGTGCTAGTGACAGCTTCTGCCTAGTCTGTGGTTCATTTGACATCGTGTTTCGCGCGGCTTTCGGCCAGTTTGGTGGGTAGGCGTGATTGAGTTGCTTAAAATCAAAGTAATCTTCGGTTTTTGTTCGGAAGAAAATAAAAATTAAGTGTTTCGAAGTAGAAACATGCATACTCGGCAGTTTTACGGTAAAACGCGTTAGTGGTTTCATGTAATTTTGCATGTAAAACGTCGTAAAACTTTGTTCCTAAATTGGAATACCATGCATTACAAGTTAGAAGGAGCGAATCTAATATGGAACATTATGCATTCGTGTACTTTTTACCAATCACCAAATACCAATACCAATTTACAACTATGGAACTCCATGCATTTAGGCACATATCGCTGGTTGCATTTTATTTTAATAAGGGAAGAGAACAGTAATAGCCAAATTTATTGGAGTTGCAATAAAAAATATTAATTATGTAATGTAATGTAGATTCGGGGTTCGACGTCACTACTTTGGCAAATTTATACTGAAATTAAGATCAAATAATGGGGTAATGTGTGTATAACTGTGAGTATGTATGTTTGTTCATTTGTAATACTCTAAGGATCAAACGCATGGGCCAATTTTCAGGATTCTTGTATCCATCTATTTCTATCTATTTTAATCTTTCGAGTGTCACTAAATACATTTTTAGGTTACATAGTTTTTTATGTTGAATAAAATGAGTGAGAGAGAGACAGATCACATGAAAACTCGTCGACGATTTATTACGTCAATCCGGAAGAAAGTGAAGATGAGGACTTGTCTGACGAAGAATATCAGTTGCCATCTCGAACTGTTGAAGATAGTGACCCCGACTTTCTAACAGACGATGATGAAGATGAAAACGAAGAAGCTATACAACCTATATAAGAAATATATTTAGAAGAAGAAGTAGAGAATACTGGAGATGTTGAAAAACTGAACAAAAGTAAACTTTAAAAAAGGGCCTCGGCAAAAAACGCAAAAGAAAAGTAAATTGATTTGGACTGAAAAAAATATTGATTATGATAGCCAAAATGTTGCTTTTTTAGGTTGTGAGAATCGACCGGAGGAAATAATGGCTTTGGAGACACCATTGAATTTTTTCAAGTACCTATTTCCTACAGAGACATTAAATCCAATAGAAGAAGAAAGCAACTTATATGCAAAACAAATTCAACCCGAAAAAGCAAATACGATTTCTAGAGATGATGTACGTAAGTTTTTAGGCGTTATTATTTATATATCTGTAGTTTAACTTCCGTCAACGCGGCATTACTGGAAAGAAGGAACATATGTCGAAGAGGCGGCATCGTCTTTAACTTGTAATAAATTTGAAGAGATACAGATATCATAATAAATCTTTTGTAAAACTGCATTTTTTTTTATAACCAAAACTTTCATAACCATTATTGTATAGTGTTCCAAATTGGGCCATGAAAATAAGCGCGCCCCGCAAAACCGCTAATGCATGCTGATCCAAATTTGGTACTATTTGTTTTTTTGTTATTTTATTGAATTTAACCAGCGAAGACTTTTATTAATATTTTTTTTATGTTGAATTTATTGTATTGTATTACATACATTTAAATCACAAGAATTATAAATTCCATGCGGTAAAGGGTTAAATAATAGTGCTTTTCAGCTGGTAATATATTCCTAGTATGCACCAGTGACTGAAATAGATCGTGAAAGGACAGCCATTCATGGACTTTCCCCGTGAACTTGGGCAGCTCTATAGCAGGTGACTTAGCTGATATTACCTGTGCGTGAGGCTTGACGTCGGGCCGCTGACTTTTGCCGCTGGTTCAATCGCCTGCTCAAGTCTCACCAATAACCGGTTGATGATGGTGAACTGCTGTTCTTACTGCTCCCTCACCCTCAATACCTAATGACTGTGACATACCAAGATACTTATAGGTTTCTGCTTCGGAGATAGATTTGAGGGAGGGGGCATTATCTCAGAAAGTTGCAAATTTGTTGAATTTACAACTTTCCCCCGCTGTACATGCATGACCGCACACTTATCGACACCAAATTCCATTTTGATGGCGCTACTGAAGACTTCTGTTGTTTTCAGTAGTTCCAACAGGTTATGTCCATTCGGTGCAAATAGCTTAAGGTCATCCATATAGAGCAGATGAGAAATGAGCTCACCCTCCTTCCGAAGCCGGCAACTTAGTCCTGAATCCTTCAGCAGGGTGCTAAGCGGATTCAGTGCTAGGCAGAACCACAAAGGACTCAGACTGTCGTGTGACTGGAAGATCCCACGTTCAATCCTTATAGAGTCCTGTGGACCAGAAGGGCAATCTCCTCCCCCCGGTTGACGAAGGACTGTTGTCAACTGCCCCATGCAAGCGTCTAAGAAGGATCTTAGAACTGCATCAACTATAAACAACTCTAAGATCCTCCTCAGCCTTGAATGAGGCACCGAATCATAGGCCTTCTTGTAGTCAATCCAGGCGGCTGAAAGGGCCCTTCTATTCTGCCGGACTCGTTGGCAAATGGTCATGTCTATGAGGAGGAGCTCTTTAGTACCACGAGACCCAACCCTACATCTGTTTTGAGCAGGGGCCAAAACGTTGTTTGCAACGATGTGTGCGTTAATTTTTGCTCTCAGAATGGATGTAAGGAGCTTGTACAGCGTAGGCAAGCACGTGATGGGTCTGTAGTTTTTCGCTTCCGTGGTACTACCGGACTTATAGAGTAGGGAGGTGATACCAGTCATCAAGAAAGATGGCAGGGAACCGAGCTCAAGGGCCTGCTAGAACTGCGTTGCCAACCGCAGGTGTGAGCATCGAAACCATTTCAGCCAGAAGTTGTGTAATCTATCCGGTCCAGGACTTTTCCAGTTCGGGGCCAAACGGATGGCACAACGAACGTCTTCGGGGCTGATGGTAACAGTCCCCATGGGTTCGATGGACTCACACTCACGTTCGACAACACTCATCCACTCGCCTTCGGTGTATTCGACTGGCACCGAAAGGATACTACGCCAGAAGTCAACCATGGCAGTAGCATTCGGCAGCTGCCCGTCGGACACACGAAGGTCGGTTTCCTCCCACTTTCGGTATACCTTCCTTTGATGGAAAAGGAAATTCTGCTGGTATCGGTCCACACGCTCTCCGTAGCGGCGAATACGGCCTGCCCATGCATAGACTTTCTGCTTCAGAAAGTCAATACGCTCCGCGACGCTGGCCATATAGTCGCGGGACCTGATACCAGATCCCGCAAAGGCCTGGTTCACAAAGCGCATAACTCGGGGGCGGTTGTTGCCCCCCCCCCCCCCCCTGAAGCAGATCAGCTTTGCAATGAGAGTCCTAAACGTATTGATACGACGCTCAATCCGCATGCAGGGACACCCCCGGGCGGTCCTAGGTGCACGGTCAGCGTCCGGAAACTTGACGCGAGCAACACGGCACGCCGCGATGGCCCCGCAGTACATGATTGAGTGTGTATCAAGTAAGTCTTCACTAGCCCGTATATACGGGTCTAGCAGACCGTTTATAGCTCCCATTAACGCTAGATTGCGTCTATTTACGGGCAGGCGTGGCGTTATTATTATTATAATAATATGTTTCTTTCCATATCTCAGAACCATGGGGTCCCGGACTTTTGGAAGGCATGCGTGGGGCCGAAGCCAACAGCGCAGAGGCCCTATAAAACAAAAATAATATGAAACGAGGGATACACATGGCGGATACCATCTCCGAGCGCACAACATGATACACCAGGTGATGGTCCCCGCCAGGTGCAAAGACTATTGCAGTGCAACACTGTGCTGCGATGAAAACTAAGGTTATTGGGTTGAATGGTGGGTGGTCTGGAAAATGGGTTATGGGAGGAGACTAGCAGACACCTGCCGGACAATTAGTTTTAAAATTGTGAAAATGCAGGCGGTGACTCGCGAAATCGTTAAGTGGGCCCCACAAACAGTCGCACGCACAGTGCGACAATGGAGCAACACGTCTGAGCGGCTGCGAGGTGGTCGAGAGGTGAGTCTGCGGTGCGCCAGATCCCGGTAATCCGTTCAAGGGCCGCTGGCGTTATGACATTTTACACTTCCAACCTGGAGCACAGGTTCCGCTCTTGGCGGCACTCTGGCCGGCCGGTTAAGGCAAGCACAGAGTCGAGGGCCAGATCACTCGGGCCCTCTGGAGGTTAGGGGTCCGCGGAGTCGCTCTCACCGTCAGCTCGCCATAAGCTGCCCCCGCGGGCTTATTATTATTATTATTAATCATAAATTTGGTGGAGTGGAATTGATGATGAAGACCACAGATGACTTATGGATTTCGTCAATTATGTACTTAAAAGTACAAATCGATGGCAAAAAGCGAAACTGCTGTAACCGCCAAAATGCAAATTTTACACCAGAGCCAAAAAACTTTTCGTTTAAAAAAAAATCATAACTTCATCGTTTTTAAACAGAAATACTTGAAAATTAGATTAACTACATGCTTCATAGATTGCTTTCAATTGACATTCTCAAAATTTAATGAAAGTGCTTCGTTTCCATTTTAGTGGCGCTTACAGCAATAGCACTTATATTTGCATAACGCTTAAATGCTGTAAAGGAAAAAGGTAAATGTACTAAAATCGTTGGCCCTGTACAAATTCTATAAAGCATAAATGCTGTAACCTGATGCATATTTATTTAAATTAATCTTATATTTTGACTTATGTGCCATTAAATTTGTAATAGAATTAGCAGAAATGTGTTAAATGTCCATCGCCAAAAAAGGACCGTAAAATTAAAACGACTTAAGTATCAATCGGCTTTTATTTAGTCACTTTTCAAAAAGGTTAGCCTAGTTTACATCTAGGTTTTCAATCAATAAAAACTCAAAAAGGGCAATCAGAGCCCTAAAATCTCCACCACTTATTAGTCTTAATGTCTCTCGATAGAAATATAACATACAGTCAGTCTAAAATTGCTTAGAATCTGCTTAAAATCTCAAAAGCCGTTAAAGATTTGTCTTGAAAACCTAACAATATTATAACAGGTTAAGACTAATAAAAACGTTGTTATGGCTAATCCCACTATAACTTTGGGACATACTAAAATTAACATTAATAAGAATAACTATAGTCTCATATTCTCAAAAACACAACTACAACTCTAATAAAGACTTTTTCAACCGTGTAACTTACTAAGACTAAACAATGATATAAGATCTATGCTTCAGTAGAAAATAATGCTTTTAGAACTCAATTTAAATATTGCTCTCAGCCTTGTAACTTTTTCAAGCATAACATTATCTTAGTCTTATATTATTTACAGGAGAATTCATAATTATTTTGTAATAATACCTCAGCGAACGTAATAGTTCACAACTTGACACACAAAACCCGCACTACTCACATTCTGACGCTCCCGCGACCGCCGACCGACTGTTTCGTGTGTATTAAGGCTCCACATTCGAAATTTTCGTGAAAATGACTTGTTTTGTAACCGTTTTATACATTATAACGTAACAATTTTGTTGTAGGAAAAAATATATCATAATCTGCAAGATATGCGACGGGTCATAGTTTTCGTAGAAATCAATTTTAACAATAAAAATGAGAGAAAAAGAAATCTAAAGTCACTTCTATTTTTTCACTTGTAACCATTTTACTGCTCCATTTTTTATCAGAATAATATGAAATTTTATAAGTTTCTTCATAAAATAATAAACAAGGGCCTCATTTTCTTACTTTCTTTATTTTCTTAAAAAATTATCTCGTTTTCTGAAATATTCCGCCAAAGTTCCTACGCCTCCCCGTTTTCGTCCATACGGTCAGTGCGGGATAAGACACGTTGCATGATGGACCTGTGTCAATTTGCGCTGCGCCGAAATTTTTAAATATTTGTGGAAATTGTGGACTATATTTGTTGCATAGAGTGGACAATCCGTTTTGTGATTCGTATAGTAGGTAACTAATAAACATTTGTGTATAGTTTAGTTTTTAGCGACAGATAATTTTAGTTGCATAGAGTGGACAATCTATTTCGTGGTTTGTAAAGTAGTAGGTACTATAGACAAGACAGCTGACTGACCATCCGTGCACTTTATGTGCATTGTAATAAGGTTCTTGTATAAATACAGGATGGTCAGTTAACTGTGTTAGCGTTTGTACCTAATTAACATTTACGTAGGTATAGTTTAGATTTTGTTTTTAGTTCAAGATGGGAAATAATAATAATAATAAATTATTTATTTCAGGCCAGTTTGCCCATAGATTGTTAGTAACATACAAACTTACGATACTAGAGCCAGTACGTCTTAGCTTAGGTCTCACAAATTTTTCAATAATTATTTTGGGTCTTCGGGGTTAAATAAGCGCAGGAGGAAAATACGTAATATCAAGAAATTTTACAAGAGAAGAGGCAAAAGAATACACAAGTAAATACCTATTCTATTAAAGTATCAAATATCTAAACAGTATCAAAACTGGGAAGTCGCTAAAACCAGACATTTTATTAGTAAATATATTTACAATATCTATTGCTTAGGAGCATGAACAATTATAGAAATAATATTGTTTTATCTGCTCGTATTAATGACTGTCAAGTGTTAATAGAATAAGTTATAATAAAAATAGTGGGCTTGGCAAATATTGTAAGTACCTACCTATGGGTTGCATGCCAACTCCAAGTTCGATACAGAGTTATTATTTGATATGACACAAAGTATGATTAACGTACAACTAATCTATAAGTATATATTTACCCGAGGCCAATTTCTGTACAGTCAGCATAATATAGTTAGAAGCAGCCAAGTTAGCCAAATATATCGGAACGTACATTCATCGAAATAGTCTTTGTTACTATAAGTAGGAGTAAGGAATGTGTTACGATATATTTGGCTACTTTGGATGCTACTAACTACCTGATGCTGACTGTACACGCCATCATCATCAAATCAAGGAAGTAGAACGTAATAAATATACCGAAAATTAGTTTAAAACTTAACAACCTTACACTTACACAAAAGGTAACGGACAGACAGACACACTTTCCCATCTATAATATTAGTATGGAGTATGGATATGGAAGTATGGATAGTATGGATTATATGTCTTTCCCGCTCACGGGACAATGATGTCCCGGACCTTTGGGAGGCGTGCGTGGAACTCTGAGCCAACACGTAGAGGCCCTTTTGACAATTTAATGAAATGCAAGGAGTACACCAAGCGGATGCTGTCTCTGCCCGTATCATGGGACGCACACAGAAACAGCACCCGCTGGGGTGTAAGAGTCTATTGCTAGTTGATGGAATCTAAATAAAACGGGTTATTGGGTGAAAATTATGGACTAGTAGCTGGGCTATTGGATGAAACATCGGACGCCTGCCCAATAAAACTGTTTCACATTTTATCTCTGGCAGACGGTGACTCGCTAACTGCTAGATGGGCCCCTATTAATAGCGACATAAAAAATGGCCTAAGGGCAACAGTAGGTATGGATTATTATTATTACCTTTATATTTTTTCGCACTATCCGTCTCTTATTAGAATATTTAGTAACAGAGGTATAGTGCGAGTAAAATCGAAAGTATGTCGCGGCCGTCTAGTGCTAGGCGTGCTGAGGGTCTACCGCGAAACGAAACCGAACTTCGTTCGTGTATCTCCCTCTCTGTCGCGCTTGCTAGTTCGAGTGACAATGAGAGTTATTCGAACGAATTTCGTTTTCACTAGCACGGCTAGCACGAGACGGCCGCGACATACTCTCGATTTTTCTCACACTATACCTCTCTTTCCTAATGTTCTAATAAGAGAGAGACCGATAGTGTGAGAAAAATCGAGTGTATGTCGCGGCCGTCTCGTGCTAGCCGTGCTGACGGAACTACACTAATCGTAAGTAAATAGTATTATAATAGTAGGGACATCATTTTTGAACTTAATCAATTATGTAATTTATGTATGACAAATATCACGTTTCAATTAAGCATGACGAATGTCACCCACCCACGTCAGCCCTTGCATTGGTAACGATGCGCGATGACGCGTCTGTAACTTAATCTATGTAACGCTTAATAAACGACGGCGGGTTGTGCGACTTGCGCGGGGAGAGGGTCGAGGCTCCGCCCATACGCTCAAGGACTTTAGCGGGTATACAAGCTTTAACCCACCGGTAACATCGCCGCCTCCGCATATTTCAATGGCGGTAACGTGAAGTTGTGCATACTTCAAGACGTTTAAAAAAATGGCGTAACTGGGGTATGTTTGTTATATCAATTTCTAATGAAATGTAGTAAACGTTGATCATAGATAATAATATTTGAGCATATATACAGCAAGTGCCTGAGGTAATTTTTTTGCAATATGCATAAATGCTGTAACCGCTACGGAACTGAATTTCTCAAATGCTGTAATCACCGAATTCTTTGAATGATTTAAAACCGAAATTGGCGTAGGTATACTTGTCTAAAAAAAAATTACACTTTTGCTGTTTACAACAATTACAAGTAGGCATCGTCAAGAAAATACATTCGTTTTGCGACGTAGTCCAGTTTTTTCTAAGCGTCGTAGAGCCATGGGACCCGGACCATTCGACGCAGAAAAATTCGCTGATTCCGAATATGCGAATTTTTTTGACCAAATGGCGGTTACAGCAGTTTCGCTTTATGCCATCGAAATGTACGTCACAGATTCTGATAAAATTCCGTTGAAATAGCAACTAGTGAAATGCCAAAAGTGATCCTTGTGAAATCGACGGAAGTCCTCAAATATTATCGGGCCACATACAGCGATTGGGTTTTTTTCCCTTATAATCAACGCATTTGCTCTCGGAAATCAGTTCATGTGGTAAATTGGAAAATAAATGTGGAAATGTTCTCGTGGCGGAGTACTAAATTGAAGTCGGTTAAGTTAAAACTTTACTTTTAAAGTAAATTATTAGTCCGTACATTGCACGAACTGCTCATTTTTGCAGGATAAATATGACTCAATGTCAGCTGCTCTGCCCCACAGTAATATAGCGTAGCACATGATGCTATGGAAATAACTAAAATAGACGAGTCTTGCTGTAGCCACGTCAGTTAGATGTCTTATTTTTTTATAGCGTATACAGCAGAACTATATATATGAGGACTTCATTGCAGCATGGAATCAACAGTGAAGAATAAAAAAAACTGCATTTTGGACGTTAGCTAATTCTTGATTATCTATTCTCAATCCCTGTAAGCTACCTTTTACGTTAGGTAGGTAGCTTAAAATGCATAAATTTGGTATCCATGGCTTTTAGTACCGGATTGTTAGCCGTGTACCATTCCTGTATCTGTTGAAGTGCCTAAAGTGTTTACATCGATTTACACAATAACTAACGTGTCATGAGCCACACGATTAGTAAGCCGACGTTTTGGTAACTAATTTCTCCATTAAATTAAATTAAATTAAATTCATTTATTGATAAAAACCGGCAAAGTGCGAGTCGGACTCGCGCACGAAGGGTTCCGTACCATTATCTATAAAAACGGCCAATAATCACGTTTGTTGTATGGGAGCCCCCTTTAATATTTATTTTATTATGTTTTTTGTATTTATGTTATAGCGGCAACAGAAATACATCATCTGTAAAAATGTCAACTGTCCAACTATCACGGTTCACGAGATACAGCCTGGTGACAGACGGACAGACAGACGGACGGACAGACGGACAGCGGAGCCTTAGTAATAGGGTCCCGTTTTTACCCTTTGGGTACGGAACCCTAAAACAATATGTTTACACGTCAATTCTCATAGATTTGTTGGTGCGCGTCTACGTCTCACGTTAGCCACGAAACGGTGACTCTTCAAAGCCGCGCCGCGTGGGGCCACACAATTGTTGTTAGCTGCAAAACATTTGATTGAGCTAGCACTTTGGTAAGCTGGTTTTACTAAATTGGCCGGACGACAGCACGGTTGACGCGCCGCATGCTCGCTGCTTCGCTGCCTTGAACCAAACCCGTAAAACGAGTAAAAGTGCTAAGGTCTTAGCAAGCGACCCGTCTACTTCAAAGAGAATATCTATACTGTGTCGGGGAATACATTACCGTACCTCCATTAGTGAACATGTAGTGTCGCACCTGTGTATTCGTGTTGCTCGCTTGGTTCACGGCGCCTGACTCACTAATTGCACTTGCGCAACATTCCTGAACTTAGATTGAGTTTGCAGCCTGCGTTTAGTGGCTGCTTTATCTTGATAGGAGCGTATTCATGCTATACCGAGGCTATGCCATGTTACTCTAAGAAACTTGTGAGCGACAGAGCCTCAACGTGGACGACGGCCGGAGCTACAGAACCGCGTCTAAATATGTAATTCATGTATTTACCTCGAGCGCAAAAGCCAGACTAACTTTGTATGATTCGCGCAAAACGAGTATATCGAGACAGCTTGACAGAAGCGAAGACCGCTGAGTTAAGTGTGATAACTCATGTCCTGCTTGGCTAATAATCCGCCGTACTAAAAATTAAACTAAATTTGAGAAAGCGACATTTTTACTTAGCCATTGGAGCATTCAGCTCGATTGTATTAGTCTTTTATAGCAATAGTGAATATTGTACACCAATAGATAGGCCAAAGGCTCTAATTCATTAGTTATTGAAATAACGGCTGGACATAATAAATAATGTATAAAATCACTTTTAGGAACCACAAAGGAACCCGCACTTCGTGACGATTGTTCGAATTGGAAAACATTAGCAGACGCATAAATACTTGTAAGACGTCAATTAGAGAATAACCTTTGTAATCGAGTAGGAATCCCGCTTAATAAGTTTAATCCACTTAGGATTACATTAGAATGTAAAAATATCAGACTGAAAATGGGCGTGGCAGTTAGTTCCCACCAATAGTCAACTTAATTTAACGAACAATCATAGGCCCGAAAATCCCAATACCGCCGGCGCACCCACGCCGCTAAATCAAGGATCAAATGTAGAATAAAGGCCGTGCATTTTGCCATCCGTACCTATTCAAATCACCCTTCTGCCGAAAATCGGCAAATCCTGAGGGGACTTGTCTAACGAGTCCAAACAGAGAATTGCCGATTTTCGGGAGAACTCGTTCAGGGATCTGATGGGGGAGATAACGCCTAGTCATCTGGCTTAGTGGAAACTAGCGAGATCTCTCAAATCCGACACCTGTTGGACTATCCCTCCCTTGGATCGACCGGATCACTCAACCCCCGCGTTCGAGGACAGTGAGAAAGCCGAATGCCTTGCGAGTAGCCTAGAGTCCCAATGTTCGCCCAACCTCCTCCACACCGACGAAGCTCATATTAGAAGGGTCGATTCCGAGGTGGACAGGAAATCGCGTCTCCCCGTAACTTCACCCATTTTACCGTTGTCGGTTAAGGAAGTCAGTGACTATGTCAGGCGTCTCCGTATTAGGAAGGCTCCGGGTGCAGATGGTGTATCCAATCGCATCCTGAGACTTCTCCCCGAAACCCTCCTCCTCCTTTTGGATGGCATCTTCAATGCCGCGCTGACCAATGCTCACTTTCCAGCCGCGTGGAAATGTGCAACGGTCATAGGGATAGCGAAGCCCGGTAAAACCCGGACCTCGCCTGCCTCTTATAGGCCGATCAGCTTACTTAGCTCCCTTGGAAAGCTATATGAGCGGATCCTACTCACGAGAATTCTCAGATTTACGGCTGAGAATAACCTCCTCATCGACGAGCAGTTCGGCTTTAGATCCGGACACTCATGCGTCCAACAGGTGCACCGCGTCACGGAGCACGTGTTGGACGGTTTCTCTCGATTCCAGGGGCTCAAGACCGGTGCGATCTTTCTCGACGTGGTGAAAGCCTTCGATAAGGTCTGGCATAACGGGCTGGTGTACAAGTTATACCAGCTCGGTATACCGGACAGACTCGTACTCACCATACGAGATTTTCTCAGTGATCGAAGCTTTCAATACCGACTGGAGGGAACGTACTCCGACCCACACCCCATCCGGGCCGGAGTCCCGCAAGGCTCTGTGCTCTCTCCCACTCTCTACTCGTTGTTCACGAACGACATTCCCAGGCACCCTAAGGTGCAACTGGGGTTGTTTGCGGACGACATCGCGCTCTTTACGACCCATTGTAAGTACGCTACTATCCGGCGATACCTCCAAAAGGCAATCACCGACCTAGGTCGTTGGTTTAATCTTTGGCGTATCGAAGTCAACCCAGAAAAAAGCACTGCAATAGTCTTCCACCCGTCTGACTGCGTTAGTACAGAAAGACGGGTGGCTCCGATCCAGATGTTTGACCGACCCATCCCCTGGGTCGACGAGGCCAAATATCTTGGAGTGACCCTCGACAGGAGACTGACTTTCCGTAACCACATCCGTAGGGTTCGCAACCGCGCGTTGTTCGTACTAGGAAGGCTTGGGCCGATGATCAACAAGTTTAGTAAAATGTCACTTAGAAATAAGCTGACACTCTACAAGACTTGTGTTCGTCCAATCATGACATATGCAAGTGTAGCATTTGCTCACGTGCCTATGTCATCGCTCAAGCCGCTTCAGATTATTCAGAATCGTTTTTTCCGTAGGACGACTGGTGCCCCGTGGTACCAATCGAACCTCAGCCTGCACCACGACATGGGGATTAGCACCATGTATGGTTTCTTTAAGCAGGCGGCCAGACGTTATTTTGACAACGCTCCCCACCATAGGAATCCGTTAGTTAGGAAGGCTGCTGATTACGTTCCCATCCCTCCCCCCTCTGTCGTTACTCGGCGCTCACTGATTAGGGGCCGCACGGTCCGGCGTCCTAGGCACACACTCACGGACCCGGACGACGAAATCACAGCGTCCATCGAAAGATGGAACGCTGCGCTTTCGGCGTCCAACACATCGCGTACACTTCGGCGTTCCCGCCGGCGGGGACGTCCACCGCGAGATCGCGACAACACAGACACATACAGTCACTATTCGTCCCGGTACCGCCGCATACCGGGTAGTGTCAGTCCGACCCAAGTCGGGCCTAGCTGAGTTTCTTGCTGGACTCTTCTCAGCTAGGCTAGGTTTTAGCGAACCAGCGATAAAACTTCCAGTAGTTCGACACCACTCACACCCCAGATTCGGTTGATACCGTTCAACCAATCTCACTGGAGCGCAAACTCGTAGAGTATTCCAGTGTACAAACTTTCCCGCGTGGTCGTGCCGGAGGCTCCCCCTGGATTTTCCCCAGGCTACCCTCCAACCACGCAATTCGACCGCTATATTGGGTTCGTCCTATTATAGCAAGTCAGGTTTAAAAAAAAAAAACAAAAAAAAAAACAGTGCAATTTGTGTCAGTCGGATCCTATGGAAGAAACAACAAGTAAGCAGCAGCAAGTGAAGTGTACTAGAGCGGATGCACGGTTGAGACAACTAACTAGCACGTAGTTCCAATTCCAACGAGGGAAGCAGGGGGCTATAGCTAGTAATAATCGTTTCCCTAAGATTCGATACATTACATATGCCAGTCGTCGAGCATGTCCAAAGTAGCATCCAGGCGATCTGGTAATGGTTGAGATACATCCGCTGAGCAAATCTAGCTACAGGGCCAAGTTTGCGCTCCGGCGGGACGGACCCTATGGTTATCAAGTTGCCAACTCGAGGGACGCGGGGGACCCCATCATCGGGGTATACCATGCATCCGTACTTCGACCCTATACAGATTCAAATCCCGCGACAGTCCCAAAATAAATATAACACGTCGTACTAGGTATAAGAAATGATGCTCCGTCGCGACAGTTATCGCTGCCGTGACCAGGATTCGAACCTGGGTTACTACGGCCACAACGTAGAGCCCTAACCACTAGACGATCACGGCTGCCGGAGCTGTGGCAGAATCGCCGAAAACAACTGTTGCATTCGCAACGAGGATTTGTTAGATGGGTGCCCCAAACGCATTTTTCCCCATTGGGTGTTTATCCCCATACGCATTCTGTCTCGTGGCAGATCGTGATTTGTCACATGTACTTTTTAAATATCGTTGTTTTGTCACAAGTCAAATTTTATCATCTCATTTTTTTCCATACACATTCTGCCACGATCGTGTTTTATTACACATACTTTTTTATTTTTGTTTTTTGTCACAACTCAAATTTTATAATCTCAGTTTTGCTCGCCGCAAATAGTCGCATAATTTAATAATCTCTTTTTTCTCAGCGCATAACAAAACTAAACAATCACAGCTACCCAAATTGTCAGCCTATTTTCAATTACCTACTCGAAACAAATTAAGAACGTGCAAACATTTCGTTACAACTCGACATAGTCGCGATCGCCTGCGAGCGGCTATGATTAGCAACCCACACTATGATGTTATTTGTTTACTGTGTGCGTGCGGTTCGAGTGCTGCCGTGCTGTCGGACCGACCCTTCTTGATCATTGTTATAATTTCACTTTATAGTGAGGTAGGAAAAAAAATCAGATGAGTTTTATTTTATTTTATTAAACTTACGCACTTATTTACTTACCATAAAACTATTGCCTATGCCAAATCTTGGGATTGGGTGTCAAAGCGGAGCCTGAGCTCCTTTAGGGCACAATCGGGAATAACGCTAGGGGATGATGATGACACACTTATTTTCTTATGTCATACGGTATAGTTTTGTATGGAGACTCGACCGACTCTAACAGTGTTTAAATTACAAACACAAGCCGTACAAATATTGGTCCGAGTAAATCCGAGCCACTCGTGTAGTATTCAAATTATTATACCTATAGACGATCTTTTAGTAAATCCATTTTTTTGATGTAAAATAAAATAATCATGTTATTTTCTAAAATAAATAAATGAATCTATCTATATTTTAAGTTTCTCCTAGGTAAGTATGTCCCTAATTGACATTGACCTACTTTTCTCCCATCAACCATTTCTGGCAAAAGACATCTTCTTCCAAAACCAGTCATGAACATGATATGTTCTTTTATATCTTTTGAAGAGTATATTCCTAGTTATATGATCGTAAGTTTAAAAAACAAAGGTTTTTTTAATTCAGAATTCCACCACCCGTCTCATCCCCCATAAATTTAGCCTTACCCCTAGTACAAATCGTAAAAGAAACCTCTATGCCAAATTTCAGCTTTCTATGTGTAAAGGTTTGGGCGAGGCGCGCTCCGCAGGCTAAGATGATGATGATGACGAATTTTATAAAACGATTACTAACCATACAATCGTTACATAACCCCTAGGCAAGTGCGGTATAAACATAAATAATATGAATAATATTGGTGACTTAACTTTTAAGTTGTCTGGCCGTACGTAGTATTATTGGATTTTTTCATCCCAAATTTTTGTTTATTACCCATTTCTATAAAAAAGTTATATCACTTTAGTGCTTTTTGAAACAATAGAATAAATAAACTTACTTAACATGTAAAATTACTTACCAAGTATCAATCAGTAGCGGACGCACTACAGCTGGTCAGGCGCGTGTCGGGTACGATCGGTCATCGACCTTTGGGCAGCGACGAGAGCGATACGTCCGTTCTTTGGGAAGGCCCGGCGCGTAATGAATTGAACAACGTTTTCGCTCGCGGCTATATAGTGGTTTTTAAAAAATGGACTAAATTAACTGGGTCATCCATAAGCGTAAAAAAAAACACGTAATCCGACTAATATTATAAATGCGAAAGTTTAGATGTTTGGATGTTTGTTACTCAATCACGCTTAAACGGCTGAACCGATTTGAATGAAAATTTGCACGAAGATTATAGCCTGGATTAAAATATAGGATAGTTTTTATCGGACCCGGGTATGTCCTAAAACTACGACCAGGACCACCGGGGGATGGGCAGCAGCATCCCTGGAGTTCGGTGGAAACACTGCGATCGCCAACCCGCATGCCAAGCGTGGCGATTATGGCATATACCGGGGGGTGCAGAATACAAAAAAGCCACGACCCCGGTTCCGGCGACCCCCGGTACCCTGGTTATGGTAGCGGCCAGGGTACTAGCGGGGTCAGGGGTGCTAAGAATCTCCGGCGAAGATCCGGCTACCACCACCGACGACCCCTGGCCCTGGCAACATACAACACGCGCACACTGCGGACCGACGAAAAGATAACGGAACTGGAGGAAGGAATGAGCAAGTTGCGGTGGGACGTCATAGGGTTATCAGAAGTCCGAAGAGAGGGGGAGGACACGATAACCCTTAAATCGGGCAACTTGCTCTATTTCCGACAGGTACTCGTTGAAAGTCATACAGGTTTACGCGCCGACCTCGACACATTCCGACGACGAGGTGGAGGCTATGTATGAAGATATATCTAAGGCCATGCATAGTTCCAAAACCTACTTCACCGTTGTCATGGGGGACTTCAACGCTAAACTGGGCAAGAGAGATGGTGAGGAGCTGAGATAGTGGGACAATTCGGAGTCGGAAGTCGGAACCACCGGGGCCAACTACTGGCTGGTTTCTTGGAGAAGGAGGGACTCTACATGATGAATTCCTTCTTCAAGAAACGCAAGCACAGAAAGTGGACCTGGATGAGCCCCGATGGTGTGACTAAAAACCAGATTGACTTCATCATGCCGACGAGGAAGCATATATTCAATGATGTCTCTGTGATCAATACGTTTAAAACCGGGAGTGATCACTGCCTGGTAAGAGGCATATTGAATATATGTGTCAAGCGAGAGCGCTCTTGCCTGATGAAGTCTACGCTCCGTCCAGTATCCACCCAAATCCAAACCCCTGAGAGCGTTCAGCTGGAACTCCAAAACCGTTTCGATTGCCTATGTGGCGATGTGGACGAACTGAACGACGGGTTTGTGGAAGCTGTCCGTGCCACAGGGTCTAAGTTCTTCAAGGCCCAGCGGCCCAACAGAACTAAAAGGGTCTCTAGCTCCACTCAGAAGCTCATGAAGGAAAGGAGTGAAATGATTCTGCAGTCTTCTGCCGATGCGACTTTATACCGGCGGCTCAATAAACAGATCTCCGAGTCCCTTACCCGCAATCTGCGCCAATTCAATACGAACCGTATCGAAGAGGCCATCGAGCGAAATAAGGGCTCAAAAGTATTCGCACGAGATCTGTCTATTGGGCAGAACCAGCTCGCAAGGTTGAAAACTGAGGACGGCAGAGCCGTTTCTTCCAAACCTGAGCTTCTGAGTGAGATAGAGCGTTTTTACGGTCAGCTATACACGTCAACTCGCAAACCCGAAGTTGGTCCGGCAGAAGACCCTAGAGCTAGACCTCCCCGACACTACACCGACGACATCCCGGACATCAGCCTGTACGAGATTAGAATGGCTCTGAAACAGCTTAAGAATAGCAAGGCACCCGGTGAAGACGGAATTACAGCCGAACTCCTGAAGGCGGGTGGAAAACCGATCCTTACGGCCCTTCAGAAGTTATTCAACACCGCCCTACTGGAAGGGAGAACGCCAAAGGCGTGGAACAGAGGTGAGGTGGTGCTGTGTTCTTCAAAAAGGGTGACAACACTCTGCTGAAGAACTACCGACCCATCTCACTTCTGAGCCATGTCTATAAGCTGCTTTCAAGGGTCATTACGAATCGTCTCGCACGCAGGCTTGATGACTTCCAGCCTCCCGAAAAAGCCGGTTTCCGAAGAGGTTTTAGTACCGTAGACCACATTCATACGCTCCGCCAGGTTATACAGAAGACTGAGGAGTATAACCTGCCTCTCTGCTTAGCGTTCGTGGACTACGAGAAAGCCTTCGATTCGATCGAAACCTGGGCTGTACTGCAGTCTCTCCAACGGTGCCAGTAGACTGCCGCTACATCGAAGTGCTGAAGTGTTTGTACGAGAACGCCACTATGTCAGTCCGACTCCAGGATCAGAGTTCGAAGCCTATTCCGCTGCAGCGGGGTGTCAGACAAGGGGATGTTATTTCCCCAAAACTGTTCACCGCTACACTGGAGGACGTGTTCAAGACTCTAGACTGGAGAAGGCTAGGCATCAACATCAACGGCGAGTACATCACTCACCTTCGGTTTGCTGACGATATAGTAGTCTTGGCTGAGACCATGGAGGACTTAAGCACGATGCTCGATGACCTCAGTAAAGCCTCCGAGCGAGTTGGTCTAAGGATGAACATGGATAAGACAAAGATTATGTCAAACCTCCATGTAGTACCAACCCCCATTTCAATCGGACACTACGCTCGAAGTTGTAGACGATTATATATACCTAGGACAGACTGTTCAGTTAGGTAGGTCCAACTTTGAGAGAGAGGTCAATCGTCGAATCCCACTCGGCTGGGCAGCATTCGGGAGGCTACGGCACATCTTTTCGTCCAATATTCCGCAGTGTCTCAAGACGAGAGTCTTTGACCAGTGTGTGTTGCCAGTGATGACGTATGGCACGGAAACGTGGTCGCTTACTATGGGCCTCATAAGAAGGCTCAAAGTCACCCAAAGGGCAATGGAGAGGGCTATGTTGGGAGTTTCTCTGCGCGATCGCATCAGAAATGAGGCTATCCGCAGCAGAACCAAGGTAACCGATATAGCCCTCCGAATCGCTAAACTTAAGTGGCAGTGGGGGGGGCACATTGCACGTAGAACTGATGGCCGTTGGGGCGGAAAGGTTCTCGAGTGGCGACCACGTACCGGAAGGCGCAGCGTGGGTAGGCCCCCCACAAGGTGGACTGATGACCTGGTAAAGGTCGCGGGAGTCCGCTGGATGCGGGTGGCGCAGGACCGGTCATTGTGGCACTCTTTGGGGGAGGCCTATGTCCAGCAGTGGACGTCTTTCGGCTGATATGATGATGATGATGATAGTTTTTATCCCGAGTCCACGCAGACGAAGTCGCGAGCGGAAGCTAGTATTAAATAAGTCCTGTAGTTTTGTAATAGAATGTTTGATTTCCAACCCATCATCAAATACGTGAATTTTTTTTTTAAACTAACCGAATTAGACATTATGTAGTACTATTTTTTAATAGGAAAAACCAATATTTTAGAACTAGTGCGATTGCTATGTACAGTCAGCATCACATAGTTTGTAGTAGCCAAAGTAGCCAAATATATCGTAACACTTCCTTACTCCTATAGTAATAAAGACGTGTTCCGATATATTTGGCTACTTTGGCTGCTACTAACTATATGATGCTGACTGTACTAAAAGACTATAATATATTCCATTGTAAAAGGCAAACATCGATACATTCACACACATCGACACAAGTTTAAAATGGAAATATTCTACCTGAAAGATAGCTCTGACGCGTATTTTTGCAAAACACTCAGACAAAAACCTGGTTGTTTTAAATAACCGTTTATATAAATAGAATTATAGTGCTTTGGTCTAGAATAAGAGTTTATCTATACAAAACAGTAGCTTACTTTAAGAATGTAATCATTTTAACGAAAATATGGCCTTTGAAAAAGCCTTACGTTAGCTGTTGTTTGCACGCTCTTAAGGCTGCGGGTGGAAGATAGAACAACGGGTCTTTACTCACACTCTCAAGAACTTACAGGGACCAAAGAAATCCGCGCTACCAACCATCCGACATGCATGGCTCGATTTGTATCTTAAAAAACTTGCATATCTTTTTCAGGGGCCGAAGAAATCCGCAACTCCAAAGTATCCGAGGCCCACGACTCGGCTTCCAAATCAGCCGCATTCAGCTCCATACGGGAACTCCCACGCGCCGCCACAGGTAAATAAATTAGACCATCCAGCGCCACCATACGCGCGTGGCGCTAAGCCGTATTCCGTAGCATCTTAATGCGACCCGTAGCGCTCTGACGCACGTGTGTCGTGATTGATGCTGAATGGGTTACGTAGATTCAGTTCGTTTCGGAGTAATCGATTTTTTTTATATCACGAAAGATGGCACAAGCTTACGGCCAACCCGTAAGCAGAAACCGTTGCCATATGGGTGTTGCAATAACAAATGCAGGTCGCTCACACAACACAGTGCGTCCTCGACATCTCAGCAGTGTTCTTTCATATTTTTTTAAGCGCTGGTAGACTTGAATCGGCCTCATTGTGGCCTTGCAGACTAATTCACTTATTACACTTTAATTTTATTTGCAGCATTACTTCGGAACACCACATTCCTGTTCCTAAACCTGGCGGGCGCCAGCGAGGGCATGCTGATCTCCGGCTTCGCCGCGTTCCTGCCCATTGCCCAAGCTCATCGAGAGACGAGAACCAGTTCGCGGTCAGCGCGTCCGTGTTCACACTCTTTCCCGGAGAACAACTATGTCAGTGAGAAATCAGTGGTTTTGCAGCTTTATTTGTTTGTTTTGTTTAGAAATTCTCAATGTATCGACATGGGAATTGTATGTTCGATAAGCAGGTGACTAAGCTTGCTTATCCTAAAAAAAAAATATATGATGAAAAACTACGAAAAAACTTTCTTAAATCGACTATTTTTTTAACTTAAACTTCCTGTAGCTCCTAAAGTATCGATCGTAGAGTAAAAATAAATATGACCAATTTTGTAGAAAATTTTATGGAAAAACTTTTATCCGAAGTAATTATAATAGTTATGTTGAACAACTACGAGAAAACGTCGTTTTCTTAAATCGACTATTTTTTATCTCTTTGTTAACTTGAACACCCTGTAGCTCGCAAAGTATTGATCGTAGAGTAAAATAATTATGACCATTTTTGTAGGAAAATTTATGTAGAAACTTTTGTCAGAAGTAATTATAACGCTATTCGTACAAATATTCGACATATGTACGAAAATCTGAAAAAGGCACCATCAAACATACGTGTCGCTTCACGCAGGGGTGCTAAATAAACAAATAGCTGAGCGCTGAGTGCGTAGTGAGTAGTGAGTAGTGAGTAGTGAGTAGTGAGTAGTGACATTTAATATGCGAGTTTAATCGTGTAATTATTAGTATTATTTTACCCATAAATTATCTTAATCAAGGAACTCCATTGAGAAATTAATTTCAAAAACACTAGTGCGAAAAAAAGCAAGAACCGTACAAACACAGACACACTCGTCCGTCTCCACCAGGCGCGGGAGTTGTCGAACTTGGCCGAGATTCCAGTCTATTCGTCGAAGCGCTTTAAGTGTGGTTATACTGGCGTCCCTATTTCTGATTCTAAAGCAAAGTTAATACCGGCCAAGTGCGTGTCGGGCCACGCGCAGTGTAGGGTTCCGCAGTTGCCTGCCTAGGTTGCGTCGGCCGTTGAATACTTATCCGTGATAGCTTATTTTTAGTTACAAAAAGTGGGGCTTTAATACCCAATATCTTGCAAACGAATCACTGAGTTGAAAAATAGTTTTAAAATACCCATAATATTTTTAAACAAGCGCCAACGATACCCCATACTATGGGATTAACGAGAAATAAAAAATTAAATCCCCACTTTAGGTGTAGGGGAGGTACCGTAAAATAGTTATTTACGATACAAGTGCCAAAAATAGGAAATTCGCAACGAGTGGTGATAAATTAAAACACGACCGAAGGGAGTGTTTTAAATCGACACGAGTTGCGAATTACCTATTCGCACGTGTATCGTACAACGTTTTACTGTACATATGGCTCTTTAAAATTTCGACATATGCACGAAAAGTGCTCTTTTCCGCACTAGTGCCGGAAAGAGCATCATATGTACCGTAAAATATATTTTTTCAAGATTTTATTCTTCTGTTTTGTCGGCGTGATTAATTTATATACTCATGCCGAATTACAGTTTTCTATAGTAGTAAGGGTACTGAGTTAAGCCGGAGACGGACAGACGGACGGACAATGGTGAAACTATAAGGGTTCCTTGTTGACTACGGAATCTAAAAAAAGCGACGAATTGATGTTTGACCAAGAGGTCATAACATAATAGACTAGAATAGAGGCTCTGTGAGCTGTGCAACTCGCGAGCCTGCCTTTTTACAAGCTTTTATTTACTTTCACCTGTCCTGTTGTCTGTCTGTAATCTAATCTTGCAAGTTAAATTTGAAATGTTGAGTATAAGTATAGTTTGGATGACAATTCAATATTATGGTACCATCGAGCTGATCTGATGATGGAGACAGAAGGTAGCCATGGGAATCCCGTACTTAACCAACGTAGCCCCGTTGAGTTCCGGCTCGTTAGAATCGTCTCAATGAGTAGTTGATGACGGTATACAGAAAAGTACAGTCGGCAATAAAAGCTTGTACCAAAAATGATTTTTTTGACAAAAACTTGTTTTTAATTTTAGAAAAGTGACTCGGCAAAAAATTACTATATAATGAACGAACATGCTTACAAAATTTCACGAGAATCGGTTGAGAAATGCGACCTGTAGAGGAGAACAGCGGGACAGATGCCAGACTCACAAACGATTTTCGGCCCAAGCTGAAGCATAGAACTTTGTTCGCTTCGCTCGCTCGTTCGAATATAGTTATTTAATGTTACGGTTAATCAATTTTAATAAAACAAGCTGTTTGAAACATTTACTTGTAATATTTTTCATATAGGCCAGGCACTCATCATAGTAGATAGACGCTCTTCTCGTCCGGAGCCGAGATCCCTACTGTAATCATTCCTATTGCGCCGGATAGATGAAATTGGCAAAATTACTCTTCAAAGGAGTGAAAAAGTGGGAAAGTTAGGGGTTGCTTCATTTCACGTGTGGGGGGTGGGGTGAGGAAATTTCGCGAGGGAAGGTCGTTCATTAGGGACATGACGGATGGCGCGCGTCGCGAGAGTAATGGATATGTTGACACTTGGACAATGATCACTTGGACTGTTCTACCGACGTTTGAACTGCTGTCTTCCTCACTGGGCAGCCTGTCCAGAAACGAGTGTTACCAAATTATTGTTTATATTCTTTCTTGACGACCGCTTGACTTGGTAGTGACCCTGTAAGTATATGAAGCAAGAGGTCCTGGGTTCGAATCCCGGTAAAGGCATTAATTTGTGTGATGAGCACGAATATTTTGTTTCTGAGTAATGGATGTTTTCTATATATTTAAGACATTTAAGTATTAATTTATCTGTTTAAGTATATTTATCATCGTCTTGTACCCATGTTTGCTTACTTTGGGACTACTTATGTCGATTTAAGTTCGAGTCAAATGGACCTCCTAAGCTCAGTCCCCTATTAGCTAGTTGCTGACTTGCGTTTTCAAGGTGACGTCGAAAATTCGCAGGAAGAAATGTTACGAACCCTCGTTCGTAAAAAGTAGATTCACAACTAATTTCACTTTGACCCCTCCGTCAAAGTGAAATTAGTTGTGAATCTACTTTTAACCTTCGTATTATCCGAAATAGACACGTATCAAATGTTAAGGCATTAAGATGTCAAATACTACGGTAGCCGAGTGGTTTAGGCATGGAGCTGTCAAGCGACGGTCGTGGGTTGAATCCCGGCTTGTACCGTTTTCGGAACTTATGTACGGAATATCTACCGTTTGCTTTTCGGTGAAGGAAAACATCGTGAGAGGTAACCGGTCTAATACCAATAAGGTCTAGTTTTCCCTCTGTGTTGGAAAGTCAGATGGCAGTCGCTTTCGTAAAAGTAGTGCCTACGCCAAACCTTGGGATTAGATTAGATATTAAAGCGGATCTCAGGCTTCCTTAGGACACAACCGAGAATAGCGCTAGGTAGATGAGGATTATCCGAAATATGAGGTGAACAATAGGAATCAAATATTAAGGTATAAGGTATTAAGGTACTGGGGCATTTACCTTCCTTCTTCACCTAGCGTGCATAAACCCTCTAGAGGAAGTATGCAGTCTAAATTCGATTTAGTTTACTCCAAGAATAAGTTAACAAATCAAATTAGTACGTTCGTACGAGTCTAGAATGAACATGAGTCGAAATTCAGTAGGCTAAATTAATCTAATTGTTCGAGCTAAGCGAACGAAGATATGTTTCAGCTTTGGCCGGAAATCATTTAGTATGTCCGAATGTCCCGCTTTCATGCGACCTGTTGTAGACGAGAACAGCCGGACAGACACCGGATAGCGGTCATACATGCGACCTGTTGTAGACGAGAACAGCCGGACAGACACCGGATAGCGGTCATACATGCGACCTGTTGTAGACGAGAACAGCCGGACAGACACCGGATAGCGGTCATACATGCGACCTGTTGTAGACGAGAACAGCCGGACAGACACCGGATAGCGGTCATACATGCGACCTGTTGTAGACGAGAACAGCCGGACAGACACCGGATAGCGGTCATACATGCGACCTGTTGCAGACGAGAACAGCCGGACAGACATCGGATACCGGTCATACAAACAATTTTCAGCCCAAGCTGAAGCATAAAACTTCGCTTCGCTCCCTCGTTCGATAAGATATCATATCATTTATTTTGATACCGCTGACAGGTCTCCTTGGAGGCATTAGCCATTAACATTCTGTGTAAGTATTTGTATATTAGCGACGTGAGCCTACAATAGATATCTGAAGCGCATTTGTTAGCACATGCCGATGCCGTGTCGTTTCCTTTATGCTTCATCGTTGCATAAATCACGTCCTTTGTTAAGATATGACAGGAAATAATTACTCATTATTCCACGTTCTTTTAAAAGGACATAGGTGCTAGCGCTGGCTCACTGTGGTGCGATGTTTTGTCCGAACAGGGTGTACAATAAAACGAGAGTAAGTGTTTCATACACTTTATTGCTTCACGGGTATTATTCGCCATACAATTCTCAAACAACCACGTTTATAACTAAGAAATCTTAACCCAGGCAACGAGGAGTATTTTCGTACAACAGCCCCGACAGCAATCGTATCTCTTCTGTGGTATAACTTTCGATATCAATGTTTGTATTATAATGAAAATTGACAATACCACTGCAATTGGCATGTTGACATTGTTAAGATAGAGAAATCTATAGTAATGATAAATAATAATAAATAATCTATAGTGATGCCGAGGGTATAATTTAACAGTAAAACCAGAAAACAAACAATTGCACTTATCAAAAAATCCCAATATTACAAAAAAAAGTTTGTTTTTGCTGAGATTTTCTGTTATTCCATAAATGTATTTCCAATCTGGCTGCGAGCTTCTAAAGAACAGAGTTCAAATAACATTGCACCTTACGGTGGATCTGAGAACCGCGGGGTAATCACTTAACGTTTCGAACACGCGTTAGGACAATTCAAATGTAATATTTCCATGTATAATTTACATTTGGATCTACCTAACGTACATACGTTCAATGCGTTACGTGATCGATCTCCTGAACCATTATCAGATCTTTTAATGAATTGAGACGAACACCGAAACGGTATCCCAGGATGGATGGAACTGCCTGCGAGGATTGCTACCGGGTCCGACTCCCCGCCGCCTTGACTACCACCCGCGAGGGGACTACCGAGGCACTGAGAGACAGGAATCACAGATCGACAGAACTTAGAAGATACTCGCAGCCGTAGGGCCGCGCGTGCGCACATCGATTAGGGCTCGCATACGCCGAGACAACATCACACACGAGATTGGTCTGCAGTTACAATAAGTATCTATACTATAGTTAAAACAATTTGACCTGAGCTCATGAATGGCCATTGTACTGAGCTTATGAATAGACATTGCTTGCAGTCAGTGCGTGCCAATTCTGCAAACAAATTAACATAACCCGCCATGTAAAATGTTAATTGAATAATGAACTCTATCGTCTTCGACAATGATTTAGAATAATGTAACAAATATGAAGTAACATTTATCTGGTTTATAGCTGGCACACTGTGTGTGGTATTTTATCTCGTAGCTAATTTGGTGAATATTGTAAAAGAAGATAGAGTTCGTTTTCATTATTAAATTAACATATTACGCGGCGATAACATATTGTGTGCAAAATATGGCAAGCGCTGACCGCAAATAATGCCTATCCAATGGCCATTGTTGAGCTCACTTCCAATTTTTTTTTCGATCCAACAACATTAACCAACAAACAACAGTAAAAAGAGTCGATCGGAAGAGTCGACGACATACATAAATTATTCTAATCTGTAAAAAGCTAAGTAGGTTTATACGACAACTTATTCTCAGTGTTTTCTCAATTTTACGGTTCTTATAAATTTAAAATGTTTTTCAAAGAACTCTCTTTCTATTGGTTCCCATTCATAAACCATCTTATATACCGATTATTATTATATTCACCACTAAGAGATTAAAAAGGAAGCGTTCTGTAATCATCAGATTAGCCTTCCTTCGCCGACGTAAAGCCAGACGCCCGGAGCTCTATTCTTTGACCGATTGAGTTTGCCTCCGACGTCGCCGTCGTCGCTCCGAGTCAGCTCTAAGACAAACACTCGGAAAATTGCATAGACGTTTTACAAACGGACTCCGCTTTTCTGCAATTAAGTTCTTGGTAAACTTCACTTTAGCTTTCCAGACCAGGAAATCATTTAAGCGGCTTTACCGTGTTGAAAGTTTGTGCGGTGTTTGGCTAACAGAGGGTAAGATGGGATGGGTAAGTATATGGTTAATATAATCGTCTTTAATTATAATTATAAGTACTGAAATGTCAATGAGCGTTGTTATAGCTTCCAAGTGCCTACAAATATGATTGCAAATGGAACAATACTTGGGATACTTTTCATACCACAACTTGTATCCATAATCAATTTAAATAGAATCATGATAATATTTCCTCGATATTGTTCGTCTGATGAATGTTGGAAACCTCTCAGATATTGATAACCTCTTTGTATAAAATATCCTTTTGTATGACAGTGATGCCTATATACCAAAAAATCTGACAAGGATGTTGCCTCGGTGTAAGCATAGCGTTAGACACAACACACATTATACCATTTGTAGACACTTAATCTATCCAATGAATTCAAAGTATCATCGCGTTGGCAAGGCGGGAGATGGACATTAATATAAAAAACTTGATGGCGGCGGGCGCGGCGAGGGCGCGGGGCGCGCCAGGCGCGGGTGGAAGGCCCCCAGCGCGGCCTCGTTGGTGGACGAGGGCCGCTCCTCGCGCACGCGCAGCTGCGGCAGCCGCCACGCCGCGCACGCCGCCGTCAGCGCGTGCCGGTTCAGCAGCCAGTAGGCCGCCGCGTTCAGGGCCGAATGCGCGTGTCCGATCAGGAGCGCATACTGCTGCAGCAGCAGCGGCGCTTGTAGTCCGAACGCTCCACAAATCACTATAGCCGCGTGCGGGCACCAGCACGCGGCGAAAATGGCCGCTATGGCGATGAGGACGTTCCCGAGCCGCCGGCGAGCGTGCAGCGTCGAAGTCAAAGGTTGAGGACCGAGAAGACTGGGCTGAAGCTTCTTGGACCTGACGTCCCCCCCGTCGACGGCGTCGCGGCGCTCCCTGGGGCCAACGCCGGCGACGATGATGACGTGCGTCGGGCGCCGCATGAGCGGGACCGGCAGGGGCAGCTCGCCGTGCGCCGCGCGCGCCGTCAGCGAGAGCGCGGTGAGCTTGACGCGCACCGCCCAGTGGCAGCGCGCCACCGCCAGCACGGGGAAGCAGTAGGTGACCAGCGCGTGCGCCGCGCCTAGCGGCGGCCACGACACGCAGCTCGAGGTGACTGCTGCCACACCTGCTGGCCAAGGAAAAACAATATTCAACACGATTTTTTTTCAACCGACGAAAAAAACGGAGGAGGTTCTCAAGTCAACGCGTATTTTTTTTATGTATGGCCACGTGTGTGTGTGTGTGTGTGTGTGTGCGTGCGTGCGTGCGTGCGTGTGTGTGTGTGTGCGTGCGTGTGTGTGTGCGTGCGTGTGTGTGTGTGTGCGTGTGTGTGTGTGTGTATGTGTGTGTGTGTGTGTGTGTGTGTGTGTGTGTGTGTGTGCGTGCGTGCGTGCGTGCGTGCGTGCGTGCGTGTGTGCGTGTGTGTGCGTGTGTGTGTGTGTGTGCGCGCGCGCGCGCGCACGTGTGTGCATGTGTGTGGTGTTGTGTTGTCGTGTGAAAAACCTCACGATGAATGAGCTTTAGACCTGTCAGTCTTGTGTGTAGACCTCTCAGTCTCTGCATTTCTGCTAAAGCTCGTTCATCGTGTGGTTTGTGTAATACCTTATTTGCATGTAACTAGTAATTAAATTAGTAATTAACTAAAGTAAGCCACAGAAAATTGAAAAATAAAAACTTTTTAACAAAGAACTTAGTTATTAAACTAAATAAAAAAAGGTTTATTATTTTTTGCTTTTCAGTTTTTTTCGGCGGTTTAATTTTTTTGTTAAAAAGTTTTTATTTCATACCACGTCGGTGGCAAACAAGCTTACGGCCCACCTGATGGTAAGTGGTTACCGTAGCCTGTGGACGCTTGCAACTCCAGGGGTGTTACGTCATGCGCCTTGCCGCCCCTTTAAGAATGTATACACACCTTTTTTGATGAACCCCATACTGTATAGTATCCGCAGAATTAAGTGGCGAGCAGGGTCATAAACGTCAGTAACCGTAGGGGTGGTAACATGTCGATAACTTATGATGTAAACGTCGATATAATTGTTATAGTTTTAAATGAAATCTTATATATCATTACTTAATTTGTTTTTATATGGTTAATTGTTTTAATGACTGAAAATACAATAAATATAATTAAGATATTTCTTAAATTATTAGCTAAATACGTGATTAGTAGTACCTAATAATGAGAAATGCGTTAAATAATTATAGTACGTATAATTTATAGTACTATGTAGTCTATGTAGGACATTAGGCATTATTGATAACAAAATATACTTTAATATAAAAGGTTCAATATTAAAATGCATAACTCATTCGTTATACGAACTCTGACTGTGAACCTACGTCATAATGGAAAATTTTTGCAAAACTAATTTGATAAAGTTACAAGGTGATGTCAACCAGCAAGCCCGGCAGGTTATTCTAAACGTTTATAAGTGGTTTAAAGAGTTGAAAGAAGACCCTGACTTCATAAGAAGAATTTAATTTCATCTACCAAGAAAGCTGACAGCATTCGTTTGTGAAAGGAGCGAACGAACTCTAGATCGCATTCGGAAGGATGTTTCGGAAACAGGGGTGCCGAATTCACCTAGACAAAATTTCGAGAAACCTGCTACAGTTACCAATCTTGATGGCTTTTATAAACCAGTTATTAAAAGAACTAAAAAGTCAAAAGAGAAGTTGCAACAAAAAATACCACGTTTAAAATGGCAGATGTTGAGAAACTAATAAATAAAGCGATCGACCACGTTGTAACGTTATCGTTACATATATAACGTTTTTATTATTATTATAAGTAAAAAACAAATATATACAATACTTAAAACTAATGTCATAATCTAATATTTACAAATCTACACCTTAAAAACTAATTATTAACGACAAAAGGTAACATGAATTCCTCGGCGTCATCTTAGCGCTCACGCGAAGCGCAGTTTTAGCGCTCTTGCTAACAGCCGCGCAAGGAATGCATTTTTGTGCACCGCCGCCGCGACCCCGATCTGTTACCGAGTTTGAACGCACGTCACCTATCGGTCTTTATACGTAAAGTAATTAATTGTTAAAAATACGTAACCGATACTTTAAAGTGTTCGTCCCTAATCGTTCCTCGAGTTAATTTAAATAATTAAAATGTTATTCGAGAGTGTTGTGCAACCCCAATTTGGGGTCCCAAGTTCGGGTTCCTGAATTGGGTGGAGGAACCACCGCGGCCCAGGTCTACACCAACGCTACGACGTCTCGGGGCTAGGAACGACGCTCTTCGCCAATTTCGACATCACCCGGCTGCCGCTCGAGTACAGTCGGCCACCATTACGAGCGCCCGCGAGCACCAGCCTACGCCACGTTCCCACCTCCAGGCGAGAGTACCTAACCCGTGTGACAGAACCGGGACTGTGCGAAATTATTTAACCCCACGACCCTAATCTTTTCATACAGCCGGATTACAATTTTAGATATTATATTTTAATGCACGAATCCTTGTCTCCTTATTTATGCATACACGTTGTTTAGTAAACCCTGTAGGGGGCAAAGACACCGAAACGTGACACTGGCGCCCTTCCACGTGGTTAATTTCACACAGATCCTGTTTTTTTCGCTCGGTTTTTGTAGTTGGTGTATGTTTGTGGCTTATTTTTGTGAAACGTTTTTGTTTTTATTTTTTGGTTTTTGCTACTAAAGTGTACATTTATCTATTTTATAACTGAATTGTAATTTCCAGTAGCGCTTATTTTGTGTTAAATTATTCTACCCTGTTCATTTTAAAAAGTAACACATTAGTTCTAGGAGCTTAAGATAGCGCTTTACCAATAAGATTTAATATTTTTATGTTTTTTAGCAAACCTGCTATTCAATTGGTTTTACAATTGCAGTACACATTAGTAGCACCCTTTTATTTTTTATTTTGCTGTTAACCTGTTTTTTATTTTACTAATTTGGGAAAAAACCAGACGTTCATCATTGATCATTTTATCTGTAACAGAACGGAGAATTTTAATATTAGTTACAATTATTAGTTCTGATTTTGCTTGTTACCACTTACCCACTGGTTCAAAAAATGATGCTTCCTGTCAAATTTCTTTCACTTCAAAAAACGGAACTAGAATATGAGGTTCGGATCCGAGGTGCTACCGTGGCTACTTCAGTTGAAGAACTTCGTAAGCAGATTGTAAAACTAGCTTCCGATTACCCATCCGAACACATATTAGAGTCTCCGCTGGATGTTCGACAGGACCTGAAAGGTTGCTTAGATGTTCTCATGAAAATTCTGATGAATCTCGATGTATCTGACCCTACTGTACCCGCTATAATGAGAACACAAAATATGTTAAATCACCTCCATAATCGTTTGGCGAGGATAACGAGTGGTGACGACACTAAAACAGAGTATCTAGAGGTTGTAGAAGGTTATAAACTTTTTCCACATAGGCTCGCCGTTCTTCTAGCGAAAAAGCCAATAGCTTCGGCGAACGCCGCACCTAATGCAAGCGCCGGCCCCTCTACCGAGGCTACGGCGATGGTTCCCGACGTACACAACTTGATAACAGTGACATGCGACCGTTCTGCAGCAGACTTAAGTAAATTAAAGTTCAACGGCAAAACTTGCGTGCGCTCATTTATACAGCGCGTCGAGGAATTCATGGTTGCACGTAATATTGTTTCCACAAAAATTATGGCCTATGCCACCGAGATCTTTCAGGACGATGCCCTTCATTGGTTCCGCTCGGTTAAAGATAAGGTTTCATCGTGGCCTGAGCTTGCCACCCAATTAAAAGAGGATTTTGACCAATCGGATTATGATTACCGTCTTATTTCTGAGATTCGCTCTCGCACACAGGGTGAGCGAGAGAACATAACCATTTATCTCTCGATCATGAGTGGGATGTTTTCTCGCCTATCCAGGTCTCTAAGCGAAGAGGAACAGCTCGAAATCCTACTCCACAACATTAGACCTTGTTACGCTAGCACACTTGCAGCCTCAGCTGCTACGATTTCAACCATCGACACACTGCGTTATCTTTGTCGAAATTACGAGACTTTTCATTCACGTCTAACGCAATTTCAGGAGCCTCCGAAAGTGACGTCGGACACTGTTGCACCAGAATTTGCGTATGCTAAGGAACCAAATAAAAATACATATAGGTTTAACAATAACACTTATAATAAACAAAATTTCACATACGACAATAAAGCACATTATTCGAAAAATCAACATTTTGGACAACAAAATCAGTCCAAAACACAACACCAAAATTATATACACACAGTGCAAGAAAACAAACAGCTACCTTACTGCCCCAGGTGTCGCAGTAACTCTCATCACATCCGACAGTGCCAGGCAAATAGGGACGTCTTTTGTTTTAAATGCGGACAGAAAGATGTTAAAACTCCTGACTGCCCTGTATGTAATAAGAGTAAGAATTCAAAAAACTAGATGGGCAGAATTGTGGATATTTCGACCAACAAGAATGGGATTCTTGGCTTGCGTTTATCAAAACGTTCTCTTCTACTTATAAAATATCAACAATTCTGCATTCCAAACCTCAACATGATCCTAGGCCCTATGTAAATATTAAAATAAATGATATTGACGCCTGTGCTTTACTTGATTCTGGTGCTGCAGTGAGCATATTGGGTAATAGTGCCCATAAACACTTAGTCGACTGCACCTTGCAACAGGGTAATCACATTTCTATGGTAGCCGCAGGTGGTCAATCCTTAAATAGTATCGGGTACATGCATTTACCCATCAGTTTCGAAGGCCAGTTCCATATAATTAAGGCTTACGTTGTCCCCGAGGTGGAAACGTCAATCATACTAGGCATTGACTTTTGGCGTGCTTTTCAAATCTGCCCTAAATATTTGGACAGCATAACCTTGTCTGAAAGCCCTCTAGCGGAGTTAAAGGTAACTAACCCTGACTCTTTTATCAATTCTTACGATAACTTAACTCAGTCGCAGAGGCCTCTAGCAGACAATGTTATAGCTCAATTTAAATCTATTTCTATGGAAGAGAAAGGATTGGGTCGGACCAACCTGATCTCTCATAAAATAGACACTGGAGACGCACAACCAGTAAGACAGCGCTATTATAGAATGTCACCGGTGAAACAGCGTATTCTGGTGGAGCAAGTTGACGAGATGTCACTTGATGTTATTGAGCCATGTGAAAGCGCATGGTCGTCACCAGTGCTTATAGTGCACAAAAAGAATGGACAGCCCAGGTTCTGCCTCGACAGTCGGAAGCTCAATGCTGTGACAAAACGTGACGCGTACAATTTACCATACGTGTCGGAGATCCTCGACAATCTTCGAGACGCAAAGTACCTGTCCAGCATTGATCTTTCGAAGGCTTTCTGGCAGATCCCTATAGACCCTTCAGACCGTGATAAGACTGCTTTTTACGTGCCATCAAGAGGTACGCTACGTTTTAAAACTACCGCTTTTGGTTTGTGTAACGCGCCAGCTACGCAGCAGCGCCTGGTAGATCTATTGTTTGCCGATATGGAATTTAAAACTTTTGCCTATTTGGACGACATCATTGTCATAAGCTCAACCTTCGAGGAGCATGTGTCTCGTCTGGTACGCGTGTTGGATAAGTTAAGGAGAGCTAATTTAACTGTTAATTTTGAAAAATGTAAATTCTTTCGCAGCGAATTAAAATATTTAGGCTACGTTGTAGACGCTCGTGGATTGCGTACGGATCCGGAAAAGGTCCAAGCAATTTTAAACTTTCCCGTGCCAACAAGCAAGAAGGAATTGAAACGCTTTCTCGGTACCGCAACTTGGTACCGACGTTTCGTTCCGAATTTTAGTACAGTGGCTGGACCGCTAAATAAATTGACCTCGAACGGCAAGAAAGCTCCACCTTTCCAGTGGACACCTGAGGCTGACGCGGCTTTTAATGCGCTAAAAGATTGTTTAGTTTCCGCGCCAGTTCTCTCTTGCCCGGCTTATGATAAAGCGTTCGAAGTTCATACGGACGCCAGCAATTGTGGCATCGGCGCCATGTTGACGCAGACGTTAGATGGGAAAGAACACCCTATAGCCTATATGAGTCGCTCACTCACCAATGCCGAGAAGAACTACAGTATCACTGAAAGGGAGGCCCTAGCAGTGTTAGCTTCTCTCGAGCATTGGCGATGTTACTTAGAGAATGGCCATACATTCACGGTGTACACTGACCATTCTGCGTTGAAATGGTTCTTATCGCTAGACAATCCATCTGGCAGACTGGCACGCTGGGGTGTAAGATTATCTTCGTTCAACTTCGATATTAAGCATCGACGAGGCGTCGATAATGTTGTTCCTGATGCTCTGTCTCGTGCTGTACCAGTTGCAGCCATATCTCTTTCGGACGCAATAAAGTCTACCAAAGATGATTGGTACATAAAGACTTATAACGGTTGTCTTAATACACCAACCCAGTTTCCAAATTTCATCATTAAAAATAATTCATTATTTCGGCTTACTAAATCTAAATCACACCTCACGTCAGAATTCGAGTGGAAGGAGGTAGTTCCCCTTGAGTTTCGCGACCAAATTATTACAGAAAACCATTCTGTACCGACCGCTGGACATCTCGGCATATTTAAAACTTACCGTCGTCTGTCCTTGTCCTATTATTGGCCCGGGATGCACCAGAGTGTCGTTCAGTTTGTAGGATCTTGCTCCGTATGCTTATCTTATAAGCTACAACATCACACTACATTGGGAGAAATGGGACGTCCGAAGCAGTGCTCTCGTCCCGATCAAATGATCTCGATTGATTTTGTTGGTCCTCTTCCTATCACTCGAAAGCAAAATAGTTACATGCTCGTAGTAACTTGCTGTTTCTCCAAATACTGCAATATCTTCCCCCTTCGGCGTGCGACTGCCGATGCAGTCGTTAAAATTTTAGAAGAATCCATCTTCTTAGTACACGGTGTACCTCAGACGATTTTCCTTGATAATGGAAGTCAGTTTATTAGTGCTACCACAGACAAGCTATTTAAGAAATACAAGGTGCCAAATATATACTTCACGCCTAGGTACACACCCCAAATTAATTTAGTAGAGAGATTCAATCAATCAATCCTTATTTGTCTATCCACGTTCGTAGCGAATGACCACAGAACATGGGACACTTTTATCCCACAAATACAGTTTGCGATAAATAACTCTGTTAACGAAGCCACCGGTTACACTCCGTCATTTCTCGTTTACGGTAGAGAGCTAGTTTTATGCGGATCGCACTATACTGACACTGAATTGGGTAATGAAGTACTGTTCTTGCCACGCGACATTTATGCAGAGAATTTAGGTTGTCTTTCTTCAGTATTCAATGATGTGCAGGCCTCACTGTGGAATGCACATGTAAAGAATACTGCTCATTACAACTTACGAAGAAAGCCAGCAGAGTTTAAAGTAGGTGATATAGTGTATAAGCGTACTTACATTCTTACTAATAAGGATAAGTACTTCTGTAAAAAGTTGGCACCAAAGTACATAAGATGCAGGGTTATTACAAAACGGTCACCCTTAGTTTACGAATTAGAGGATATGTCAGGCAAAAATATCGGCATTTGGCATATAAGAGATATTAAATTAGTAAATAATAGATAAACATGCCCTCAATAACACCTAGTTTCTAGCAGGAGTCACTAGCTCCATCTGCTGGTAACTCATCGTACTATTAGGCAGCGTCAGCAACGTAAAGTGTAAGGTTGTTGTTGTTTTCGTGAATGGAACTTTTGAAAGAATTTATGAAAGATGACAGAATGAATGAGTAACTGCTAGATTAGCTATTCAATCAGGTTTTAATTAAGACTAAAACCTTTCCCGAGACGCGGGGGTAATGTAACGTTATCGTTACATATATAACGTTTTTATTATTATTATAAGTAAAAAACAAATATATACAATACTTAAAACTAATGTCATAATCTAATATTTACAAATCTACACCTTAAAAACTAATTATTAACGACAAAAGGTAACATGAATTCCTCGGCGTCATCTTAGCGCTCACGCGAAGCGCAGATTTAGCGCTCTTGCTAACAGCCGCGCAAGGAATGCATTTTTGTGCACCGCCGCCGCGACCCCCGATCTGTTACCGAGTTTGAACGCACGTCACCTATCGGTCTTTATACGTAAAGTAATTAATTGTTAAAAATACGTAACCGATACTTTAAAGTGTTCGTCCCTAATCGTTCCTCGAGTTAATTTAAATAATTAAAATGTTATTCGAGAGTGTTGTGCAACCCCAATTTGGGGTCCCAAGTTCGGGTTCCTGAATTGGGTGGAGGAACCACCGCGGCCCAGGTCTACACCAACGCTACGACGTCTCGGGGCTAGGAACGACGCTCTTCGCCAATTTCGACATCACCCGGCTGCCGCTCGAGTACAGTCGGCCACCATTACGAGCGCCCGCGAGCACCAGCCTACGCCACGTTCCCACCTCCAGGCGAGAGTACCTAACCCGTGTGACAGAACCGGGACTGTGCGAAATTATTTAACCCCACGACCCTAATCTTTTCATACAGCCGGATTACAATTTTAGATATTATATTTTAATGCACGAATCCTTGTCTCCTTATTTATGCATACACGTTGTTTAGTAAACCCTGTAGGAGGCAAAGACACCGAAACGTGACAACGTGACAACCGACGACTACCCAGAACGAAGACCTGGCTAAAGCACTTTTCATTGACACCAACCGTCTTGTTATAAATCTACAAGACAACAGTGACACTGAAGACGAAGATGAATAGCTAGTATTTTCCTTGTGTATTACAGTTACTTACCTACTATAATTATTTTTTTGTAATATTTTTTAAATTTTCAATAATTTATGTTAATTATTCAATATACTTATTTAATATTTCAATAGTAATTATACAATACTGGACTGGAATAAAAGAATACCACACTATTTAATTTCTTTTTTTCATAACTTTATCGACATTCCTTTTTTTGCCTACTGCTCCGCTACCTGCACTATTGTTGCACGGCCCGCTTCATAAGGCCGGGCAGGTGCGAAAGAGATAGCAGGATTCCGATGATTTATGACCTTGCTCGCCACTTAATTCTGCCCTCGGGAAAACCTCGGCAGGGAGCTCATTCCACAACCGATGGATGAATGATGTCTCATAATCGTCATTATAAGTGAGCAAGTGTCCTTAACTTTATTTTATAAAACACCGTCACAAAGGTATGCTGTTACTAAACTGTTAAGGGAAAAAGGGGGTTTGTCAGTGTCGTGGCGAAATTGAAGCACAATACCTTGAGCTGCTGGAGGGCCGCGATCCTCAAAATTAAATTAGTAGGTATCCCGCTGGCACACAGGAACAGTCCAGGGGTGTACCCTTGGACTGTTCCTGTGTGAAGTGTACTTCAGGAGTCCAGGTCCAGGTCACACTTGGAAGCACTAGCTGTACAGCATTTGTTTGGGCACGTCAAATAGAGTTCGTTCTTAATTATATAATGACGTATGTCGCGGGCATGTGCATCGCACCACTCGTAGGTCAGTACTGAGGTCATGTATGTGAGAGTAATTAGGCGGCCGTTTGGAAAGCGGTGGGGATGGGTTAAAATGCATGAACATAAACTTATTAATTCCAAGTCACCTTACTTTTGACAAAATATCTCGTTCGCAAAACTTCGTCTTTAATCCGACCCATGCCCGTCCGAAACTGTGCCTATTTTTGAGGAACAGTCTCAAATTCTTCTCTGACGCAAAATAAAGTAAAAGTTGGAGTCTCATTTAAAAGTTGTTAATAGCCCGAGAAGTTGGGCCAATTCAACAGGTCGCCGGCCGGTGAAGAGGTTAAGCAGAACCCCGCGGCGGTTTAATTCGGCTAACCAAGTAAATACAGCAGTATGTACCGAGACTACCGAGGTTATTAGGCCTTTTTAAAACTAGACTCCCTGAATTTCGTATTAATCTCGTGTTCGTGCCTCGGTAGGTACATTAAAAGTATAGGTACCTTTAATGTGTTCTTAATAATGTATTTTGTAGCAGAAAATTGGTAAGAAAGATTTTATTTAAGAGAACTCAAATTAAGGTTGACAGTGTTTGGAAATTTTCACTACCTACCAATGAAACTGTTCGGATCTAGTGGAAGTATTTCTATACAGTATACTGAGTCATTAACATCCTCTTTCTAGCAATGCGATTAAGGTGGTTCGCCTTCCATACAAAACGTCTTTTGAAATTCGCAGGCTAACGGCGTGATATATTAAGAAACTTATAGAAATAGAAAATTGTTTATTTGCATTAGCACACACTACATTGGCTTTCCATTTGCGCGGAATTCCCCCTTTCCTGGAATAAGCTTGTATAAACTAGAATCATTTCATCCTACTAGCGTTATTCCCGGTTGTGCCCCGAAAGGAGCCCGGGGTCCGCTTTGACGCCTAATCCCAAGATTTGGCATAGGCACTAGTTTTACGAAAGCGTCTGCCATCTGATCTTCCAACCCAGAGGGAAAACTAGACCTTATTAGGATTAGACCGGTTTCCTCACGATGTTTTCCTTCACCGAAAAGCTAACGGTAAATATTCCGTACATAAGTTCCGAAAAACTCATTGGAACGAGCCGGGATTCGAACCCACGACCGCCGCTTGACAGTCGGCATGCCTGAACCACAAGGCTACCGTAGCGCTTGTATAAACTAATAGAATAATTGAAGGAATTAGTTTGGGACCTTGATGCTTTGGGAAAACTTTATGTCTCAAATTATTTTAGTTTATATAAATTTATTCTAGGAAAGGGGGATTTTTGCGCAAATGGGAAGCCAATTTATGAAAACTTGTTACATCACGCCTTAAATTCACGCTTCTTAAAATATCACGCCGTTAGCCTGTGAATGTAAAAAGTCGTTTTGCATGGAAAGCGAACCGCCTGTATAGGCATGCAATATCGGTACCGAGAAGGGTTTGAAAATTCCCGGTACTGAGTCAGTTCCGGTACCGAGAATTATCGGGAAAACACGATACCTACTAGAAACTAAAAAAGAACCTTAAACACAATTGTTTCAATTAAATCATTAATCACATACATTATCTAATCTTCTAAACACTGAACGATATAATTATGTTATGAGTGCACCTGCACAGCGTGTGATATACATTAGAACATACATTTTAAGCAACACAAAGTTCCCAGTGGTTATGCTCTTATTCTAAGGTAATATCCACAAAATTGATTGTAACATTTATTTCTCGTGTTACTTGCGTTGTTTTTGAGAAACGTGTCGCTGGAGATCGTGTTTTTTGTAAGGCGCTATCTCGCTCGTTCCTTTGTGTTTTATCCCGTTCTGGTTTTTCGATTTTATATAATAGATAATGAGGTGGTCGCAATGGAATCGGATCTGACATCTGTCTTTTTCGGCTTAAAAATGAACCAGCTCGCCAAATTGAAAACTGAAGATGGGAGAGTCGTTTCTTCCAAAGCTGATCTTTTGGGTGAGATAGAGCGCTTTTCCGGACAGCTCGTCAACTTGCAGACCCGAAGTTAGTCTGGCGGAAGACCCTAGAGCTACTCTAACTCGACACCGATGACATCCCGAACATCAGCCTGTACGAGGTTGTAATGAGATACGACTTGGCTGGCACATGCATACTACCTTTTAATTAGTGTTTTCTATTCTTGATACATAAAGACTTGGATGATGATGAGATGGGATGCTCATACTCATTTATTTATAATCCATCATTGTCATGTCCATTCCTGCCACGCGTGCTGGTATATGTATATGTGAGGGCTCCTAATTTTTTGTTATTTTTTAATTCAGTTTGTGTATGACGAGTTATCTTGGAAAGTGTAATGCTGAAACCACGATGACGCGACACGCCTTGCGTCTGCGATGAACGGCACACTTGGCTGCAGGATGCTGGATGCAGGATGGCAAACTCTTGCCGCCCCAAAAGTGGCCCCACCCATCCGTCGCACTATATTATAGTTCCTGTATAAATGACGTAGGACGCTGGGCGCGACATGTCTTTGCTTTGCACTTGGATATTGACTCACTGAGCAAGACCGCGCTGAGCCAGACGGCTGACACGGCGAGGCAGGGGCGTGAGCGCGCGGAGGCGCCGCGCCCGCGCCGCACCGCCCCGCACCGCTCCGCCGCCATCGCCACCAGCGACAGCGTGCTGGCCGCCACAGGGAACGACTGCGAACAGCAAAATTATGTAATGTATTTTATGTTGATCAGTTTGTAACCGACGTCAAAAAAGGAGGAGGTTCGCAATTCGTCGGAATCTTTGAGTGTGGCTCATATTTTCCTAAAATCATTTTTTCTTCGCGGCAATTATTCCGTTCCCATAATTTCCTAGTGTCATTTTGCTCCAGTCCCCTATTTTCGTGGTAGTAATTATTCCGTTCCTATAATTTCCCGGTGTCATTTTTCCCCAATGCTTTCTGTTCCTTTGGCATTTTTTCACAATATTTTTTGTCTCCATTGACATACTTTCTCAATCTTTTTAAATACAATGTATATAACCTCAAGAGATATATTTTCTGAGTATTTGTTTTCCGTATTTCCACATTTAGCACCTAATAATATATTGACTTCTGGCTTTTCGACAGTTTTGACAGAGCCCCGCACGGCGGGGCGGTATACTCTTGGCTCGTCTGTCGTTTTTTGTCATGTTCTTAAATTCGTCGCTTTCTGCTTTCGTCACCCATTCTTCATTCGTCACTTTCGATATTTGGCTATTTCTTCTTCCGGCTTAGTTCGGTATTCGTCAACATCGTCTTTAGGCATGTTCAATGTTAGTCTATGTTGTTTTCAGACTCACTCATTATTCGTATTTTTTTTCACGGCGCGTTCGTTATTGGTCCTATTCGATTTTTTAAAATTAAAAAATTAAGAGATGAATAACAGATGTGAGTCTGAAAACAACATAGACTAACATTGAACATGCCTAAAGACGATGTTGACGAATACCGAACTAAGCCGGAAGAAGGAATAGCCAAATATCGAAAGTGACGAATGAAGAATGGGTGACGAAAGCAGAAAGCGACGAATTTAAGAACATGACAAAAAACGACTGAGACGAGCCAAGAGTATACCGGCGGGGCTCCTATTTCTGGTCTGTTTGCCCTTCGGCCATCTGAAGATACCTAACGAACCTAACCTTACTTAGTGTTTTGCGATCACACACGCGAAGAAAAGATTTTTTTTTCGGAAAATATGAGCCACACGAATCTTTTTATGTATGCTCCCCGATTACTCGAAGACGCCTGATGAGTAATCACGTAACGTAACGTAAGGACAGTCCAACTGTCATTTTTCCATATAAAAATGGACATTCAGATCTGTATCTAACGTTCGTACGTCACCAGCATAAATATGGGACTATGGGCAACGCTGCAAAAATATCTGATCATCAATTGAAGGTATAATAATTATATGAAGATACACAGGCGGTAAAAATATGTGATGATTTACAGCCCGCATAAAAATCATTTGCCTGTAACAGCATAAATATCAGATCAGTCCGAGTAAAAATATCTGATACTCTACGAAATCAAAATGATGTGACGTATGACAAATATCTGATACGATTGTCATTTTAAAATAACTCAAAATTTAGCAAAAATTAACTTTATTTGCTTTAACACATTACGGTCGTAATTCGAACAAATCTATTTGACGCTTCTTGAAAAGAGTCACCTGTCATTGGATATCGCCGTCTCACGATTTAAAAAGTGAATTTGACAGAATTGATAATAAGTCAAAATTGCCAGACAAGAGAACATTGCGTTTCTAAGCCCTATATTCATAAGGAGCCGTTGAATGGATTGAAAGCTGTAATTTGATCCCTAGAATTGTAGCACATAGGTGGGTATTCGGTGGTGCAATTGATACTGGTCCATCTATAAATGCAGCTTGTGTCTGAGAGCCTTGTGGATTCCTCCCGAGCAGTACAAATTACAAAATGGTTCGACTCGCCTCTTCACTCGTCTTTGATATAACTTGTACCCAAAATTCGTAAAATTAAACGAAACGATTTTTTAAATTAAATTAATTATTTAACTAAATGCTGGTCGTAAATTTCTAGCAATAATAATAATAAAATTAATATAATAAAATTTACTTTAAAAACAAAGTTTTAACCGACTTCAATTTAGTAAACCGCCAAGCCACGAGCACATTTCCACATTTCTTTTCCAATTTACCACATGAACTGATTTCCGAGAACAAATGCTTTGATTATTATAGAGAAAAAAACCCAATCGCTGTATGTGACCCGATAATATTTGAGGACTTCCGTCGATTCCACAAGAATCGCCTTTGGCACAAATAAGTGATCGAGGTACAAGCTGCAGCAGTAGCACACGCGATCGAGTCGACATGAGCTTCGGTAATATGCTACAAGCAATTGATGGATTAGAGGTAAACATCTAACAAATGGTACGAATTTGTACGAAACCAAATACAAACAAAATGGCATTGGAATTGGAATCGTATTGTGTCGGAGATAGAAAGAAAGAAAGAAAGAAAGATACATTTATTCACAAACACACAGGACACACGTGTTAAACAATAAAATAATCAAAAAACAGAAAACAGATAAAACATGAAACAAGTGTGTCTCTGCGGCAGTGAACCGGACACTGGCTCAGCATTATGCTGAGGTGTCAGACACCTGCAGCGCTGATTTTCAGCCAGCACCGTCAGTGACTCACGGAAATGTCATACAAATGTAATAAATAAACTACCTACAGTATTGGGACAGGCGAAAGATAAATAAACATAAATAAAGTGAGATAATACAAGTACACACTACCTAGATGCAGCTTCAATAAAATATTCATATTTACAGTACACATTAAAAACAAAAACTAGATAAGAAATGAGAAATTGTCATATTTATTGGTGTCACAACTCAGTGCTGGGGATTAGGATTTTGATTTCTGGAGCGTCAACAAATAGCCTTTAAGCATACGCTTAAAGGTGTATCTGCTAAGCGCCCTTTGGATAGGAGGAGGGATATCATTCCAGCACTTAGACGCCGCAAACTTGAAACTACCTCTGAACGCAGCGGTTCGGTGCATGGGTATAATGGCAATTTGGCAAAAAACCTGCGCGCACTTTTGGACCATACCAGTTTATGAAAAAGGTAGGTGGTGGTTACCTGTTTTACCACCCCGAACAGCAGAGTGGCCCTGGCCTGCACCTGTGCAGGCGCCGGCGTGCAGGCATGTTAAGCAAGTTAGCGGCGTTCAAGTATGGAGTGATGTGGGATCGAGGAGGGACTGAAACAAAAACGAGCACATGCGTTCTGCACTCGTTGTATGAGCCTCTTGGAACGACCAGTAATGCACCCATCATACACGACATCACAATAGTTTAACCTAGATAATACAAGTGATTCACATAGGTCAACACGCAAATCGACACTAAGGTAATCTCGTATATTATATAGAACTTTAAGGCGATAGAAGCAGTTACTCACAACATTAAGTATGTGGTTCTCAAAGCGCAGATTCCCGTCCATTAGAAGGCCGAGGTTGGTTGCTTCTACCACCCGTTCTATTGGTTCGCCCATGACGGCGACATTCCCGGAAGTTAGAGCTTCAAGGTTATTAAAGGTATTACGGATTTGATGTTTTGAGCCAAAAACCACATATTTCGACTTGCTAGGATTAGGAACTAAACAGTTCTTGTCCGACCAAGAGGAAATACGGTCAAGGTCAGCATTTATCATGTTTATGGCAGCAGATGTGTCTGACGGCGAGCTAGAAAAGTAAAGTTGCACGTCGTCCGCGTACAGGTGATACTTACAGCTTTCTATACTGTTAGTGATGTCAGCGCTATACAGTATAAAGAGCAGAGGCCCGAGTATCAAACCTTGCGGTACCCCTCTTGTCACAGGACAAACAGAGGACCGCAGAGCACTACCATCCACCCTACGCAACGCAACTGTCTGCGCACGGCCAGACAAATAGCTACTGAACCATTTTGTAGCAGTGACATCAAACCCGTAATAAGACATCTTGGATTATAGTAGGGGCACGCTAATGCAGTCGAAGGCCCTGGAGAAATCTAAAAGAATTAAAAAGATACTTTTACCAGCATCGCGAGCCTGTAGGATGTTATCGACTACGTCGAGCAACGCAGTAGCTGTCGATCGACCCTTGCGAAAACCGGAGTGCAGTTCAGGGAGTATGCTGTTTTTCTCCAGGTAATCGGACAGCTGTTCGAAAACTACCCGTTGTATTATCTTTGATGCACAAGGAAGGATACTTATAGGCCGCAGTTGAGACATTTCAGTGGGATTCGGTTTTTTTGGTAACGGGGTCACCTGAGCGATTTTCCAGTCAGCTGGGAAAGTCATTGTCAGAATGCTCATATTAATAATGTAAGTCAGTACGTCTGTAGTTCTCGGTAGTGTCAGAAGTAACATGTCAATATCAATTGAGTCGAGTCCTTTTGCTGTAGTTTTTATTGACATCATAAGTTTTGTGACGACAGTAGCAGTGGTAGGAGAACGCGTGAATGTTTTGTCGTTATGTCTATTAAATTCAAAAAAAGTTAAGTCCGATAAAGTGACTTCCTGTGTCCCAGGAATATTAAGAAAATGACGGTTTATCAAGTCAGGGTCATCAAATTGTGTAAGGTCAGTCTGCGTCTGTGAATCTGGAAGTACAGTGCGCTTTAAGTTTCTTGCGTGCGTTTCGTTCTTTAGAGATAGAGTCGATCTTCGTTTGCTTTAAAAAGTGTCCGAAACAAAACAAATGCAACTCTATTCCAGTTAAATATAATTTAAATTCCATCGACAGAATAAGTCCTATGAGTAGGCCCATGGGCCTTAGGAGGGTATCACTTTCTCAATCCGGTTTTGGTAGTGGGAGTGTTCCAAGTCTCACCTCAACATAATATCCTACGTGGCAGGTGGTGGCGTGTAGCCGCGCGGCGCGGGCGGCGGCGAGCGGCGCTGAGGCGGCGCACACGAGCAGGTCCGCCGCGCATGCGCTCAGCAGCTGCGGCGTGCGCAGCCGCGCCGCGCCGCCCGACGCCAGCGCCGCCATTAAGCTTATGTTACCTGCAACATTGGAGCATACTATACATGAATTCCCTTCAAATATTACTTACACCTCTTAACGAAACAAATTATTCTATTAAATATTTTTTGTTTCCACCATCAAATTTTAAACGATAAGATTGCCGGTACAGTGCAATTACACAGGGCACAAGTTCGAGCCTTGTCCAGCTGGTCGATCACGTAACGCATTGTAAGTACGTCAGAGGGTCGATCACGTAATATTTCAAACGTGCGTTAGGACAACTTGACTGTCATTTTCCTATAAAAAAGTGACATTTAGATCTGGGGGCACAGCAGTGCCCCCGCCAAGTCGAGCAAAACAGTGGCACGGCCGTACGGTCCTTTTCTCGAAGCAGTTCAGGCCATTGTCGACCCCCCTATAACTTCGTTGTGAATAAAACTAGAAGCCTGCATTTTCATTAACCAAGCACGCATTGTATAAACACGATATATTTCAAATTTCATTCAATTTGAACCAGTGGTTTAAGATTTATGACTAGTCAAAGTTTCTTAATTTTGTCACTCACTGACTCACCGATCATCAAAAGTCTAAGGCACTTCTAGCAGACATTATATTATTATCTCTTTATTCTTATTTCATCTTAAGTTAGGATTTTACAATAAATTTATAAAAAGTAAAATATAAAAACTATATACAAAACATAAAATCATTATAAAAACCTAACCTAGGGTACCGCCGGCAGCGAGGCGGGGCCTAAGCTGCCGGTGGTCAGGGCGTCAGAGACAGGAACCTCCTGACTATCCGCGCAGTATCCAGGAGTACCGCCTTCTGTATTTGACCCTTGATCCAGCCATCTAGCGAAAGTCTCTTGAGGTGATGGTCGAGACTCTTCGCTATTAAACCGTTCGCCGAAACGACTATCGGGACGATGATCGTCGAATCAACATCCCACATGGCGGTTACCTCGTGAGCCAGGTCTAGGTACTTGCTGGCTTTGTCCTTTATTATTATTATTATTATTATTATTAAGCCATTTATTCCAAGTAGTATACATTCATTACATACATCATTCAATTTATAACATTTCCAATAAATAATTAATAGCATTCAAATTATTACTAATCCTAAGCTAGCAATTTTAATAAACAATATTCTATAATAAATCGTAGATAGGTAAAAGTTAATAAAATATTTAGTTTTCAGGTACATGCTGTTACTTATGTCTAATTTATCAATTAATGTTTTTTAATTTGACGTGTTTGACTTGGGTACCCATCTTTGGGTGTAGGCCTCCTCCATCAGTTTCCATCGGGTGCGGTCCTGTGCCGTTCTGGTCCAGCAGGAGCCAGCACTGGCCTCGAGGTCATCGCGCTAGCGCGCGCGGGGCCGGCCGCGCGGCCGGCGCTGCTCGCGCGGCCACCAGTGCAGGACGCGTTCGCTCCAGCGGCCATCGGTTGCGCGCGCTACGTGTCCCGCCCATCGCCACTTCAGTCGACAGACCTCTTCAGCTGCGTCAGTCATTCGTCTTTCTCCTTATATCGACCTTGCGGTGTCGCTCAATGGAAGATTTGTAATTTTGTAATTGTTTTTCTAGTCAACGCCCATGTTTGACAACCGTAGAGAAGTGTCGGCAAAATTACAGAATCCATAGCTTTCTTCTTCAAAGATAGTGGGAGCTTTGATTTAAAAATATGTTTTAAAGACCAGTATTTTGCCCATGCAATTTTTATTCGCCTATCTACTTCTCTTTTCGTTGTGTCTGAAAAAGATACAATTTGGCCGAGGTAAACATATTCTTTAACATATTCAATCTTGTGCGAATTTAATATTGTGTCAATTTCGATGCCGTTAGTCATTATACATGTCTTGTTCGCATTCATTTCCAGCCCACATTTGACGCTTTCTTCATGTAGTTTGTAGCATGAGGTAGAGGTCATCATGGTTGTCGCTCAAAATGACGATATCGTCCGCAAACCTTAAGTGGCTCAAGTACTCGCCGTTTATTTTTATTCCTAATCCTTCCCAGTTAAGTTTCGAAAAAATATGTTCTAACAGTGCTGTAAACAGGTTTGGTGAGATAGGGTCACCCTGTCTTACACCTCTCTCCACATTGAACGACGCTCCTAAGTGGTTTAATCTTATTTTAGCTCTGCTTTTCTTATAGATTTCCTTCAGAATTCTTATGTACTTCTCCGCCACATTGTTATATTCCAAAGCTTTCCATAGCGCCTCGTGTGATATTGAGTCGAACGCTTTGGAGTAATCAATAAATGCGATATATAGAGTCATTCGGTATTCGGTGAACTGTTCTACAATTTGATTTAAAGTAAAAATGTGGCCGATCGTGCTGAAATTTTTCCTGAAGCCTGCTTGTTCTCGTGATTGGTAGAAGTCTAGAGATGTTTTTATTCTTCTTATTACTATTCTGGAGAACAGTTTGTATAAGCTTTGTAGCAGGCTTATCGGCCGGTAGTTACCTATATCGAGTGGGTCTCCTTTTTTATAAAGTAGTGTGATTATAGAGTACTCCCATTGTTCTGGTATGTTGTTGTTTTCCATGACTTCGTTGAATAGGTCAGTAAGTATAGGAGTTATTGGCTCGGACAGGGCCTTAAGGACGTCGTTAGTAATGCCATCTTCCCCTGGACTTTTTGAAGACTTTAGAGACTCTATGCCTGCCCTTATTTCGCTTTGAATGAAAAGTGGAGTGTATTCTATATTTTCTGTCTGAACCTTGCTTTCAACATTGTTGCATGAAAGAGTGTTGTCTCTGGTTTTGTACAGACTCTCATAATACTTCGTGGCAATACTTAGTAGACTTTTTCTGTTGGTTACATGGTTACCATTGGTTCCTTTTAGGCCTTTTTGGCCGAATGACTTTCTGTCCTTCTTCACCTTGCTTTTTATATTGTACTCTACTCTGAGAAGCCGATGGTCTGTGCTGAAGACTGTATCAATAGCCTGAGTGTTGTTTATTTTCTTCATGTCCCGTGCTAGGATATAGTCAATTTCGTTGCGTGTGATTCCGTCTGGTGAAACCCAGGTCCACCTCTTTTTTGCCTTATTTTAAAGAATGTATTGGTTATGTAGAGCTGATTTTCAAAGCAGAATTGTATCAGGAGCTCACCTCGGTCATTTCTAGTCCCGTGTCCCCACTGGCCTGTAATTTTTCCGTCGTCTAGTGAGGGTTGGCCTATTTTAGCATTAAAGTCTCCGAGAACAAGGGTATTGGTATTTGAGTTCTATAGTGCAATAGTGAGCTCATTGTAGAATTTTCGGAGATCTTCATCTGGTGACCTTTCCGTGGGCGAATAGGCTTGTATTAAAGTTAGCGACTCATTTTCTATTTTTAAGTCCAGTTTGGCGACTATCGGAAATAGGTGTGAAGTTTACTATGTTAGGTTTGAGGTAGTGTTTGACCATAAAACCCACTCCGTTTGAGCCAGCCTTTTCTCCTTTATACATTATTATGTAGTCTTCGTACTCTATAATTTTTGTTCCTTCAATTTTAATTTCTGACAATCCAAGTATGTCCCATTTTATGTTTTTTAAAGCGTATTCAAGTTCATTTCTCCTTCCTTCTGAGACAAGAGAGCGTATATTATAGGTTCCGATATACAAGGGTATTTCTTTGTTTTTGTTTTCTCTGATGGAGGGTTGTGGTCTAATACTCCCACGGCGACCACCCGGACTGGGAGATGTTTTTTTGTTTTCAAATATACGTGTTTGTATGGAGGGGCCGGCTGTATTTCATGTAGATACATTTGGTTCTGCATTGTTTTGTGTCTTCTCATTTTGTTGAATGTATTTTAGGAGTGTATTGCTTCCTTTATGTTTCTTTGTAGTGTTACCTCTCATTGGGGTTTGAGCATTGGTGTTGTTTTGATTGATGATGTTTTGATTGATTGGAGGAGAAGAGGGGGGTCGTTTCCTGTTTTTATTTGTTACTATAATTTTATCATATTGAATAAATGCTTTATTACCCTACTCTAGTTCATGCTTAAGCTTGGGCTTAAGCTGTTCTCTTATTTTTAGTATTTTTTCGGGAAATTCGTGTTTGACATATATATTCGTCTCTGTTAACATTTTCTTGTTTTGGAGAATTTTTATTTTCAGTCCTAGCGTAGTAAATGTAGCTGCGATTGGCCTAGGACTGTCCCCTTTTTTACCTATTCTTCTGACAGCTTCTATTTCGGTTTCGTTGATTTTTACATTCAGGTGAACGGTAATGATTCGTATCAATCTCTCTTGTAGCTGCAGGTATGGTTCGTCTTCATCTTCTACTCCGAAAATACTTAATTCTTCTGTACTGCTCTTCTTTCCAATCCATCTATTCTTTTTTCTAGATTATCCGTGTGCTGCCGTAGAGAGTTTAATTCTAGTCCCAATTGGTTGAATTGTTGATCCATGTTTTTGTTTATACTAGCTGTAATTCTTTCTTCAGTTTTGGTAAAGTACTTTTCCATTGACGAAAACCTCGAGTCCATGTCTTTTTTCATGTCTATAATAAGTTTTTCTATTTGTTCCATTTTTTATAATTAACTTTGTTAGTCTTCTTTCAGTTACTATTGATAATTACCCCTGTTGCATAGACGGCAGCGACAGTTGCGGCAGATGGTGGAACTAATTTTGTATCGATATAGTTTAATATTTCTGTGATGGGAATTCTTCGTGTTCTCAAAAGCGACACCTAGTGGTTGGTGGTGGAACTAATTTCATAGGGATATTGATAAGTCTATGTATGATGGTATTTCTTCGGGTTCTCTACAGCGCCACCTTGCGGTTAGTTGGAGGTACTATTTTTCCACTGTCGATAAATCATGCCACTATTTACCGTTTTCAATCCAATGTCTTTGTTTATATTTTTTGTTTGTTTTTAGGTTATACACTATTATTTTGTTTGTTTGTTTTGCTATAATGACTCCACCTGAGTTCCACGACTTAATTTAACGTAAAACACTGCACTAAAGACAGATTGTCTTCGCGAAAAAGTCACTTGAGTCTTATATAGTTTCTGTTCAATATTTCCACTGTTTTAGTCAATTTCTATTTGCATCTTCACATTATGCTGTGTATTTTGGTCGCACTCGCACTTTTAACGTCATTTTGGTCTAGTAAACGTAAACAAATGATTTTAAATGTTTAATTAACGCAGAGCCGATGTTGACAGTAGCTAGTGTTGCCAGTATATTCAGCAGACATAGAAGCTTCAAATTTAGAATACAATTAGTGTTTAGTGTATTAATCAAGGGGACGCTAAAAAAAAGCAATTTAAGTCCAGTTTTCTAGATACACCGACTGCATAAATGATCCCATATAAACATATAGGATTACAAAGTTATATTTGCAGTAAATGGGTCAAAAAATCAAGAATGGAATATTGACACAATAAACTACAAAAAGAAGTGAGATCACATAAAAAACATTCCATGTAAAAAAGAAGCCAAGTCTCGAAACTCTTCCAAACTATGTAGTAACTATTGTGTGATTGCACAGTTGCAGAATTTTATTTAGCTAGCAAATAAAGAATAATAAGAATGCCTGAGACTTGGTACTACCAAATATCTCACAACTTTAGGGGTGGAAGAGTTTCGAGACTTGGCCTCTTTTTTACATGGAATGTTTTTTATGGAATCTACCTGACGCGCGTAAAATGCGTTTTATGCGTTACGTGATCGACCAGCAAGTAGATGTATAGTGACAGTTGAGTTGTCCTAACGTACGTCTAAATGTGTACGTCTAAATGACAGAAGGAAATAATTAAAAAAAAATTGGCTAAGTGCGTGTCGGGCCACGCGCAGTGTATAGTTCTGTAGTTGCCTGTCTTTCGTGCGTGTGTAGGCCGTAATGGCACTTATAGAGGTACAAGTCAAATTCTACCAGCGTTTCTGAAAAAAATTACCACTGTACTGTTAAGAAGAAACGCTGAAACAAACTCGTCAAAAAAAATTGCCAAAAAAAATTAAAATGATAGTACTTAAAATAAGTAAAACTAAATATGAATACAAAGTAAAAAAAACATCATAATGCGTTGTTCTACAACCAAACCCATCAAAATAAATAGCTCAGAACCCAAAATAGCTTAATGATTCATATGATCAAGATCAAGCTATTTTCGGCTCTGGTTTGGGCCACGCATTTCTCTCAGTTAGATAGTCCTCAACCTCAACCATGTAGTAAGCCTTAAGCCTGCCATACATGATCAGTTTTGCCTTCAGTTCTAACTGACCGGATACAAATTCCCACCGTGTATGTGCAATTTGGCCTTAAGGTATACTCGCATCAGGCCGCCGGAGCGACTGAACGAATTTTAAAAGATTTGCCTGACCGGATGGACTGATCTGACCGTGTGTAGGCGCAATCCGGCCGATCGCTTCAGTTAGCGCTCGCGCGCCACGTTGCGTGCACGTGTAGGTCGTATATTTTTGTGTCAGTTGATTTAATTTTACGATAAACAGAATGGTTTCATGGTCGAAAGAGTTTCTTGTAGAGTTTATCGAACATTTTAAAGCACAGGAACCACTTTGGTTCATAAAATCCGAAGATTATTACAACAAACAAAAACTAAACCAATTTTATGTAGCACCGTCAGCCTCTTAGCTGTATACAGTTCTTTTTTACAATCGGGCTCTGCTACGTTAATCTAAGTGTGAATAACAATCAGTGTTTAATGGTAATTTTAATAATAATAAGGTCCAATTACAGATTACTGCAGCGACTGTTGTTGGAAAAATTAAAAAGAATTGATCCAAATGCAAGTTGTGACACGATTACAAAAAAAAACAATTTGAGAAGTTCGCCACACTCATCTTAACTGTACAAACGTTACAGCAGAACTGAGCGGTTTCGTCATGTATGGCCACTCGATCCGGTCAGGCCAAACTGAAGCAGTTTTGCCTGATCCGAACGACCTTTCCATGTATGTTAGGCTTTAGACATCAAGGTTTTTTAAGAGCTGGAAAGGGTAATGACAAAATTTCATTAGGTTATTTACTATAAAAATGGATACATTGACCTGAAAAAGACTTGTTACGAACACGAAACTTTTTGGTTGCTATTTTAATTTTATTTCGTGTATTAAAATTATGGGTATCAGAATTTTTACATTTCTTAATGCTATGCAGTGCCTCATAGTGACCGAACAGAACAACACACTATAAGGATTCGTGTTGTGATTCACGATTATGAGATTAATCTTGATGACCTATGAGTCATTAGGGCGGAAGTAGGGAGGGCAAGTGCAAAACCTCGAAGTGGGGAACACAAGCCCTGGAAGATACTATAGAAAAAAAATGTGGCGTGCTAGTAATGGTTTAAATCAGATAACAAATTTCATTGTAAGATCCCAACTGTAAGAAGGTATCCAGGCGAGGAATTTTCGTTGATTGGTAATAGGCGCCATTGGTGCATTATTTTAAGTAATTGATAGCAGTGTATCATCATTAAATAATATTCGTTATTATTACCGATAACTCCTAGTAGGGAGACCAGAACGTACAGCGCCAGCAGCGGCGCGAGCTGCGTGCGCGCCGGCTCCCACGCCTCGCTCGCGTTGCCGAACATCGCATCTCCGCCTGCAACAACCATACAACTTTACATTACTTACGAATACTATTAGGCCTCGTTCATGCGCAGGCGACTCGTCAGGCGACACGACACGCGCGTTGACATTGCGCATGGCGCGAGGTGCATTGCGGTTCGGCGGTTCCATAAGGCCTTTATATCTATTTATATAGAAAGATCATCCTCTGAAATAATACACAGTAACTTAAAACGATAGTGACAGTGAGCTAATAACAGATAGCGTTATTAATTATATAAATCATAAATTTATTTCGCGGAAAAAGTACATATATAAAAAATTACTGAGCAAAAATCCAAACAAAAGCACAACGCTTTTGCGTCTTGGAAGAGCAGAGCTACACTCTCGCTCTAGCTCGCCCTAGTCGCTAGCTACACGGCCCGGCCACGACATTGCGCGGCAGCGGCAGCGGTAGCGGTTTTTCTAACACAGTGCGTTGCGCGTCTCGACCGCACAATGAACAGACAAAGTGACCGGTCCTGGGACACCCGCATCCAGCGGACTCCCGCAACCTTTACCAGGTGGTCAGAGCACCTTGTGGGGGTCTACCTACGCCGCGCCTTCGGGTACGTGGTCGCCACTCGAGAACCTTTCCGCCCCATCAACCATCGGTTCTACGTGCTATGTGCCCCGCCCACTGCCACTTAAGTTTAGTGATTCGGAGGGCTATATCGGATCCGCTGCGGATAGCCTCATTTCTGCGGCGCTACCACGAACTTCGAAAGTCGAAGTTCGTAATACATGCATCCCTGTCACTCGAGTAAGGGACTGCGATAGAGATGGAAATACCCGAACTTCGACTTTCGAAGTTCGTGGTAGCGCCGCTGATGCGATCACGCAGAGAAACTCCCAACATGACCCTCTCCATTGCCCTTTGGGTGACTTTGAGCATTCTTATGAGGCCCGTAGTGAGCGACCACGTTTCAGTGCCATATGTCATCCCTGGCAACACACACTGGTCAAAGACTCTCGTCTTGAGACTGCGGAATATTGGACGAAAAGATGTGCCGTAGCTTCCCGAATGCTGCCCAGCCGAGTCGGATTCGACGATTGACCTCTTTCTCGAAGTTGGACCTACCTAACTGGATAGTCTGTCCTAGGTATACATAATCGTCTACAACTTCGAGCGTAAAGTGTCCGATTGTAATGGGAGTTTTTACTACATGGGCACTCACCAACTTTCTAGAGGAGCTGGGGTGGTTAGAGCGCTACCCCAACATTTCACGCAAAATAGGCACACTGGATGTCGACTTGCGGAAAAGAGCCCAGTATAACTAACTAACTACTTACATGGGCATTTGACATTCTTACTTATCCATGTTCATTCTTAAGACCAACTCGCTCGGAAGCTTTACTGAGGTCATCGAGCATCGTATTTAAATAAAATAAAATAAAATAAATAAAAATAAAAATCATTTATTTCAGACAAAGGTCCATACATGGTTAGTAAACAATAAAATCTTATTACTAGTGTTAGTATGTCATACAAACTTAACTAAACAATGACTGCATGCAGTCTCTGCCAGCGGGTGAGTTCATTCTTAAGACCAACTCGCTCGGAAGCTTTACTGAGGTCATCGAGCATCGTATTTAAATAAAATAAAATAAAATAAATAAAAATAAAAATCATTTATTTCAGACAAAGGTCCATACATGGTTAGTAAACAATAAAATCTTATTACTAGTGTTAGTATGTCATACAAACTTAACTAAACAATGACTGCATGCAGTCTCTGCCAGCGGGTGAGTATGGGGCCATTTCCGCGCTCCGAAAACACGCTCAGAATGCAAAGTAATGTAAGTCCTCCATGTTGTTGTTCTTAGCTTATTGTGGATGATATCTTATGGCAGAGATACGTTGAAGACGTATATACCCTCATTTGTTAATGACTAATATTACATGTAACTTTTTGTGTCAACTGCCCTCATGTGTTATTAAAAATCGAGCATTAGCTGGTAGAATATGACACAAGGAAGAGGAAAAATAGGGGTAGCCTACTCTCAGCCTGGACGTCCAAAGCTTGTTAAAACAACCATGTCTTGTATGGACAACTTTTATATTAACGCAAAAACTGCCGTGTCGAATGGCCCAGAACATAAAGCTTTGCGCGACTTTGATTTTTATTTACTATCCCGTGCTTATCTTTTTTTTTAGACATAAATTCATTTTTAAATTTATAAAATTACAGTAAGTTAAAAGCAATTACTTTAATGAAATTTCGATCAATATTCAATTATTCATGTCAGCAACGGAAATTGAGTTTTACCTTATTCAGCCTCAAACGAAAATTAGCTTCGTATTTTTAGCGAAATCCCCGTGTAGAGTGCTCAGCTCAATGCGTTATTTGACCTCCATTAGTGACACAAAATATAAAAATATTGTAATGTAATGTTGAAAAGGATGTCTATTGCATATTAATCAAGCTAGGGGGGTAATCAAGGAAACTGAAATATTGTATCAAAACTGTGGACTTAGGTAGCGAAATGAAAATAAGAAATATTGCACGAATAACCTAGTCGGTCCATAAGTTCTGACATAAATGTTTTGCCGCATAGTAAATAATACCAAGAATGTTTTTATTTAATGATATATATGGTTTGATAGCTCATTAAATACTGATAAATTAGAACGATTATTGGATTAAAGGATTAATGCCATATTACACAAATGTTAGTTTCTTCAGAGATTTTGCACTTTTTTAACCAATCAAAAACACGGACGTGACACTATCTTTTTTCCATGATTCTTAAAACCTTTAAAACTTACGTGAGATTTTAGTCAGAACCCTCCCTGAACCCTGCTACCTCCATTTTGAAGCATAAGATAAGTAAGTCTGGGTAAAACTATTTTTCATATTCACATTTTACGTAGTGTACTTGTTGCCCACAAGATCAATTTTACGCGCTTTTAGGAAATCGTAAAAAGTACGTAAAGTAAAATCCAGGTTTCAGAATAAATAAAAACTATGAGGGTTCCTAGTCGACTACGGAACCCTAAAAAAACTTGTTAGTCATCTGTCTGGAACACTGTTTTTTAACCCCCGACGCAAAGAGAGGGGTGTTATAAATAAAACAGGTTAGGGGTTAAACTTATAAGTTTAACGAGTCTGTGTATCTGTGGGGGTAGTACGTATTAGAAGATCGAAAATTGAAATATCGACAGTGAAAACATCGAAGTACAAAATATCGAACGATCGAAATATCTAATGTTATTATATCCACGTCTAATTGGTCTAAAATACAAATGCCGAACGATTAAAATATCGAAAGTACAAAATATCAATCTATGAATTCTATGATAGATATATTAAAATCTCGAATGACAATATATCGACCATTGAAATGGCGACGCCCAAAGAATCGAAAAGTAAAACGTCGAACCATCAAAATAACTAACATCATATGGTCTACTTGCACACCACTGGTAAAAAAAAAAAAAATTATTAGTTGTACAGGTTAAACCTTTGTAGCTACCCTCTTATGGCTTGAGAATTAGTTTGTTGTGCTAACATTTATTATTACCTAACCTAAACCTTTTTTTTTTGACGCTGGAGAAATGTGTTACACATACCCCAATGGCCATAGTGGGGGATTATGTGGGGATCTCTCCTCCCGTAACCCCCTCCGCACAAGGCGGAGGGAGGGGAGGAGCCTACCCACTAAAACTCCAGCGGCGTCACCCTCACCTGCCGTTAAGGGGGCGTCGTGGGATGCAGCATTAATTACCACGACGCCCCTCGGCGGCCCTGGCTGCCAAGCCAGGGCACCCGCGCCAAGGGAAGGGAAGGTCAGAGACGCTTGAGCTTCCCCCCAGACTTGTAGGGCCATGTGCAATGTGGGTCCCCAACCCACTGGCCCTACTGCGGGAAGACGCGGCCCGCGGCTGCATACCGCGCGCGTCTTTGACTCCTCCGTCTGCGCCGGAGCGGGAGCGCGTCCGCGCTGTCTTCGCGCTCCCGCTCCGCGGCCTCCTTCTGCGATATGACGACTTCGCAAAAGGAGGCCACCGCCTCCCAAGATCTCTCGCTGCCCAACATGGCCGCCACCACGTTGTGCAGCGAGAGGTCATCCACTCCAAGGGCCAACTGGTGTTGGCTGGCTGGGCCGAAGAGCACCGCACGATGGTTCGTGCGGTGCTCTTCGGCCCAGCCAGTGCACCACTCCAAGGTGTGCTGGGCCGTGTCGTCCTCCGCGCCACACTCATGGCAGGCGGGGCTATCCTCTCTTCTAATCCTGCACAGGTAATGACCGAAACAGCCATGTCCGGTCATCACCTGTGCAAGCCTGAACCCCACCTTGCCATGGGCCTTATCCAACCAACTGTCCATCGACCCGAGGAGTACCCCTATGGTGCGGACTCCATAGGGGGAGTCCTCGAGGTCGCCTTTCCATCTCTCCCTCAGCCTCCTCTGCGTCTGCCTCCTGGCCTCCCTCACCTCCTCGGGAGCGGGATACTCCCCGGTGACTCTCCATCGCACCCGCTCCCTGTGCGCCTCAGCCAGCGGAGGTATGCCAGCCAAGGCACACGCCGCCGCCCATGCCACCGTCACGTAGGCCCTGCAGATTCGTATGGCCACCACCCTCTGTGGCCTACGAAGCAGGACCCTGTCCTGTCCGCCCAAATCGGGGCCCCGTCCAGGGCCATGCTTCGGGCAACACCGGCATAGAGGCGGCGGCACGTGACAGATGGCCCCCCTACGTTGGGCAGCAGCCGCCCCAGTGCCGAAGCCTACCGAAAATGCTCCCCGAAATTCCACCTCCGGTCCAGGATGAGGCCCAGATACTTGATGTGGGGCCTCACCTGGACCATCTCCCCGCTCACTCTTAGGGCTGCACCCGCAGGCGGCCGCCACCCCCTCCCCCCAAAGATTATGGCCTCCGTTTTTGGGAGGGAGACCTGCGGGTCCCCCTCCCCAAACGGAAACCCCAGCAACCGGATGCGGGTCACCATTAACTCCGCGGCCACCTCCGCCCGCCGCAGAGCCTCCCTCATTTCTGCCCCCCGGACAGCTACCATCGTATCATCCGCATAGCAGATCACTGCTGTCCGGGGGAGGAGAGCGCCCCTTATGGCCCAGTCATACCCCAGGTTCCATAGAAGGGGTCCAAGAACGGACCCCTGGGGCACGCCACAGGCCATGGGCCTCTCCCTCCTCTGCCCTCCTCGTTCTTCGTAGAGCACTACCCGCTGCGTGAGGTAGTGCTCCACGATGCGCCGCAGATAGAGAGGCACCCCGTGATACCGGAGTGCCTCCCCTATTACCGCGTACGGGAGAGAGCCAAACGCGTTGGCGATGTCGAGCGACACCGCCACCACTCCCTGCCCCCTCCCTGCCGCCTCCTCGAACCTAACCTAAACCTAACCTAACCCTAACCTAACCGCCAGCGTGTCGACGTCACCCCGCTTTGCGGGGTGCCTATTTCCGCTCTAAGGGACACAAGCTAACCCTAACCTAACCTACAAATAATACCATCGATACAATTATATGTTGTTTTTTTACTGCGGGGGGCTTTGCCCACCGAGCCCCCCCTTATTCTAGCTGCCCTAACCTAATCTTCTATATTATATACCAGTATCAACAGTAACAGTAGGTATAAAGGTAGGAAAAAGTTTTCTCTAAAATCAAAAATGGCCCAGATATTTTACCTCAAAGTAGGAATTTAGAATCCAAAACCGAATCGGAGCACCCCAGCATCCACGTGGTTTTGTCTGCTCTACCCCTAGAGTGTTTATGAAAGGGAACGGAGGAGCGGAGGGACAGCAGCCCTCGCCCGCCGTGACTGAGCGCGGGAACGAGTGAGGCAAGCGGCTGAGGCTGGTCGCGGGTGGAACCCGAAGGTGCGGAGCCGAGCGAAGTGACCGTGCTTCGTCACGCAAGGGCTGAAGGGCTGCTGTTCCCGCAGCGCCGGAGCTACGAGAAGTCACTATTGATCTAAATGTCTCCGCGCCTCCGTTCCGCAATCGACATTCTTGTTGACTTTCGATGTTTCTTATTTTGATAATAACATTTTCGACAATTAGGCAGTTGATCTTAAATCATTCGGTAACGAATACTTTTGAGGTTTTAAACTATGGCATTATGAACTTTCGATGTTTTAAATTCGATATTCTCATTTTCGATATAATATATTTATTTCGATATTTGAATCGGTCGGTAAATTAAACTTTCGATATTTTGAATTTAGACCATTCAATCGTTCGATATTTACATTTTAGATATTTTGTACTTCGACGTTTTCATTTTCGATGTATCAATTTTCGATCTTCTAATACGTGCCCATCTGTGTATCTGTCTGTGGTAGCGTAGGTCCCAAACCGATGGACCGATTTGAATGCGGTTTTTTTTGTATCATAGATAATTTTAACTCGAGTGGTCTTAGCCATGTTTCATGAAAATCTGTTCAGCCGTTTGAAGATCATCAGCTCTTTTCTAGTTGATGAGGGGATCTGACTAACTTCCTTATATCCGATCGATTAGAAATTTGGTACCGTGTTACTTCAATGATATTGAAAGTATATGGTAAGGTAACCATGACCTGATCAGCCATTTGAAGATCATCAGCTCTTTAATGGTTGCTGAGGGGATCTGACTACCTTCCGTATGTCCGATCGATTCGAAATTTGGTACAGTGTTCATCATCATCATATCAGCCGAAAGACGTCCACTGCTGGACATAGGCCTCCCCCAAAGAGTGGCAAAGTGACCGGTCCTGCGCCACCCGCATCCAGCGGACTCCAGCAACCAGGTCATCAGTCCACCTTGCGGGGGCCTACCCACGCCGCGCCTTCCGGTTCGTGGTCGCCACTCGAGAACCTTTCCGCCCCAACGGCCATCGGTTCTACGCGCTATGTGCCCCGCCCACTGCCACTTAAGTTTAGCGATTCGGAGGGCTATATCGGTTACCTTGGTTCTGCTGCGGATAGCCTCATTTCTGATGCGATCACGCAGAGAAACTCCCAACATAGCCCTCTCCATAGCCCTTTGGGTGACTTCAAAGTCACTGTAAGGCTCAAGCCTTACAGTGTTACTTCAATGATATTGAAAGTAGGTATATTCTAAGGTAACCATCATGACCTGATCAGCCGTTTGAATATCATCAGTTCGTTAATAGTTGATGAGGGGATCTGACTGCCTTCCATATGTCCTATCGATTCGAAATTTGGTACCGTGTTACTTCAATGATACGGTATGAGACTATATGGTATGGTATCAATGACCTGATCAGCCCTTTGAAGATCACCATTTTAAAAAGGACATAATAAAAGTAAATTTTAAAAACCCCCTGACACAAAAAATAAACTCTAAAAACTAACAAATAATATTTTAAACCTATTATAATTATTATCGTCACATATATTATGTAAGTTCGGTCCCCCGACGCGACGACGCTTGGAAAATAAAAATATTTGAACTTACATAATATATGTGACGATAATAATTATAATAGATTTTAAATATTATTTGTTAGCTTTTAGTTTATTTTTAGTGTCGGGAAGGTTTTTATTAAACTTGTTGTCAAGTGGTATTTTTGTCAGTTGCGGCTTGTTTTGTATGTAATTCAAAATGTTTGTATTGCAATTTGATTCGTATAAAATAAGCTTTTTAATCATGTATAATAAAAAGAATAAGAAAAAGTTTATTGCTGAGTTTTATATATCAAAACCCTTGTGACAGAACTTAAGGACCGACTAGGTCTCACTGGCAACCCTAGCCATGTAAACACAAATCTAAGGAGCTCTTGTCTTATTTAATCTTAAAAAATCAAAATACGTACGATTTAAAGTAGTGACTGTGTTGTGAACATTTATCTGCACACCACCTATGGACTTAAAACCCCCGAAGTGGTGCTTTGAACATGGATACGCACTTATTAAAACGGTGAGAACACAATTTTAAACCGTTGAAATTTCAAATTTGACCTAAACCAAACAAAAACTAATAATAACGGAAATTCACTCATGGTCATCACAGCTGGCGCAGGCGCAAACTGACAGTTACCACAGCCGCCATATTCTGCCTGACAGTACGACTTAATGTTGCCAGTCGTAGAACAATAAAATAAAGTTTACTTAACACAAAGGCATATTTAAAACTGTCTCGAATAGCATCCAAGTCCTATCTTGATGCGCTACGAATGAACTACGGCCGCGTAGCATAGTGCTACGATCCGTGCTACACCAAAGCGATCTGCTACGAGCCGATCATTGCACAAACAGTGAATATTGATACTTATTCAAACGGGCATAAGTTTATATTATAACAACGACATGGCATCGCAAGTCTGTTGTCACAAGTGCGGAACGAATGTCGATATTAAGAACACTATATTATGCTCACTATGCAAAAAAAGGTATGAATTTGACTGCGCGGGCTATTCCGAGAAATTATATAGCCTACTGAACAAGGAGTCAAAGAACGCATGGAAATGTAAATCTTGCAATTTATCAAAAAAAGATGCTGCGATACAAAGCAGACCAAACAAAATCACACTGCGAAACAGGCCACAAAAAAAGGTTAATGTAAACATAGCGTCTACATCGTCCAAGCCCTCTTCACCGAATGTTTCGCCTAATAACAAGTCACCGGACTCTAGATTGCCCTCCGAATGTTCTCACAACACATTACCAAACGAATTGGACCCTAATTTGCCTCCAGAGAACACTATAACCAATAAAAAAATGCCAAGTAGAAGCCCGGTCGCGACAACATCATCACCCATAAAGAAATGTTTAAATGATGAACCCCGAGAGAATAAGGAATTACTGTCTACGTTCCACAGTAAACCCAATGGCTCACTAACATCAGATTCCCCTAATAACATAACTCTTAGAAAACCATTGCAAAATAAGCCTCATCTAAAGGCAAAAGAGTCATCAGACGCGGAACTCTCGATTGATGCATCTTTCGAATGTGTAATATCTGACGTAGAGGAGGCTGAATCAATATCATCGGAAACTTTTAATCCGAACAGGAGCTGCCCGGATATAAGGCTGATTAATGAAGAAACTCTTAAGGAATACGAAAACAAAATGTTGGCCCTAGAAATAAGATTACAATCATCAGAAAACGAGATCCAAGAACTAATTTTGGAAAAAGGAATGCTGAAGAAGCGTATCGAGGACAATGAACAAATAATCAAAAATCTTAAAGACATATGTTCGTCGACACCTACACAGCGAAGCAAAAAGCAGCGGAAAAGCACTAATAAAACTCAAAATAACTTAAGCCAGCGTGAACACACAGAACCCGATAGAAAGAACCACGAAGCAATCGAGCACGAGCAGCCTGCTTCGCGTGACCATAATAATACCCTTTGCTCCTCTACAGAGCAGATACAACAATCATGTAATGGTGGCAAACCTGAAGTTACCGCTCTATATGCAGGCACCGAAGAACAACCCCATATAAGAAATAAGATATGCGTTATTAGCTCCATTAGCAGCAGGAAAAATAGAAGTATCTTAAATACAATTTTAGACGCTTTTGATAATTATCAGTGCTTACATTTCTCTACACCCAGTGGTGGAATTCATGAGCTCATAAAAACATTGTCAAACAACATTCAAGGGTATACACGGCGAGACTACTGCATTTTGATGATTGGAGAGGAAGACTTTGAAATCAGGAATGATTACGACCACATCACGCTTGTGCAAGATATAAGGACTGCCTTAGAGAAAATGTCTTACACTAATATAATAGTATGCACACCAACGTACATTTGCGGTGCCCCGATATACAATTACCGAATAGAGTTATTTAACACTCTACTAAATCGTGATATTCAAGCGAATAGTTATGCTCACTTCCTAGATTCTAATTTGGATTTGTCGTGGAACATGTTTTCTTCCCGCTCAGGCAAGAACACAAACTTGGGAATGAAAAATATATTTAAAAATATTGGGATCGTTATCAAAGACATTGAGTCCCTTCATATGTGTTCACCGAGGAACGATGAGCTACCAATAGAATACTCCTTGATACCAAAATCTACGGACGGCATGAATAACAGCACCGCGACGAGCACACCAACAGTGGATAAGACATGTAGTGCAGACACTCGTATACATAGTAATTGTAATGATAACTCTTGTGCACAAAATAGTTTTTTTCGTGTATAAACACTTATTTGTTCTGCACCAGAATATTAACGGGCTAATAAATAAATCGAATGCACTATCCGTAAACCTACAAGAATTATCTATGTCTAAAAAACCAATCGATGTAATTTGTGTCACTGAGCATAATATGAAAAAAGGAGATGAGACTCAATTATCTTTAGTAAACTATGTGCTTGCAGCACACAGCTCAAGGGACACTAGAAGTGGTGGTTCTTGTATCCTGGTGAGAAATATTCACAAATACAAACAGTTGAAGAAAATTTCAGATACATCTGTCTGTAACATATTTGAATGTTCTGCCATCGAGCTCACAGAAACCAATGTAATTGTTATTTGTATATATAGAACTCCTAAATACAGGTCTTCTGACGTAGCACTTTTTTTGAGCAAATTAGGAAGTATTCTCAGATGCATAAGCGATACTAAGAAAAAAATCATAATATGCGGTGACTTTAACATTGACGTTCTGAAGCGAACGAGCCATTCTACTGATTTCATACATTTGATAAGTGGATTTAATTGTCGTTTAGGAGTTTATAGACAACCTACGAGGCTGCAAAGCAACACCTGCATTGACAATATTATACATAACGTTCGTGGAGGCAAGACAGAGGTCGTAGAGCTTGCCCTATCAGATCATACGGCTCAAATATTAAAATGCCCTGTAAAACCAACGTGTTTGTTATCGCATTGGTTTATTACAAAAAGGGACTTAAGTGTTGAAAATCTTGCTAAGTTTAAAGAATGCTTAGGGGCCCTTAATTTCAATGACGTTTACGTGGCGAACGACCCAAATGAAGCGTTTAATTACTTCAGTGAAAAATTTAAATTGTTCTATGACTTATGTTTTCCCAATATAAAATGTAAAATATCTTCGTTGAGTAAAGCAAGGTGGATAACCAAAGGAATACGGAAATGCTGTAAAAAGAAAAAAGAACTACTATGGAAAAGTAGATTACAGCCAACTTCCGACAGTAGGAATAAATTTAGGCAATATTCCAGTACACTCAAAAAAATTATGCTTTTAACAAAAAAGTCTCAAAATAACTATTTTATACAAAATTCATCGAACAAATCAAAAGCTACGTGGAATATCATACACAATTCAAAATGGAGAAATATCAGAGAAAATATTTCAGAAATTAACTTCAAGGGGAAAATAATTGATAAGCCTAAAGATATTGCACAGACATTCAATGATTATTACGTTGATTTAAATAAAACAAATAATGACCCGACTAACAAGACTGATACAAATAACTATATGAGGAATAGAACAATGACATATAATTCAATAAATTCATTTTTTATGAAACCAACCAATCCAGATGACATTAGAATAATTATTAATTCTTTGAAAAACACAAACAGTACTGGTTATGATGGGATACATACCAAGGCAGTTAAAAAAGTTGTTCATATAATTGCAGCTCCCATTAGTTACATCGTAAACATGTCGATTGAGCATGGAATATTTCCAGAAAAACTAAAAATCACCATCGTGAAGCCATTATTTAAAAAGGGAGATAAAAATAATATAACCAATTACAGACCAGTGGCACTGATACCAATTTTTTCCAAAATAATAGAAAAGGTAATTTATATAAATTTAAGTAATTATTTTGAAACAAATAATCTTTTTGCTGAAGAACAAAAAGGCTTCCGTAGGAATAAATGTATAAACATGGCCATTTACGATCTACTCAATAAGATAATGACACAACTAGACAAAAAAATACCTGTCTCAGCGCTTTACATGGATCTAACAAAGGCTTTTGATTTTGTTGATCATGGTATCTTGTTGTCAAAACTATATAACTACGGCGTGCGCGGTAATACCTATGACTTACTCAAATCTTATTTAATGGGCCGAGAGCAAATCACACAAATTAGCAAAATTTGTGTTAGGACCAAGAAAGAAATAACATTCGGCTCAGATCTTAGAAAGATAAACTATGGTGTTCCACAAGGGAGTGTTTTGGGTCCCCTTTTATTTCTCATTTACATTAATGATCTTCCACGTACCATCACCGATACAATGGTCTTATTTGCCGATGACAGTACTGTGGTTTTTACAGGCGAAGATCAACATTTATATGAAACACATATTAACAAAACCATAGAGTTAATCATTGAATGGCTAAATAAAAATAATTTGTCGATAAATTTAAGCAAAACGAAAATAATGAACTTCAAACAAAGAAAAGAACTGGTATCTAATTTAAAAGTAACTTACAAAGATCAAAATATCGATGAAACTGACGTGACAACATTTCTAGGACTAAATCTAGATAATAAATTAACGTGGCACAATCACGCAGATGTAGTGTGCAAAAGATTAAACACATATTCATACGCCTTATATAATTTGCGAAAAGTTGTAAGTCAATCAGCTGTTCTGACTGCCTATCACGCTTACGTAACATCCACGCTGAGATACGGGGTTATATTCTGGGGTAATTGTACTGATAGGGAATTATTATTTAGAGCTCAAAAAAAATGCTTGCGATCAGCGTGTGGTATGAAAACTATGCATTCATGTAGGCCTCAATTTATTCAGATGCAGATTTTAACTTTACCATGTCTTTATATATACGAGGTCGCACTGTATGTAAGACACAATATGGGTCAATTTTCTACATTTAATAGCCATCGCCAAAAATGTAAAATAAACCATATATCATGTAAAACAGCGTTACTGTCAAAAAGCATTTTTGGAATGGCGTCAAAAATTTATAACAATTTACCGAGAGATATAATGAATGTAAATGATTTGAGACAGTTTAAAATTAAATTGCATAAATTTTTAACTGCCAGTGCATACTATTCTATAAATGAATTTTTATCGAAATCCTTTTAACATTGACTTATAAATTCAATAATTTATTTTAAATTTTAAATTTCCCATTTTGATTTATTTTATTTTTAACTTATTCTCAATTGTACCTAATTTATTTCGAATTTTAATTAATATTGAATTTTAAGTAATGTTGACATATTTATTTTTGGATTGTGAACTCTAATTTGTCTTGAAATGCAAATTATTATTATTTTTTGTAATGCATGCTGCATGCTAATTTGTAGCTATTTGTGTGCCATGTGGCGAAACATAGAGATTCTATTACAATTTAAGATCTTTACATAATACCTGTGTTTGACAAATAAATAATTTGAGTTTGAGTTTGAGTTTGAGGTATTTTATATTGATTGTTCAAATATTTTAGTTTGAATTGAACTGCTTGATGTAACAATTGGAAAATAGTAGCTTCGTTTGATATATTGTCAGATCCATGTTGAGTAACAGTACATATTTGCTATCACCTGCACCTGCACCTACCAGCATGAGGTACAGCGGTCCTTTACAAAACCAGGTACATGTCTATCCTACTGATATTATAAATGCCAAGGTTTAGACGTTTGGATCTTTGCATGTTTGTTACTCAATCACGCAAAATCGGCTCAACCTCAACTTTATTTAAAATGGATTAAAATATAGGAAAGATTTATCCTGGGTCCACGCAGACGAAATTGCAGGCGGAAGCTTTTGTACTTATAATAAGTATATATAAAATCCGAGACGAAGGAAGGAGGGAAAGCCGTATCCGCAAGGGATGAGGCCAAGGTGCATAGCACAAATGCTGTACCGGCGGCACCCACTTCTGTCCCAGACAGGGTAACAGTCGAGCAAGGGGGTCCGCAAGGACGCAGAAGGCGCGCAGCGCATTTTTAGGCAGAGGCCATGGTGGAGCGGTCCAAACCGGAGGCACCGTTCGAACTTTGCCCCACGGGTCGAAAACTGGAGACACCCAGCAGGTCCCCGCAAGGAGACCGGCTGGCGCAGGTGCCGGAGGGGAGGTCAGCGGAACTGTGGCCATCTGCTACCGGCCGGCCGGTCCTCTTCCGAATCCTGCTGACGATCCGGGCGCCGTTGATAGCGTGTCCGTACCCCAGGGCGCGGATTCGTGGTCTGGTGGAGGACCCGTCAATAGCAGGAGGCAGAAGAGGCGAGACAGCGCCACGGCGAGGGCTGCTACACTGCGCGAGGGCACCCCCCAGGATGCACCCGCTTTGGGGCCAGGGATGGTGCAAAAGAAGAGGCAACTGGGAGCCAGTGGCGACTATTCTCTGCTTGTCAGCAACTCCAAGCGAGCGAAAGTCGCAGCTTCGTTCGCTGAAGTGGCTGCAAGCGAGAGGATGGCCATCGTCCCGGAGGCCTTTCCGGCTGAGAAGATCGGGTTAGGGCATCCGGGCGCCATCCAGGGGCTCATTCTGGAGCTTTTGGTTGATGCTCCGGATCCCCTACCCCGAGTCACTCTCTGCAACATAGTGGCGGGCGCTCTCCACGTCAATTGCCAAGGGAGAGAGTCCGTCACATGGATCAGGTCAGCAATCGGAAGCGAGGAGATTGCTGGCCTGCGCCTGAAGGTCATGGACGCCTAGGCTCTTCCCAAACCTGTCAAAATGGCATGGAAAACGAAGATAGTTGGCGGCCATGACGTAAAGTTGCTTCTCCGTGTGTTGCAGAGGTACAATCCTGCGCTACACACGGAGGAGTGGAAGGTGGTAGACACCTTGACGTCGGACGCGAACACCAGGCGCATCATACTGATGGACCGGGTGTCGGCCGACACTATCAAGGCAGCGGGCTACCACCTACACACGGGTGTCGACCTGAGCTCCTTCAAGCTCCTAGAGGACGCGGAGGAGAGGGCGCTTGAGGGGACTGAGGACGGCACTTGTGCGGGGACGGGCGCGGGGGGTCCGACACCGGGGGAGGGCGCGGGGGTTCCGCTGCCTGGGGAGGCCGAGGAGGGCACACCTCCGGAGGTCAATGTGCCTACTGCCATTGGCAAGGAGGCTGAGGGGGCTGAGGTAGCCAAGGAGGTAGGGCAGTCGGAAGCGGAGGACGGGAACAGGGCGGGCTCCAGTTGCGGACTTGCTGAATCCCGAGGGCCCGAGAGTCATCACCGCTATCGGTGATTGGCTCAGAGGACCTGCGGGGATTGGCGAAGCTGTACCTGGGGGCCTCCTTGTCTCCCATGTCCTGTGACGAGGCTGTCCAGGAAGTGGCTGCCGACCTCAGCAAGCCAAAATTATAAAAGCGCCAATGGCGGGTCTAAGGTGTGTACAAATTAATTTACAATACAACAAGGCGGCGACTACCCTTCTGGCAAGGCAGCTAAAATGCGACAAGTTCGATATTGCTCTTATTCAAGAACCGTATATATATAAAAGTGAAATAAGAGGTTTAGGTGGAACGGGGGGAACAATTGTTCACCTGTGTCCAGATAATAACAATAATATGAGGACATGTATATATGTCAAAAATGGCATCAACGCCTTTACATGATTTCTGTTGCAGGGATCTCACTACGGTGATGATCCTAAACAAGGGGGAGGGTAAGGAGCTCACACTATCATCAGCCTACCTCCCCTACGAGGCAACGGATCCCATCACACAACAACTGCGGGATCTTGTAGCATACGGCAGCCGGGCGACACCAACTTGATCATCGGCTGCGACGCGAACGCTCACCATGTCATCTGGGGTAGCTCAGATGTCAACGGGAAAGGAGAGAAGGTACTGGATTTCCTGGTAAGCTCTTCTCTACAATTACTGAACAAAGGCAATGAACCTACCTTCGTTAACTCTAGGCGGGGGGAGGTCATTGATTTAACGTTGGCTACTAACAACACTAGCAACAAAGTCAACTCATGGCACGTATCTGATGACATATCCCTTTGGGACCACAGATACATTTGCTTTAGGTACCAAACTAAAATAAAAACAAACACGGTAGGTAAACGGAATCCTAGGAACACGGACTGGTCGGCCTTTAGAAATGATCCAAAAGTGGACCTAGCAGACCCAAAAGGTAAGCTAAACTCTATTATTGACATAGAATTCGAAGCGTACAAAATAGTACACGGCCTTCACTAATAACAGCCCGGAAAAGAAAACCCTGGCTAAAAAGTTACCATGGTGGACCCCAGAGATAATCAAGCTCAGGAGGGAAACCAGGGCAATATTTAATGACGCAAAGTCATCCAATGACTTCGGGTACTATGCACAAATACTCACAGAACTCAGCAAGGCGCGAGGAAAGCCAAAAGGAGAGCGTGGAGGAACCACTGCGATCAGATTGAGTCAATACCGGAAGGAATGAGACTAACAAAGGCACTAGCAACCCAAAGTCGGTCCCACTCACATCCATCAGGGACAATGACGGTAGAATGATGAAAACGGGACTGGAGACCCTTAAGATAATGTGTAACACACACTTCATAGGCTCAGTAATACACGACAGCGTAACAGACGGCGGTGCAATTAGTGCATTGACACAAACCACAAGTATAACGAGACACAATTGGGACACGTCTAAAAAGATAGTAGATCATAAAAAGATAAAGTGGGCACTTTCAACATTTCAACCTTTCAAAGCCCCGGGGCCAGATGGAATCTACCCCATTCTACTACAAGAAGGCGCGTTATAATGTACTAATCCCGCATCTTAGCAGATTGTACAGGGCGTGCATGGCCTTCGCACACGTACCGCGTGTGTGGGGGATGGTAAAAGTAACCTATTTACCCAAACCAGGTAAGGCGGATTACAGTGAAGCCAAATCGTATAGGCCGATGTTTATCGTCGTTTTTCCTCAAAACACTGGAGACATTGGTCGATAGACACATAAGGGATGGCCCATTAAGGAGACATCCGCTGCACGAACTGCAATGTGCATACCAGCCAGGGAAGTCAACGGAAACCGTACTTCACCTGGTAACAACCAAGGCTGAACAGGCTATAGAGAATAAAGAACTAGCAGCTTTCTTAGACGTGGAGGGAGCGTTCGATCGCACCACGTATAAAGCTATCAGCGAAACAGCTGCAAAACATGGTGTAGAGCCGACCATTTGTAAATGGATAGGCAACATGCCATCTCTCTTGGGGGATGAGATAATGGCCACGGCCACAAAGGTATGTCCACAAGGTGGGGTACTCTCACCAACTCTCTGGAGTTTGGTGGTGAACTCACTCCTGGTCGAACTCAATAAATGTCCCACCCACACGGTAGGATATGCTGATTTTTTAGTGATACTGGTTAGTGGGAAGTTCCCAGGCACGGTATCAGAAATCATGAACAAGGCACTGCAGACAGTGGAGGATCTAGGTGTCACTGGATAAGGAACTGAATTGGAAGAAGCATACAAATCAAATTAAATCAAATCAAGTCAAGTATTTATTCTGCAAATAGGCCACAAGGACACAAGGACTTTTACATGTCAAACCGTAATTTACAATAAAATAATAATAATAATCTTACACAATAATAATTTAAAATTATATATAAAAGGTTAACAAACTAAATGTCACTAAGTTAATGTAAACAAAACAAAATAGCAAAATATGACCATTACATTCGATATAAGATCTGTATCAGCATTAACAAGAAGTTAATCATATTAATTCAGTATTCCAGAGATGTATAAGGTCTCTGAGCTTCCAAATACAATTAATAATCGTTCTAATATTCTAAGATATGTATACGGTCTCTAAGCGTCAAAACAAAAAAGGAACAATGATGTAATATTGTCAGCGATGTACATGGTCAATAACAATAAAACGTGTCAAGATCAGAATGATGTCTCTCGCCAATACGATAATAATAATAATAATATACAGATATAATAATAATACAGATCTCACCATTACAAAGGCACTGAGGGTATTTGGAATGTGTAGATCAGCGTATGGCAAAACATGGGGACTGAACCCAAAGGTACTGAAGTGGATCTACACCATGATGGTGAGGCCCATATTATTGTACGGTAGCCTGGTATGGTGGCCAAGAACTTTAATGAGCACATGCAGATGCCCTGACGAAGGTACAGAGATCGGCATGCATGGCTATAACAGGGGCGTTTCGAACCACGCCTACAGCGGCGCTAGAAGTCCTACTGGACCTACCGCCACTTCACATGGTGATTAAGTCAGAGGCGCGCAAATCGCTCTACAGACTAAGAACTCTTGGACTGTGGAGCGACAGCTAGCCAAAGACTAAGCACACAAACATGGAGACTGACCGGTTTCTTAGACAGAATAACAAACATGGGATGTGACAAAATTGTTGTAGATAGTCTAATCTCTTGTTGTGCAGACTCTTTATAAGTTATCTTTCTTTTATATTAGGCATATTCTATTTGACATATTCTTTTATTTAATATTTTTATGATTCTTGTTTACCTACTTACTTCATTATAAACACTTGTGACAGTAACATCTCTTTTACTATTTCCTAGAAAATACTTAACACAAGCACCTTTCGCCTCAATATCACAACAAAATGCTACCCAAGTATGTATTCCACAGGAACTACACAACAAAATTTCCATCCAGGGCCGAATGGGCCGAAGGTCCACCACCGAGGTCTGGTATCGAAGACAGTATATGGTACACGGATGGATCTAAAATGGGATCCGGTACCCGGAAGATATAATAAGTATACGTTGCACAATATAAAATAATAATTTCATACAAGCCATATTTTTATACCAAGATAAAAAGTGTGATAATTTTCAAATTAACTTTCTTTATCAACTTGATACTTTTTTAACCTCACGTAGTACTTTTATAGAAAATATAAAACCTTTAATACCTGATAAAGTACTTAGTTTTGGATTTTAAATAAAAATCTCAGTTTACTACTCTCAAGTTTTCAAAAGAAGTTTCATTGCCAATCTTTATTCTTTTTTTACAGAGCATCTTCGCTTCGTGTTTGAAGCCTAAGTTTAAAAAGTAAAACGTTGGCATTATTGCATCGGGCCATGTCTAGACTGTAGACGGTTCTATTCAGTTTGTTTTATTTTTTAAAGTGTTATTTCCGTTAAGTGGCGCAGTGAGGAGCGCCGAGACAGTTCAGACGGTCATCTCAATCGCCACCGCAGCGGCGCGGCGATGCGAGCCAACAACCACTTGCACAATGTGGCGGACGTTTTTTTACTACCTCTTATACATATTGAGAATAAAAAAATAATGCTGTATATAGGATATAAATAATGTTTTCTGCTCTTTTAAATATAGGTAAATGTATAAAGAAAATGCGAAATAATGCAACGTCGTTAATTAAAACGTAACATTTTGTTACATTTCTCTATAGAACAAACGTCTCTCTCAGTGAAGCTGGTTGTAGTGAGTTCAGCGACTAGTTTTATTAGAAACCGATTCCTGCAAGACGAATAGCTCAACGTCGCGCCGTCGTCGGGAATGATTTCCCTCGCTGAATACGCGTATTGTATACAACCAGATATACATATCTACGCTACAGCGTTCAGGGTTCAATTCACGATGAAACTTATATTTTTGGAAAAGGTCGGTACATAGACAAAATTACTAGCTGGAGGAGCGTGCGGCGAGTGCATTAGCGTATATCGACTGGTTTAAATTTGCTACGATGAGGTAAAGTAACGGTTACACCCCTCCCGCGCATCTCGCTCTCTCCGCGCGCCCCTAGCTTTGACAAATAAATGAAAAGGTAGTTTTAAAAACTGTAATTGCGTCGCTCACATGCCCCACCCCAGTGCTGTTCTAGCAGCACTCTTCTTCAATAGGTATCCGAGCGACGCGCGCGGCGGATCGGGTAAGGACACCTGTTTTCGTCCTTATCTTAACCATTCTGGTTCGCCCGTCTCTGCCCGGTAAAGTTTGCTCGACAATCCCTCGTGGCCAAACATTTCGGAGTTCATCAGGGTCGACGACAAAAACTAGGTCTCCCACTTGTAAGGGCCTTTGCTCCTTGTTCCACTTCTGTCGTGGTAGCATGTCGGGCAACACTTCTCGCACCCATCGTTTCCAATATGAATCGGCAAGCCTTTGCGCGATCCGCCATTGTTTTCGTAGATAAAACTCAGACTCATCGAAAATGCCCATCTGAGGTAAGTTTGAAGATGACCCCAAGAGAAAGTGGTTTGGGGTCAGTGTTTAGCGAGGAAAGTGTTAAAGGTCTCCTCCCTAGGTGCGCGTTCTTTCAGGACGACTTTCAGCGAGCTCTTCACGCTCTTAATGAGCCGCTCCCACGCCCCACCCCAGTGTGGGCTTGCGGCCGGAATGAAGGTCCATTTAGTCCCACGATTGATGGCTGTGTTATGAAGCTCCTCGTCATTTTTCAGTTCCTGAATCGCCCTTTTCAGTTCAACATCGGCACCACGGAGATTTGTATCGTTGTCAGAGAAAATTTGCTTCGGCCATCCCCTCCTCGCGGCCATACGTCGAAGGGCCATAATTAAGGAATCGGTCGTCAGAGAAGCAACCGTCTCTAAATGAATGGCCAGTACGGTGAGGCACGTGAATATCACTCCATACCTCTTCTCCCGTCGTCTCCCAATTGTAACTTCAAACGGTCCAAACAGGTCGATTCCACAGAAAGTATAGGGTCGCTGGTGATGAGCCATCCGTGCTTCAGGTAAGTTACCCATTCTTGGGATTTCAGGTCTACTCTTCTTAATTCTGCAGATCAGACATTTAGAGGCAACATTTTTAACTGTACGACGAATTTTAATAATCCAATATTTTTGTTTTAGATTATTCACTACAGACTCCTGGTTCTCGTGAGCAGGGCTGACATGGTAAGATTAAACGATCAATCTTGTTATGTATTCTCGCCCGTCTAGAATTATCGGTATTTTAGTTTCAGGCGACACTTCAGCAGCAGCATCGATTCGGCCCCCGACACGCAAGACTCCGTGCTCATCAAGATATGGCGATAAGGTAAGTAGTTTACTACACTTCTGTACATATTTACCATTTTTTAGGTTATTAATCTCATCGTTAAATGTCTGTGCCTGCGAATATCTTATCAACAGGCGCTCGGCTTCTTACATTGTTTCGTGATTGAGGTCATCGGTAAGTTTTCGACACGTCTTTATAAACTTCAGAAAAGTATAAGTACTTCTTAGCAGGCGCAACCAGGATGAAAATCGTGTAGGCTCAGGTACAGGTAAGCTATTATTATTTACCGTTTGTACAAGAGATATGCATTCTAATTGAAGGTCGTTTATTGCGGGTTGCATAAAATCCTTTGGCCAGGTGCGCTCATCATTGTATAAAATACCGGTCCGTGAAGCCATTGATTTTGCAGAATCGTCACATCGTATGCTTCCCGTGTTCCTACGTCCGCTACATTAAGGTGCGTCGGAATGTACCTCCACTCGTCACTGTAGGTAAGTTCATCAATTTCACCTAAGCGATTGGCTATGTATGGCTTGTAAGTGCGAGACTTATTTCTTATCCAGTGTAATGTTGTGCTCGAATCGCTCCAAAATAATTTACGATCTGCCTTTATTTTGTGTTCTTTTATTATATTCGGCCAATCTAGCACCAATAATAGCTGAAGTTAATTCGAGTTTCGGTATAGTCTGCAATTTGTTAGGCGAAACGCGGCACTTACTAGCCACAAACACTATATTAACCTGCGCGTTATTCTCCCAGCGCCAGTATGAAACGGCGCACATGGCTTTAGAGGACGAATCGCAAAATGTGTGCAGTTGCAAGTTGCTATAGCAGGCGACGCTCGGGGGCTGTGACGTAAGCGGGCGCAACGGCGCGGGCGCGTTATCTCGCTGACTGGAGGTGGCGGCCGCCGGGTTCGAATCGGGCTCGTTCACTCCCGTGTTGGCTGCATTGTAGTAATATCGGGGTAGCTTTATGTTGTGTAATGATTTCAGACAACTTATCCACTTGCACCATTTTGCGTATAATGAATCTGGTATCTGGTCGTTCCAATCGTTGTTTTGTTGCCAACATTGTTGTAAAATAATTTTCCCATTAATAGTAAACGGAGATAAAAACCCGTAGACGTCAAATATGGACATAACAACACGTAACATGTCTCTCTTTGTCGGCCGTTGTGTTCCGTTAATTATGCTTTCAGGGATCTTCTTAAAAGAAACATCGAACCCCAGCGCATCTTCATGTGGAAACCAGATCAACCCAAGTGTTCGTTCGCTTTCATATTGCTCTCCGATTTTGAACTTTACAGCCGCTTCGCCGAGAGTTTCTTTTGGCATAGACTCGAGAACTTGTTTACTATTAGAAGTCCAGTTACGTAATTCGAAGCCACCTTGCTGATGAATTGTTTTTATATCTCTTATCAACTCGATTGCAGTTTTCTCGTCCGGGACGCTGTCTATATAATCATCAACGTAGTGTTGGTTGTATATAGCTTGACATGCAGGCATCATCGTTGGTTCAAAACGCTCAGCGTTTTTATTTTTAATGTATTGGGCTACAAATGGACTGCATGTAGCTCCAAATATAAGAGAGGTCATGACGTATGTCTATACGGGCCCCTTAGGTTCGCTTCTATATAAAAATCGTAGCGCATCTCGGTCCTCTTCTCTTATTTTCACCCTCAGGAACATATCTTTTATGTCGCCGGTTACACCAATTCTTTGCTCTCGGAACCGTAGCATTATTCCAAACAGTGACCTCAGTAGGTCGGGGCCCTTGAGAATGTAATCGTTCAGCGACAATCCGTTAGTTTGGGCAGAACAATCAAATACGAGACGCAGGCGCTTCTTGTTTTTATTATCAACTCCAAAATGAGGGAGGTACTGGTAAATATGAGACAGGTTGCGAGTGAAACGAACGCTGGTCGGTAGCACACTAATTTATTATATAGATGAATCGTGGACGCAGCCACGCACACATGCATGCATACGTAACACTCCTCCCCCATTTTAACAAAATCTCTTAAAAGTACTTCTTAAAATCTACGTTTAATCGGGAACGACGACGTAACCGACTTGGCACACCTTCGCGTAAGCGTTGATCCTCCGGTTGCTCAGCCTCTGTGGGAACCATCTCCTCGTCTGTGCCTGTGTCATCCACATCATCCGAGAAAGATTCTGCCTCTTGAAACTCAGCGTCACTCGGTACTGACCCTTCTCCCTCCGGCAAACGCTCAGCGGTGCTTCCGGTCAGACCCTCCTGACTTGAAGGGGTGTCACCACTTCCATCTGGTACTGGCGGCTGGGGCGGTAGTGGTGCTGGCTGTGTAGGTGTTGGTGAGGACGGCTTCTGGGGTGAGCGTGGTGGGCGGATATCTCCTGGCGACATCTGCGACGGCGACGGCGACGGCGACGGTGACAGCGACCACGGCAGCGACGGCGACGGCAGCAGAGGCGAGTGAGGCACAGACGGTGGTGAGTAATCATCTATATCTTTAATTTTTTTATACCCCTGGTTACCGTTGTTTAGTGTTCCCTTATACCTAACTATTTGATTTTTATGTTTTTTTATAATCACCCCAGTCACATAGTCTTTAATTAGGTATAAAACCTTTCCGATCCTTTTATCAATAATCCCTTTACTCCAACTATATTTATCTTTGTTTATATACTTTTTATATAGTACCAGTTCAGCTTTTTTAAAGTTACGTGATTCTGATTCTTTAACTTGTGAACACTGTTGAGATTGTACAGGTTTGATCATCGGTTCCACGGATAGTGAGGGCGATAACTCCGAGTGAGGACTTGCCACATCTAACCTACATCTTAATTTATGTCCGAATATAATTTCTGATGGAGCGCAGCCTGTGGTTGAATGTATCGAGTTGCGATAATCCATTAAATATCTTAACAAAAGTAGCCGTCTCTGTCTTTCATTATTACCTGATAACATGCTTGACTTAATACCCTTTTTTGTAATCTTAACGAAGGTCTCGGCCTGCCCGTTACTGGCAGGATGGTAAGCTGGGGACGTAACATGTTCTATGTCGTTAAGGTTGCAGAATTTAGTAAATTCTCGAGAGCAAAACGCGGTACCATTATCACTCACGATTGTTTTTGGTAGGCCAAACCTAGATATAAATTCGCACAGTTTGTCAACTACGGCAGTAGATGTGGTGGTATTCATGGTGTACACTTCGACCCATTTACTATATGCGTCCACCACTACTCGATACATATGACCGTTTAGAGGCCCCAGAAAGTCTATATGCAATCTCTCGAAACAACGCGTAGTGGAAGGCCACGGCGCGGGCGGCGCGCGGCGCGCGGGGCGGGGACGGCCGCAGCTGCTGGCACACCTCACAGGAACCTAAAAAAATCTCCAAAGCCTCGTCAATTCCTGGGAACCAGAACCGAGAACGAGCCTCTGCTTTGGTCTTGACTATTCCTAAATGTGACGTATGTAATTCTGATAAAACTTTTTTGCGTAACGATTGCGGAATTACCACTTTGTGACCTCGCATAATAACCCCATTTTCTACAGCTAATTGAGTCCTGCACAAATGATAGGGCTTCAATCGCATATCGGTAGTTTTATTAGGCCAACCATCAACAATAAACCTACTAACTACATTCAAAGTTGCATCCCGTTTAGTTTCTACCTGCAGCTCGTTAATAGTAATCGGCATATTATCTCCGTCCGCGACGAAACAAACATAAGCGGCCTTATCACTATCGGCGCTTGCGGGAGCCGCGCCCCCGCGCCCCTCCGGCAGACTGGCCCGGGACAGGTAATCCGCGCTATTGTCCGCGCTGCGTACATATTCGATTATGTAATTGTAACCACTGAGAAATAGTGCATACCTTTGTAAGCGATTGGCTGATACCTCAGGAATACCTTTGTAGGGGCCGAATATTGAAATAAGTGGCTTGTGGTCCGTTCGCAACACAAACGGTTCCGCCCGACCGTACAGATACTGATGGAAACGCCGTACTCCATAAATAATAGCGGTCGCTTCCTTCTGTATCTGAGCGTACCGTTTCTCAGCGGGGTTGAGAGTGCGCGACGCAAACGAAACCGGCCGTTCCACCCCGTCCGCATCTTTTTGAGATAAAATAGCCCCAAGGCCACTAGGTGATGCATCCACGGTCAAAATCAGTTTTGCTTTGGGATTAAAGTGTGTTAGTACTTGATCGGAAACTAAATAGCTTTTAATTTTTTTAAACGCGTCATCATGCACCTTGGACCACTCCCATTTGCAATTTTTCTTAAGTAGGTCATACAATGGGCTGAGTATCGTCGAGGCGGCCGGAACAAAATTTCGATAATAGTTACTTAGTCCTAAAAACGATTGTAACTGACTAACATTTGTTGGCACGGGAGCTTCCACTATAGCTCTAATTTTTTCTGGTGATTTTTTTAAGCCATCTTTGTTTATAATATAACCCAAGTAGCTAATCTCTTCTTTGAAAAACTCACACTTATCCCGCTGCAAAACCAATCCCGCGTCCTGCAACCTTTGCAACACTACATGTAACCTAGCCACGTGCTCGGAGGCGTCGGCGCCCGTGATGAGTACGTCGTCCAGCAGATAGAGCACGCCGTCCAGTCCCGCCAGCAAGCACTCCATGGCGCGCTCGAACAGGGCCGGTGCGGGGGCAAGACCGAATGCAAGTCGGGTAAAACGGTATAACCCCCTGAATGTATTAATACACGTCAACCTTTGAGACTCTTGGTCTAGTTCAAACTGGTTATATGCCATTGACAAATCTAACTTTGTGAACCGTTCCCCCCCGTGTAGTTTGGAAAATAACTCATTTATCGTAGGCAGCGGGTATTGTTCAATAATCAACTGCTTGTTTATACTCACAGAATAATCTGCGCATAAGCGTACAGAACCGTTTTTCTTCAAAACCGGCACTATAGGTGACGCATACTCGGAATGGTCAACTGGCTGAAGGACCCCTAAATTGACTAATCGGTCAATTTCTTCACCAACTGCGTCACGCAAGGCAAATGCTACAGGCCGAGCTTTAAAAAAAACCGGCTTTGCATCGTCCTTGAGCCTTAATTTGACTTGGTATTTATTGAACAATCCTAAGCCATCCGAAAATAGTTTGGGGTACTGTTTCATTAACTTATCGCCTCCTGTAATAGAGATCTCTTTGCAATAATTAACAGCTGCAATTCAAATAACGAGATGAAGTCTCTGCCTAGCAACGGTGGGCCGCCGTCGCGAACAACAAACACGCTTAGTACGTGAGTGCTACCTGCGAATTCCACAGTCAACTTTAAATTACCCATGCATTTTAATTGCTGACCCGAGTAGGTCATTAACCTTTTAGACGTAGGTAACAATGGTACATCGTTGAAATGCATCTTGTATGTGATATGGGATATGACCGTCACTGCGGACCCACTATCGATTTGAAATTTTAATTTTAAGCCGTTAATTTTAACCGTTTCAACCATAGGCTCACCCATTACGGATCGTATGTGATACAACTCACCGTCGTCGTCGTTATCGCCCTGACAATCCGCGAAGGCATCCATGTAATTTACATTAGTGCATATCCTGCGTAAATGTCCTTTTTTATTACACTTTTTGCATGTAAACTTAGCGAAACGACACTGTGATGCACTATGGCTAGTATAACCGCACACGGAACACTTTGGCTTATCACTTCCTTCCTTCCGACGATCTCCAGGCGCGATCTTGAAGATCTCCGCGGCCGCGGCGCCGGAGCCGGCCGCTGCCGCCGCAGCGCCTACCCGCGCGCACCGTATGTTTTCGGCGAGTTCTACCGCCTTTGCTAAAGATAACGCCGATACGTCTTGCGAGTACAACTTTTCTTTTTCACCTTCCGGCAACATTCCCATAACAAAACGGTCACGTAGCGCTTCTTCTACGTTTAAAAACACGCAATGGGAGGCTAGGCCCCGTAGCCTAGCTGCCCACTGTGGGTATGACTCATCTCGTAGCTGTGTCGCCGAATAAAAGTTGTGCCGTTCGCCAAAACCGGTGCGTTTTGGAGTGAAATGCTCATCCAGTAAGCTTATGATATCTTCATAGGGCACTTCCTGAATGTCCTTGGGCAGCGCTAAATGTGCTGTGAGCTCGTAGGAGCTCTCGGTGAGTGCGCTCAGCAAAATTGCTCGTCGTTTCTCGCCCTTCGCGTCCGTTGCTTGAGTAATATTGTTCGCAATGAACCACTGACAGAGCCGACTCTTGTAAATCCTCCAAACTTGAACATTATGGTCGAAAGTCGTCAGAATTCCAAAAACGGTAGTCATTTTTTGAGTATGTGGGTAGTTGTCGTCGCCACTGGTAAATATGAGACAGGTTGCGAGTGAAACGAACGCTGGTCGGTAGCACACTAATTTATTATATAGATGAATCGTGGACGCAGCCACGCACACATGCATGCATACGTAACAGGTACCATGATTTGCTAGTTGCCTCAGTATCGTGCAATTCCTGTGCGTAATCGTTGTCGAACAAATGCTGGACGCGACCTTTGTATCTGTCTTTGTATCCTTCGCATTTCTCCATCTTTCTCTCCACTGATTTGAGTCGTGACAGTGCGTGAGGAAATGAGTCTGGCATCATGCAGTCGTCATTCTTCCAGGGTAATCCGACGTACCATCGCCCATTAACCAGTTTAGAAGTTTTGTCTAACTTTTCCAGGGCACATACGTCGTTGTGGTTCTCACGTGGCTTGCTAGTGACGCCCAATGAGTCGAATGTGAAGGACCGACGAACTTCTTCATGTAGATTTTGCAGCAATCGTTTGTTCTCAGCCACGTCATCGCTGACGTCACTATCGCAGATAAACAGTGTTGAGTGAGGCTGGGGCGCGTGCGCAGATGACGTCATACGCACAGGAGCCCTTCCGTGCAAAGACCAACCAAGTGGCGAGCGTGTGGCATAAGGTTCGTGAGGATTGCCAGTGACAACTTCCAAAGGCAACAGTAGTTGGTAGTTGTCTTGTCCTATCAAAATCTCCGGTTTTAATTGTTCACAACATAAGTCATTTTTTAGTCTTTGCAAGTGCATAAAGTTATCACAGTTCACTAAGTTCAGGCCTTGACTGGGTAAATTAAGTTCATTAACACTTCGCGCATTAATCGTAAACATATGTCCATCTCGGTTAGATAAAGATAAATCGACCAGGTAGGAGTCGCACACTAGTTCAGTGTTGTCCCATGCGCCACGCACACGCACACTCGCGGCGGCCGCGCAAGCCCACCCGCTCTGCGAGTTTGGCACTTATTACAGTCACAGAAGACCCATCGTCAAGGAGACAACTAGTACTTATAACACCGCGCGGTCCGTGGATATTTACCGGCACTACTTTTAATAAAACTTTCGAAGATGATTTCATGTGGGCCACTACTTGGGGATCAGATTCAGTCTCAATCTCTGTCACTTGGACAGCACTGTTGTTATTGTTCTCGTATTGTCTTTCACTAGGCACGAAATGTAACAAGCGATGATGCGCCAGGCCGCAGTTATCAATATCGCACACGGGTGCCGGGCCTATCGTCTATCGGGGTCTATCGTGATGACGTAATAAGCACTTAAAACATAGTCCGAACCGTTTAACATAACTCCAGCGATCTTTTCTTAATGACTTCTTGAATTTTTTACAGTCGGATAGATTGTGATTAAGTCCATGACAATAACGGCACTTTGAATAACTTTGTTGACTTTGCAGTAGGATTGTTTGTGAGTTAGCAGTATTGTCCGCATATTTACGCCTATAATTGTCTTTTGGTGTGTTTATTAACGAGACACTGCACTTAGATATTTTAACGGCTTCTTGGTTTAGGAAATCCGATAGTTGGTCGAGTCTAGTCGTGGTACTTACAGTGTTGTGTGAGTAACTGTAGTCAGCCCATTTAGACAACAAGATTGTAGGCAGTTTTGATAACACAACGGTAATTAGACTCGAATCTTCAAGGTGATTTTCACGGCCAAGGGCACGCACGGCGGCGACGTAATTTTTTATTTTATTTGAAAACACAATAATATCTTTGTGATATTCTGTAGACACTGGATTTAATTTCTTGATTTCTTACCTTATACGAGACAAGATTCCATCTGGGTTCCCAAACTGCAATTCCAGCGTGGATATAAGTATTTCAGGAGAAGTAGCCGTGATAAGTAACGCCTGGACAGCATCCTTGGCTGCGCCACGAAGGCACTTTCGTAGACGCCACAGGTTCTCCGAATCACTAAATTGACACAATCGGGTGGATTCTTCGTAGGCCATTTTAAACTGGAGCCATTCCATTGAGTCACCAGCAAACAGTGGTAGATCCTTGGGTGTGCTGATGCGGGTAAGTAAATTACTATTATTGTTGCTGTTGTATGCAGAGGTAGTTATCATATCCTTAAGTACACAGGCTAACTGTTGAATTGGACCATCAGTGCCGGCGTCCATGATCGCCGGCGGGCACAGCACGCCTGAAGTTTCTTCCTGCTTTGTGGCATGCTGTGATTCCAATTCCATTTGGCTCCGTTCTACCCATCTAGCAACATCACTTTGTTTATCGGTAACTGAAGACTGTGGACTGTATTCTTCTTCTAATTCAGCAAGGTCCGCTTCTAAGCGTTTATCGATAAGCTGCATTTCAATTCGTGCTTTTGCCTCCGCCGCTTGTAATACCAGCTTCTTTTTGCGTGCTACGATGGAGGATGATGAAGATTTTCTTGACAAAGACTTTTGGAAGGTAGGCTCATTCGGTTTTGGCATCTCGTACTTAACACTTCCGGCATCTATCAATATTGTTTTGTCAGGTTGCACTTTTTCTTCAACATCTGGAGCTGCACTTGTACTTGCCTTGCCTGGGTCGACCTCAGTAGCAGTAACTTTATTTTCTTCTTGTTCTTTCCTTACGGTGCTGCGTGTTTTAACCATATTTTTCGACGGCGGTGTGAAATACATCAAGATCCGGCTCGAAGACCACTTTGTAGCGTTCAGGGTTCAATTCACGATGAAAAATAGGCAAATTACGCGACAAACTTATATTTTTGGAAAAGGTCGGTACATAGACAAAATTACTAGCTGGAGGAGCGTGCGGCGAGTGCATTAGCGTATATCGACTGGTTTAAATTTGCTACGATGAGGTAAAGTAACGGTTACACCCCTCCCGCGCATCTCGCTCTCTCCGCGCGCCCCTAGCTTTGACAAATAAATGAAAAGGTAGTTTTAAAAACTGTAATTGCGTCGCTCACAAGATAGAAAATCTTTTGTTAAGTGAAAAAAAAACCGGCCAAGTGCGAGTCGGACTCGCGCACAAAGGGTTCCGTACCATTATCCGTTGAATGAAAGGTAAATTTCGGTTTACGATTTATGATGTATTAAAAAAAACTACTTACTAGATCTCGTTCAAACTAAGTTTAGGTGGAAGTTTGCATGGTAATGTACATTATATTTTATTTTAGTTTTATCATTCTCTTATTTACAGAAGTTACAGGGGGGGGGGGGACACATTTTACCACTTTGGAAGCGTCTCTCGCGCAAACTATTCAGTTAAGAAAAAAATGATATTAAAAACCGCAATATCATTTTTGAAGACATAGGTCTAACTAAACTCAATTTTTTTTCATCAAACCCATACGTGTGGGGTATCTATGGATAGCCATAGATACCCCACACGTATGGGTTTGATGAAAAAAAAAATGAGTTTCAGCTCTAAGAATGGGGAACCCCCAAAATTTACTGTTTTTTTTTTCTGTTAGGATTTTTTTTGTCCACTCATGAAAAGCGTTATTATGAATTAAATTAATCTTCTTAATAGAAATTATATTACATACATTGTTGTGCGGGTCAATCATGTTTCTTTAAAAACGTTTATACTCATAGGAGTATTAAAACCAATATTTAAAAAATTAATTAGGTTTGCTCAAAAGTAGCCCCCCATATAAAATCCACCCTGTCCCCACCCTACCTAAGAGATAATAAGTCTTCGTGAAACCTATATTTTCAAATAATTAGAAAGGGGTTTGATCTTATCTACAGCTATATCAAATGTGACACTATTTAAAATTTGAGCTTATTTAAATTCCTTTTCTGTTATTTAATAAGTCAAAAACATTCATGTCCCACAATTAAAAAAAAAATCCTGACGCATTTCTAGACGCTATTTCCATCAACGGAACAGTTTCTCAAGGTAGAAATTTGTATTTTGCGGATGGCAACCCTGTTGGATTCCATAGACAATGAAACAATAGTGCCGCCATTTTGTTTTAGTTGTCAGTTTTGAAAAACATCCGGAGCGTCCGAAGTGAAAGTTATATAAAAAATATTTCCTGACGTGTTTCGACTCAAAAAGTAAGTAATAATTATAATTAAATATTTACAAAAGTGCGCTAAAGGTGATTAATACTCAGGAAGCTTTTGTTGTTGGATCCAATAGATACTTTCGATGTAGTTACGAAAATACGACTGCGTGACTGATTTTCCTGACAAGATTTAGTGACATTTTCCTGACGTCAAGACATTTTGGATGTTTCATGCAGGAGGTACATTTTTTTTTGCTGTACATTTTTCTTACTAACATAAATGTAAAAGAAATTGAAATTTGTTACCCCGTTGCCTCCAGATATATATTTTTCTCGTCGTCTCGGGATGTTTTGAAGTGAAAAACTACCTCCTCCTTTGATGAAACGCATATAATTTGACCCCATTTTTTACTACATATGTTTTAGATTTAGATTATTATAACACAGAAATAGATGATTATAACATACATTTAATTACTATGAGACTAAATGTGTTTAATTTTGCGTTACTTGATTCCTATAGCTCTTTGGTATAATGTCATCCTTAGTATTGATAATTTCCTGACGTTTCTTGACAAACTGGTTTCTTGACGGGACTTTTTTTTGGGAATCACTCGTGAAAATCTTAATGCGGTTCGCAGAATACATCTACTTACCAAGTTTCAACAGTATAGTTCTTATAGTTCGTAAAAAAGTGGCTGTGACATACGGACGGACAGACAGAGACATGACGAATCCATAAGGATTCCGTTTTTTGCCATTTGGCTACGGAACCCTAAAAAGACCGAGTTGCATTCCGGGAGTGCCGGCAGAAGTGAAAACTCAATGACATTGTAACAGTTTTTCGATCAGGTCATGTGTCCGTCTTACGAATTTTCAATCTCACGCATCTTACGGTCACGTGACATCTTACGGTCACGTGACCTGACGTGAGTTTAACATTTTTTCCCCATCCCACAAATCAACTTCCATCCATACGCCTCACGTCTTACGAATCTGACGGTCACGTGACCTGAGGCGAGTCAAATTTTTTTCCCATCCCAAAAAGTGCACAGCGCCGCTAAAGAAGTTTTCACTTCAAAAATCTACGTAGTTTTGTATCATATATCATAATACTTATCACAGAGAGAGATCTACACAGATCGAAATAAACAATACTTCCTAGATTTCCAATAATGTTATACCTAAAAGCTTTTTTTGAAGTTATTTTTTTTATAATCTTCTTGTTTGAATAGGTTACTTCTTGTACAAGTCAGCATCGTATATAGTTAATGGCATCCAAAGAAGCCAAATATATCGTAACCCTAACTTACCGTAATAAAGATGTGTACATGCTGAAAATATTTGGCTACTTTGGCTGCTACTTAACTATGTACTTAAGTAAATTTTTATTACTCTTTATAAAAAAACGTGGGTATGCAGATTTAACATCGTTTCCTACCATAATAAATAACCACCCATCCCTTGCATATATGCCTACACTGATCATCACACTGATATTATAAATGTGAAAATTCGTTGATATTGTCAGAGATATAATAAGAAAATCCTGAAGGAAATTGTATTTATACGACATAAATTAAAAACTTCAATAGCGCGATGCAGAACATCACCAATTTTCACGTACATTATAGCCTTATTAGGTCATTCTCCAGTTTTTTTGTTGGCGTCTACTCCGTCAAACCATATGAAACGTATAAAAAAGTTTAATGGAGACAAATTTGAGACTGACCAATTGAAGAAAGTCGTGTATACGCAACAGCGCCATCTTTTGTTGTCAAGTGGACGCCCTGTGGCGGCGATGACAACCAGTATATTTTTGAGGGAAGAATATAGCAAAAACTACTGAACCGATTTTAATGAAACTTTCTAATATTGTATTTTAGACCTCAGAATAGGACAAAGCGTGGCGTTTTTTTAGATATAATTTCTTCAGAGGGTGATATAAGGTTCGAAAATTTGTATGGGAATTAGTTTATTTTTTAAGATAGAGACTTGAAACTTTGTAAAAAGGTTCTTTAAGGCTCCACATTCGAAATTTTCGTGAAAATGAGTTGTTTTGTAACCGTTTTATACATTATAACGTAACATTTTTGCCGTCGGAAAAAATATATCATAATCTGCAAGATATGCGACGGGTCATAGTTTTCGTAGAAATCCATTTTAACAATAAAAATTACAGAAAAAGAAATCTAAAGTCACCCCTATTTTTTCACTTGTAACCATTTTACTGCTCCATTTTTTATCAGAATAATATGAAATTTTATAACTTACTTCATACATTAATGAACAAGGGCATCATTTTCTTACTTTCTTAATTTTCTTAAAAAATTATCACGTTTTCCGGAATATTCCGCCAAAGTTCCTACGCCTCCCCGTTTTCGTCCATACGGTCAGTGCGGGACGAGACACGTTGCATGACGGACCTGTGTCAATTTGCGCTGCGCCGAAATGTTTAAATATTTGTGGAAATTGTGGACTATATTTGTTGTATAGAGTGGACAATCCGTTTTGTGATTCGTATAGTAGGTAACTAATAAATAATTGCGTATAGGTTAGTTTTTAGTGACAGATAATTTTGTTGCATAGAGTGGACAATCTATTTCGTGGTTTGTAAAGTAGTAGGTACTATAGACAAGACAGCTGACTGACCATCCGTGCACTTTATGTGCATTGTAATAAGGTTCTTGTATAAATACAGGATGGTCAGTTAACTGTGTTGGCATTTGTACCTAATTAACATTTACGTAGGTATAGTTTAGATTTTGTTTTTAGTTCAAGATGGGAAATAATAATAATAATAAATACTTACATACATACATACACGCCTTTATCCCTAAAAGGGGTAGGCAGAGCACATGAAACCTGTGTCCAGTGCCACTGTTAGCATAAATGTGGGTATAAAAGATCGACGAAATGTGATATAGCAGTGACAGGTTGCTAGCCCGTCGCCCACAACACACTTCAACCCCGTTCCATTAGTCGACTCTTACAACCCCCACGGGAAGAAAGGGGGTGGTGCTATTCTAACCTGACACCACACGGGTAATAATAATAATAATATAATATTATTAATATAATAATAATAATAAATTCTTTATTTCAGGCCAGTTTGCCCATAGATTGTTAGTAACATACAAACTTCCGATACTAGAGTTAGTAGGTCTTAGCTTAGGTCTCACAAATTTTTCAATAATTATTTTGGGTCTTTGGGGTTAAATAAGCGCAGAAGGAAAATACGTAATATCAAGAAATTTTACAAGAGAAGAGGAAAAAGAATACACAAGTAAATACCTATTCTATCAAAGTATCAAATATCTAAACAGTATCAAAATTGGGAAATCGCTAAAACCAGACATTTTATTATTAAATATATTTACAATATCTATTGCCTACTAACAATATTGTTTTATCTGCTCGTATTAATGACTGTCAAGTGTTAATAGAATAAGTTCTAATAAAAATAGTGGGCTTGGCCAATATTGTAAGTACCTACCTATGGGTTGCATGCCAACTCCAAGTTCGATACAGAGTTATTATTTGATATGAAACAAAGTATGGTTAACGTACAACTAATCTATAAGTATATATTTACCCGAGGCCGATTTCTGTACAGTCAGCATAATATAGTAAGTAGCAGCCAAGTTAGCCAAATATATCGGAACGTACATTCATCGAAATAGTCTTTGTTACTATAAGTAGGAGTAAAGAATGTGTTACGATATATTTGTCTACTTTGGATGCTACTAACTATCTGATGCTGACTGTACACGCCATCATCATCAAATCAAGGAAGTAGAACGTAATAAATATACCGAAAATTAGTTTAAAACTTAACAACCTTACACTTACACAAAAGGTAACGGACAGACACACTTTCGCATTTATATTATTAGTATGGAGTATGGATAGTATGGATTATATGTCTTTCCCGCTCACGGGAAAATGATGTCTCGGACCTTTAGGAGGCGTGCGTGGAGCTCTGAGCCAACACGTAGAGGCCCTTTTGACAATTTAACGAAATGCAAGGAGTACACCAAGCGGATGCTGTCTCTGCCCGTGTCATGGGACGCACACAGAAACAGCACCCGCTGGGGTGTAAGAGTCTATTCCTAGTTGATGGAATCTAAATAAAACGGGTTATTGGGTGAAAATGATGGACTAGTAGCTGGGCTATTGGATGAAACATCGGACGCCTGCCCAATAAAACTGTTTCACATTTGCAGACGGTAACTAGCTAACTGCTAGATGGGCCCCTATTAATAGCGACATTAAAAAATGGCCTAAGGGCAACAGTAGGTATGGATTATTATTATTACCTTTATATTTTTTCGCACTATCCGTCTCTCTCTTATTAGAATATTTAGTAACAGAGGTATAGTGCGAGAAAAATCGAAAGTATGTCGCGGCCGTCTCGTGCTAGCCGTGCTGACGGAACTACACTAATCGTAAGTAAATAGTATTATAATAGTAGAGACATAATTTTTGAACTTAATCAATTATGTAATTTATGTATGACAAATATCACGTTTCAATTAAGCATGACGAATGTCACCCACCCACGTCCACCCTTGCATTGGTAACGATGCGCGATGACGCGTCTGTAACGTAATCTATGTAACGCTTAATATACGACGGCGGGTTGTGCGACTTGCGCGGGGAGAGGGTCGAGGCTCCGCTCAAGGACTTTAGCGGGTATACAAGCCTTAATGAAATACAAGAAAACAAATTTAAGCGTTTTTGAAAATTCATCCTCTAAAGGGATTAAAATTTGGTTGAAAGTTTGTACTTACTAAGAAACCCTAAGTACCACAACTTTATCTACCCGTCACTAGATGGCATATGCTGTACTCGTTTTTGTGGAAAAAATCACAGTAGAATAGATGATGTTGCTTCAGTTTTTCGATCACAAAAACTACTAAACGCATTTTTATATAACTTCCCTTGAAGCTTCGTTAAACTTTACCTGATGGTAGTCTACTATTTATAAAGATAAAAAAATGACATAACAATTATACAATTACTTCAGTACAATACAATACAATACTCTTTATGCACTTCACATATACAAAACACAGTTACAATAAAACAAAGTACCTAAGTTGAAGCCCGTGTAATACTTTAAATTTAAGTTAGCTACCTACTGGTCAGTAGATGGCGTAAGCTGTGTTATTTTTGTAGCGAACGTAACCGTTTGAATGAAAATTGCACACTTATAGAGCGGAAGCTAGTGTACTATAATCGTATGGCATACATTATTTTTGGCCTTTAAAGTTTGTCACTCTTTAGTCCAGTTCCCACCCAGGGGACACACAAGGTTGTGGTAAGTAGCTCCTGCGACCGCGAGTAACAGTTGTCCCGCCTTTGTCAAGTGAGTGGGCAACTCGACTGTTAGAAGTTCTTAAGCCGCCCGAAGGTCTCTAACTCCGCTTAACGACTACTGTCATTGACAGCAGCCGGGATCAACTGCTTAGCGTGCCTTCCAAAACACAGAAGCGCTCATTTATATTAACCGCTCACACATCAGGCGGTCACCCATCCAAAGACTGACCGCTGCCATCTTTGCTTAATCTGCGTTATGGTTTCCGACTCGCAGGCGCCTGCTATTATGAGCGCATCAAAATTAAATAAATTCATTAAACATAAAATGCCTGTTAGAGTCTGTCAATACAATAGGGAGTCGTGTCCCTGGAGATTTTGCAAATCCCATTAATATTAGAAGTTTGGACCTCATTCACACATACATATAGTGTATAACCTGGATTTGTACAAGTATATAATACTTTTTATTCCGGAAATCATCGTCTAAGGGGGCGAAAGTTTGTTAGGAGCTATAAAAGGACCTATAAAAGAGTTCCACGCGGACAAAGTTGCGGGCAGAAGCTTGTTCTTTTATAAATACATTATTTAACTAATAATTATAAATATGCTTATGCAAAGCGAATAATATGTTATGGTTATGACTTATGAACGCTTGATAGCCTAGTGTAGATTACGGTTAATGAGATTTGGGAACTCATTTCCATGAGCCTAGATTCGCATCTACGATGTCAACGAAAACATTGTGAGGAAGAGAATAGTCCAGCAGTACGTCGTACGATGAAAGCTGTATGTAAATACGAGTAATCTATATATATAAAACTCTTCGTTACTAATCTATTGACAGACAGCGCACAGCCTACACCGCTAACGATATAAGCATGACATTTGGAACATATATTCTTTACAGTACGTGGACGTGTGCTAAGAAAGGATCTTTCAAAATTCAACCCTTAAGGGGGTGAAATAGGGGTCAACCGTTGTATGGAAATCGTTCATTTTGAAAGTTATAGACTTGAATCTTTGTATGAAAGTTTCTTACTAAAAAGCCAAACAAATGATTTAACCTGGGGTGTGGCGCGCGCGCTAACGTGATCTGGACACTGTTTCTGAGACGGTTCGTAAAGATAATCGGAAAATAAAAATAAACAGTGCAAAACATAATAACTGCTATATATTACCAGAAAGCGGAATAAATGGACAATAAAACAGTGAAAACAGCTAGTGTATATTCCATCTAGTTGCTGGAATATTGCAAAATTAATATAAAAATATTAGCTACCGTATTTAGTGTCGCATGATTTTTGCGCCGTCAACGGCCAGAGTTCAACGCCCCGGCAGCTTCGGGCATCATCGGCGAAGCGCATGACTTCGCTGAGGCAGCGGTGCAGCGCTTTCAAGCAAACGACGCTCCGCCCTGCGATAACTACATAAAGCACGGTAGCCGCTAACTGCAGGTACTTCATAATAAATTGTCAAGCTTGTGATAAGAAAGTCGACCAATTTGAGCGTCTTTCTTGCACTAAATGCCAGGGATGCTATCATTATCTCTGCGTTAACATAACGTCAGTAACATTTAGAGAAAGCCAGCCCGATTAAAAGCTGAATGGATATGTCCTTCCTGTGAACTAATAACACGGCGCCCGCGCTGCCGTGATGATAACACCCCCGCCTCCCCGGCGGTCATGAGACAGCTAGAGCGAAGTAAAGAAGATGCGAATAAGAGCAGTGACACTAACATTTCGAGTATGCTGGGCGATACAATTACAGATATATGTACCCCACCTCCATGCCGTCAGGTAGAAGGCTTGCATGCGCCTGAGATAGTTACAAACACACATACAAGCGCAGATAGCATATCCTTTGACAGATTTAGTCACTTGATTTTTTAATCAAGGCTGGCCCTCATTGTTTCGAATTGATTTTTATCAATTCGAAACAATGAGGACCAGCCTTACGGAATCTATTACCAAAAATATTAAACAGGCCCTAAAAGACGAATTTGACTCAAAAATAAACGACCTTAAATTAGACATATTTCTTAGCGCGTCCGCGATAACTCAAGAACAGAAAGGTCTACAACAAAGTATAAATGCAACAAACGAAAGGTTAAAATACCTAGAATCAGAAAATTCTAAACTGCGCTCGGAACTGGACCTATTATCAAGTCAATTCGAAAACACGGAACGAAGAACAACCGAAGAAAGCTCCCGAAGTGAAACAATAGTTATCTACGGGTTAAATGCTGTTTAGACGACCGGTTAGCCTAGTGGGTCACTACCCACGAAGCTGCCTACGAAGCTGAAGGTCCTGGGTTCGAATCCCGGTAAGGGCAAATATTTGTGTGATGAGCATAAATATTTGTTTCTGAGTCATGGATGATTTTCTATGTATAGTATTTATATCTATTATATATATCGTCGTCTAGTACCCATAATACAAGCCTTACTGAGCTTACTATGGGACTAGGTCGATTTGTGTAAGATTGTCCCCTTATATTTATTATTATTTATTTATAATATGTCAATAACATTCTGGATATTGTAACTAGAACTATGCCTATGGCTCTATTATGGTCTTTAATGAATGCTAAATGAAGCAATAATACAGTATAATAAAGATTAATACATTAATCGTCATTATCATTGGATATGAATCGAAATTATATGGACACCTAAATAGAATATAATAGTTTCATCGACGTTTGTACGTAACAAAACGTAATATTTTCATATTTCTCAGTAAATTAAACACGTGTTGTCGCTACGATGCTGGCGCAAACACTACGCACAATGAGTAAAGTTGGTTCCAATAGGGAATAAATACGTACGCGCACGATTGAAAGCAAACCTTAAGTTAATGATTGTAAGGTATAATTTCGTTTACGTCAAGCACATCGAGCGAATGATGCAGATCGAGCGCTTCGAGCCAATCAAGCGATTCAGACCTTTTTAGTCTATATAAGACCGTCACACCGAGTAGACGGGGCATTCTTTCTCTAGCGAACTGTCGGATTGTCATTGACTCTGGGTCGAGCTTAAATTCGTAACGTAAACGTTCGTAGATACATTATTGTTGTGGCGGGAAGGTTCAATATTGTGCGATTGCTTTGCATAGTAATGAACTATTCCACTACTTATTAGATTCTGAGTTTATTCTAAGGTTCAGTATTGTGCAATTACCTTGCATAGTAATGAACAATTTAACTTTCTATTAGATTTTGGGTTTATTTAAGATAATTTTATTATCATTTTGAACCAGATCAATGTCCTAGTTGCATGGTCAACTTAACGAAGTGCATTTCCCCTGACGGTGACAAGGAGACACACTTCGGGATCCTGTTAGTAGTAGGCCAGGTTTGAGAGAAGCCTGGTACCATCTTTTTAACAACACAGATGGTGTAGCCTATCTTTGATGGGCCTCTCACTCGTCTTAAGGTTGGCCACAGGCTGAAGCGAGAAGATCGCCATTTCCCATAAGTCGATCGCTGGGATTGTTATCCACTCGTTGAGGTCTTGTGTGTGCTTAAGGCTTGTTCTTTTATTGAATATATATTTATATGTTATAAAATAGGGCGTGCATTTCACAGAACCCTTAAGTCCACGGACACGTTGTGAAATGTACCTTACACAGGCTCTAGGTTGCATTCTCGGACTAGCCTTCCGAACGATTTACAGCTTAGGTCCCTAGCTTAGAACATACACATCACATAACGTTAAAAGTAATGATGGGAGTTTTGCATAGAGTAGTTTAGGATTTAGTGGTAGGTAGGCTTAGGAATAGAGTCAAACACCGTAATAGGGTTTAAATAGGAATACTATTCTTAGGGACGGATAGGAGAATGAAGGTTTACAAATCAAATAGCATTTATTTGAAGGTTTAATTGCAAACATGAGTAACTGAATAGGAATTACTTATTGTGTGTGGATCAGTAGTATTGGGTTCCGTATATTATTACATATGAAATATTAAAGGTGTAATAATTGTATTGCATATTGTTATCAAGGTATTATACTTCCAGTTATGATTAGGATATCAGAATTGTTTCAAAAAGATGAAATGATTCTTGGCTAATGGCAAGCGGAGCAGTCCATTATGTCTAATACTAAGGTATCGAATTATCATGAGTGGAATATATTCATGAAGTATTTAGGGTAAACTTTAGGTTCAATATTTCATATTTAATGGACGGTATACCTCAGTATTACAAATATCTTCACTATAGCAAGTTTATAGGAATCTAATGGATACATTAGTATCTATGTAAAGGGTGGAATAATGCCTTAATACATAATTTTCCTTGAATGAAATAATATTCAATTGTTAGGTCTGATGAGTTTGTTGAGTGCTTCTTCTCATCAGAAATTAGGTACGAAGCATAGGTAAATTCAAAATGTTAGGAATACCTATTAGAAACAAAATATAATAAATGGGTATTTAATTAGCTAGATGGCTAGACCCACATCCAGACGGAAATGGTAGTATGGATGACATAGAATCTTTCATACAACAATAATAATAAGAATTAGCTAGCTAGGTTGTTTTGTTGTCTGATTTGATGATATGATTATAAGTTGAGGCAATGTTTTGGTATATAAAGAAATCAATGCTTTGATTTAAGAAAATATTACATGTTGAGAAAATATTGATAAAGCTACCATTACGTTAACCGGCCACGGTAGGATCTGGTTGGGGTTTAGTAACCAAAAACAAATTTTATTTATTACATGATTATTTTCTTGAACTAGGATGCAGGAGGTGTACGTAGGGTTGATTAGGTAGGAAGGATTCAAAGTCTAATTTGCTACACATAAAAGAATTTAGGTTGCTCGGAACATAACATAGACACTAGACGATCTATTGGCCAAGTCAAGTTAATTTTATTATCATTTATATTTCTTTAGGTTAATATATGTTTTAGAAGCGCACAGGTGGTTTTCATTTTAGGGTCATGACGTTAGGTAGTTTAAGTGACATTTTGGCGCCGTGACTTACATTATTGCACACAGGATTTACATTATTGCATATGAGTGGTCGCAAAGTAACCAAAAATTTAGTTACATTTTTTCTGCGCGATGACCAAGAGGTTAGAGTAGCCTTTTTGGCTACAATATCTTAGATAAAAAAGCATATGCGATCGGAGTCTTGTTTGACATGACGAAAGCCTATGAAAAAGTAACGTTTAGCATATTGCTCAATAAATTGTACGGCATTGGAGTACGTGGCATTACACAGAAGTGGTTTCAATCGTACTTGAGCAACAGAAAGCAATATGTTGATATCGAATATACAGACGAGCAATCGAGGGAAATTAGTACCATTAGGTCTGATGTCCAGCCCGTATCAAACTCCATTCCACAAGGAAGTGTGCTCGGCTGTCTGCTGTTCATTATTCACATTAATGACCTTCCACAATCACTCAATGAAAAGTGTGTAATGTTCGCGGACGACTTCTCCTTGTTGGTATCATGTAACCGCAACACCAACATAAATGAAAAGTTATCGGAAATTATTACAAGCATCGCTAACTGGACGAGCGATCACAATTTAGAAATTAACTATTCCAAAACCAAAATTATGCAATTTAGACCTTACCAAAAACAAAAGCTAGATAATTATAAATTTCACATTCCAGAATAACAAAATAGAATGCGTGCCTGACTTCCCACTTCTCGGCATAACTATTGACTCCCATTTGAACTGGAAGTACCATGTACAAAAAATTAAAACTAAACTTAGCCAATTGATTTACGCTTTGAGACAGCTAAAAAAAACACAGACATGCAAACAGCCCTGACAGCATATTATGCTTTTGCACATTCATGGCTTTGCTACGCTATAGTCTTATGGGGTAACAGCACAAACGCACACGACTTGCTGATTTTACAGAAGAAATGCATTCGTATATTAACGCATATTAGACAAACGGATAGTTGTAAGCCACATTTTAAAGACCTTAAAATCCTCACGGTACCCTGCATATACATATTTTAAACCTGTAAATTTGTGAAAACTTACCCGGACTTCTACTCTAAACTTGGAGATATGCCCCGTCGTTTTGAATCCCGGTTCAAAAACAATCTGTTCCAAACAACATCGCAACTAGCTATACATAAAAAGGGCCCCTACTCTATGTCAATAAGAATCTTCAATAAATTACCCAACGAAGTAAAAAACGAGCCTAATAGTAATAGATTTCTCACAAGTTTAAAAGCATTCCTTGTAAATGAAGCGTTTTACTCAGTTTGTGAATACTTACGGCCGTATTCATAAACGTTCTACAAGCCTATTTTAACTAAAATGGCGTTAAAATTCGTTTGTCTTTATCTGTCACGTTGACATTTGTGTTCGTCAGAAAGGGACAGAGCACATTTTATTTAGCGAAGGCATTTTAAGTTTTATGAATAAGGGGGCTAGCCTACAAATGTAATATTTAATTTAATTTTTCAATCTTCGTATGTTAAACAACCACCTAGGTATAAACCCATAGTTGAACCAATCGTCGACTTCTCTACTGTTGTGTGTTGCTAAAATATAATTCATGCTATTAATATTGAATTTTGCGGATATATAATTTATAATCTTAAATAATTTGTATTGCTTCGTTGTATTTTTATTTTTCATGACATTCTGTAATTTAACTTAATTTCATTTTAATCCATTTGATTTAATTTATAATTGTTATTTTTCGATTGTTTTATATTTTTTATTTATTTTAATTGGGATTATGGATTTTTGTCTGAAATGATTGATTATTATTATTACTATAAATGGTTACAAAATGTTATAATTGATAAAAATTAAAATGCATGAAAATATTATTTTAAATTGTTAATTGAACTTTATTTTTTATTTTATATTATTTTCTTATCTATATTTCTTATATTATGTTGCAGTGCCCTCGCAGGGTTGTGTTGAAACATTATAAGCTTTACGATTTTTTATACACACAAAGCAATGAACAATTGATTATGATTATGATTATGATTATGAACTTTGCTATAAAAAATCATCCCCTAAGGAGGTTAAAAAAGAGTTGAAAGTTTGTATGGGAATCATGTCGTTTTAAGAGTTAGACGTTTAAAACTTTGGCCACAAGCTCCTAATATACAGTTAATAACATTGATAAGGGATATTTTCCTAAGACCCCTTGAAGGGCTTAAGATAGGGGTTGAAAGTTCACATAACTAAGTAATGTGTGATTTTTAATGAGATTTGTGGCTAGAAACATGAGAGCAGGACGACAGCAGGTTTCTTTTATAATATGTAGATCTATTTGCCCCCTAAAGGGGTGAAATAAGGGGGTAGAGGGGTTTAATAAATAAATAATTTATTCTCTAACACCGTTAAATGGGGACGGTGGATGGAGATGGAAAGTTCTCCGTCTTTTAGCATTAGATAAGTTTGCTTTCAAAACTAGACAGGTAGCCCGAACTAACGTGAGTAAAACTACTGGACGGATTTAAGCAAAAATTTCCAGTCATGTAACTTTCTTTAATAGGTTACATTATGAAAAAATATACAATTTAAGCAGAAACGTCTGTTGATGATTCTTAAGATATTAATATATCTGTAAAAACGGAGTTTTCAATTGAAATTTTGCAATTTAAACTTATGAACTCATCACACTGTTACGTTTTACGCTTAATCCGTGAACGGATTTAGATGAAGTTTTTCGTACAGATGAGTTGAGACCCTTGGAAGGATATAGGATAGTTTTTATATCAGAAATCATCCCTTAAGATGGTAGAACTTTGTTTGGGTCGGCGACAATTGAGGTTCCGCCCACAATAATTTAATAGCAATCAAGTTCTACGCAGACGAAGTCGCGGGCAACAGCTAGTAAAATATACTCATCAAAAATGTTTGCTCCACACCGGGACAGTGCGCGCGATCTATCGCTGCCGTGACCAGGATTCGAACCTGGGTTACTACGGCCACAACGTAGGGTCCTAACCACTAGACGATCACGGCTGCCGGAGCTGTGGCAGAGTCGCCGTAATTGCTGTACGCTTTCAGAAACTAGAGCACTTTCCACTTCATTACTAAATGCGTGACATAATGTTTAATTGTAAAATTTGCACCAGCCTTTTGCCTTTCGATTGTAAACTTTAACACTAATACAGACAAGGTAGTTTTTATCATATTTTCTATACAGTCAGGGGTATTAAAATACGAATGTTAAATATCTGTACAGCCTAGCTAGCACGATTATGTTTTACGTGGCGGGTCAGTACATTTTCGCCGTAAAACGTAACGATAAAACCTATAGTGCTAGGGCCTCGGGAATCTATTGTCAATGCCATAAGGCGTGTACAGATATTTATGTCCGTTTTTATGTACGTATATTAATGCCCCTGATTTTACTTGTTCGTTTTGTAATAATCGTCAATGGAAAAAGAAAACAAAAGATGCCAATTGAGGACCTTCAAGATTAGAAGAGGAGGCCAGTCAAGATTTAACAATATTTTAATAAAATAGATTTAAAAAAATTGGTTCAGAAACCGAAGACTTCATATAAGTGTGCACTTCACAGCAATAATAGTTTAACATACATACATACAATATAATCACGCCCATTTCCCGGAGGGGTAGGAAAAGATCATGGATTTCTAACTGTGTTCCCGAACACATTAAAACAGCTGGGAGTGGTGCCTCATTTACAAAAACTTCAAGATTTCGCCTAATAAATAATAATATTAAACAATAATAGTAATACTTAGATTACATTTTCCCAAAAATAGCAACAACGGGTGCGTAATTTTTCGTATAATGTCAGAAAAACTAACATACACTTGATATATATTAACGTGGCATAAAGTTATTAAGTATAATGTAACGTTTGATATAACGGTTTTTGCTATATTTTGCTTTACTCTAATTATAGCTTGATATATTAGGCAAAATTAAATAATTCGCAAGTGGCATAATTCTATTTTCGTATAACGCATTTATGACATAAATATGTTTAACATACATATTATTTAAAATAATGGCGCTTTCACATAACAATGTCTGCCAAGAAGTTGACGGAGGGACTGAATCTCCCGCCCTCCGCCGTAGACTTTTGTAAGTACTTATATAATATGTAATGTATAACAAAAAAATCGGTTCCGGCGCTTCGCCGGCAGCTGCCGCGGCACGCTCGCTTCGCTCGCTCGACTCGCGCACTGTATGGTCGCGGTTCTACGTAACACTCCTCCTCGCTTCGCTTGTCGTCGTACCTACCTGAGACTTGCCGTAGGGTGGATTATGCTATATGTTGAAAGTGGGATACTGTTGTTTTACCAAATTTATTTTGGTCAAATTTCATTTCCCAAACAAAGTTTGGCAACTATTTTGTTTGCCAATGCAAACTTTGGCACAATTTTAATACGAATATTTTCATTACGTCGAATTTTCATTCAGCAAAATATTACTACGAAAAATTACATTATGACATTTGGTCTTTTAGCAAATGCTTTAATAAGGCAAAAAAACATTAGACAATAAACATTTCGTAAAGTTAATGATATGGCAAATTATAAATAGACAAAAATTCACATTTAATTGGGTTATGAAATTTTACCAAAATACTATTAATAAAACGGCACGGTCCCTTAAATAAAAAATGCACGGTTAGGTAGGTCGGTAGGCAAGGGCGGTAAATTAGGTTAGGGCAGCCAAAGGAGGGGGGCGGGGGGCGGAGCCCTCCGCAAAGGGGGCTCGTTCGCCCCCCGCACTAAAAAAGCATACGATCGTAACAATTATATCATTTGGTAGGTTAGGTTAGGGTTAGCTTGTGTTCCTTAGAGCGGAAATAGGCACCCCGCGAAGCGGGGTGACGTCGACACGCTGGCGGTTAGGTTAGAATTGCGACCTCTACACAAATTCATTTATACTCTTTACCCACATAACCCAATAAGTTGTTATATTATTGTGTATCTTATACACCATTGAAATAAGGATGCAAATGATTTGTCATTGAAGAGTTCCTCTGCTGATTAACCGACGGAATAGAAATGGTAAATTAAATATTGACGATTCAAATCATTTGCCTTATTTTGTTTTGGTTAAAACATATTATGCCAACTAACATAATATATTTGACTGAATGAAATCTTGACGAGATCTAGCTTAAACATGAACATGCCAAACATTAGGTTTGCCAAAGAATTATTTGTCAAGTGTTAATTTGGCATACGATTATTTGGCAAATGAAATTCTACGATTTTTTTTTTGGGAAATGATAATTTGTCAATTTTTTTTGGTAAAACAAAGGTAACCCGGTTGAAAAGGGTTGGAAGTATGTACGAGGAACAAGTAATTTTTGAAGTACGGGTATGCTTAGGTCATACGTATTCTATATCCATCCAAGCCATTTATTAGTCAAAATATGTATACCATCGGTTCGAACAGCTACCAGAAATTAAGAATAGGTTAGGTTAGAACTGCGATGCTCCTAGAAACGAAAACAAGGTAATGTTTCATTTAACTTGCGGATTATTTTGTTAATTGAAAAAGGTTACTTTCAATTTCAATTCATTTATTTATTTTAAATTTTCATAACCCAAACAAATGTGATTTTTGTCCATTTATAGTTTGCCATAACATTGTGTTGACTAAATGTTTATTGTCTACTCGTAATATTTTTTGCCTTATTAAAGCATTTCCTAAAAGACCAAATGCCATAACATACGATTTGGTGTGATGAAAAATGTATAATTTACACTTTATTATGGAATACGTTTGACGCTATGTACTTATTGCTAATTAAGTGTTTGTCAAGTAAATGTTTGTAAAATGAAACTTTTGCGCAATAACACGTTTGCCAAGTAATTATTTGATGAAGCGTTTTTTGTCAAACGATAATTTGCTAATATTTTTTGGTTATACATTAGTAAACCCTGTCAATCGGTTAGTAACGCAAGAGTTTTATAATATGTATAGATGGCGTCTTTATTTCTATGAATTATACATTGTCGAGTACATTAAAGAATTAATTAATTTATTTATTTTGTTTAGTTTTTTACTTTAAGATTTTGTTTAAGTTTATATACTCTGTTTATTAACACACAAGAAATTGTCTAGAATCGTAAAAAAATAAAAATAAAAATATGGGTGATGTAACTGGTGACCGAAGAGCTGGTGCGGCGGCTTTCTCGCCTCGCGCAACGCACCGGCATTGCAATTCAGTGAGGAAATGCCGCTAGCATCCTTGGTACAATGTCTTATCTATTTATAAAGAGTGTTCACATGTACCCTGTTAGGGTATATAGCAATACTGTACTTAACTAAAACTCAATATTAAAGCGATTACATATGAAGAGTTCCTCTGCTGATTAACCGACGGAATAGAAATGGTAAATTAAATATTGACGATTCAAATCATTTGCCTTATTTTGTTTTGGTTAAAACATATTATTACATCATTTAAATTTAAACTAATTTTTACGTTTCTAAATATTGAGCGTTCAGTTCGACATATTAATTTACTAGCTTCCGCCCGCGACCTATATTTTAATCCAGATTATTAACTATCTTCGTGCAAAATTTCATCTTGCGTGATTGAGTAACAAACATCCAAACATCTAAACATATAAACATCCAAACATCCAAACTTTCGCATTTATAGTATTAGTAGGATTCATCTAGGAACTCCTTCTCAGAGTAAGTAGTAAGCCTTTGTTGCGCAATATATTTTAAATTTGTGTGTAAAGCTACTTTCGGTTCGGTGTCTAAAGTTCTTATTGGCTCTGGTATTTTATTGTAAATTTTGGCACCCATTACACCAATAGATTTGCCTGTTTTCCGGTCTGGAATAAGAATAAGAATAAGAATAAGAAAAAAATATTTACTTAAACTACCCTTGTTTTACAGTATTTTCTTCTGCCAAACTGCAGGACAGTTTGTTACATATGACAGTGTAATGACATACTGTAGGTGCGTGCACAGAAGAATTTAGATAACAATCAGCGTTTTTCTACTCACCGATCTCCAGTTTTCATGAGTATATTCATTGAGATATATTCTAAAATATTATACCTACTTATATCTTGAATATACTGTCAACTTATACCGCCGCAAATCCAAATCATCGAAAAAGCAAAGATATTTTCTTTAATTACGCTTAGGTTTACAGTGTCAAGAGAGTGCTAATTTCATCGTTGCGTTTTGTTTTAAAGAACGCCATGTCATCATCATCATCAGTTCAGCCGAAAGACGTCCACTGCTGGACATAGCCCCCCAGAGAACGCCATGTGGTGTGCTACAATACTGGCCGCCCCTAAAACTGATCCCGTGTCGCCTCGCGAGCTCCAGCCCGCTTATTATCTGTGGACTTTTACGAAAAATGAAATATGTTAAGTTCGTTCCGATATGTAACGCGGTGAATTCTTGTTGTTTGACTTTTCTCGACTAAGAATTTTCTTTTTTATTTATTTCCTCGAGAAGGCTCAGTTGGTAGAAAAAGTTTTAAATACCATCGTTTTATCTTATTGCTTTGTTTGTAGCCAACATATCTTTCCTTTTAATGTTAAGTATAACGAAGAAAACATACAAAATTCCACTTTAGTAATCCCTCGTTCGATCACTAAAGTGGAATTTTGTATGTTTTCAGGGAGCAAAGTGAACGAAATCGATGCTTCAGCTTGGGACGAAAATCGTTTGTAGGGCCGGATGTCCCGCTATCCCGCTGATTTCCTCCATAAGTCGCGTTTCTCAAGCGATTCTAGAGAAAAAAATGTGAGCGGGTTCGTTATTTGTATAGAATACTCTTGTCGAGCTACTTTTAAAAAATCATTTTTTTGAAGACTGTCTCGCCAGTTCTACAGCTCACAGAGGCAATCCGTTTCTTACAGGTGCAATCTGTGTCTACAAGTACCGAGGACATAAAAATCCACGTATCCAGTTTCCGTTCTCAACTCAAGTGGCTTCCTGTCCGATCCCGACGTAACTCATATTCTCGCCCACCTTTATGGAATTATTTTTAACCCTGCAACTCTTTCTTCTGCTAGGTCTGCTCAGCACGGCTAGCATGCGACGGCGCGCGAGCTCCTCGATTTTTCTCGCACTATCCGTCTCTTTCTTATTAGAACACTTAGAACAAGAGATATAGTGCGATAAAAATCGAGAGTATGTCGCGTACATTTATATATATATATATATATATATATAGGTATTCTGTTTTCACCTACTCAAATAATCTTTCTTTGCATCGTCTCCACCACCCAAAGGAAGGAAGAGATCGCTTTTTGGCGATAAGATTGCATGTTGTCTACCATTTTTTATGTTTAATTTACCTCTATTTTTCTTTTATCTACTATTTCTGGTGAGCAATAAAGAATATTTGTATTGTATTGTAGTAAGTCTAGTGAAACTAAAAAACTTGCCGAGAGCAAATGCATAAAATGCTATAAATTGCTTTAACTTATTTAAATTTAATCTTTATTGCACAATAAAAGAACTTACGAATACGCAGGTTAGGTAGTTAAGTTATGACATGTTCCCATTTTTTTGAGGAGACGCGTCCATTGTTATGGGATCTCATCAAGTCATCGTACAACTTTGGTCGAAGTGATATGCATCCAGTGTTGCCAGGTTACTTCACCTAAAAGTTTCGTTGCCATTCCTGAAAAGTTCCGTTTTAGGTTGAAAAATTCCGTTTTTTTTTAAATGGTGAAATACTTATAAATAATGCAATTGAAATAGATATACATACCGTTTATCGAATATTTTAAACCTCTAGCCGCCCAAAGGTCTAATAAACGGCATCCTTCTCTTCAATGGAATTTATATAATTATAAATAGGAAAAGAGTAAAAAAAAACTTGTTTTATTTTCGTCTCATAAAATACAGATTTGATTTTAATCTGAAAAAAAAAAAAAAAATTTAGAGAAAGAGATGCTAAATCATGTAATATATAGATAGCGTACGTGGTATGATCGCACATTAAATTAAATAAATTATCAACATACCATCATCATGTTGACAGGTTAACTAGATTTCTCGTACAATCACCTTTTTTACTTTAATTAGTTATAATGCAGATCCTGAAAAATATTAAGCTTGTACATACATTGCACATGAGGACTTTGTCCTAGAAAATTATATTAAAATTAGTAATTCAGATAGTAGTTGTAGTTACCTCTTAATATAGTTTTACGTTGCTAGTGATAAGTGATTTAGGAGGCTCATATCGCATAGAATCAGGGATGTGTTGTTTTACAGTCATGAGAGCAGATATAGTGCTGGTATTTAATTTATTCCGTTGGTCTGTTTTTATTAATTTTAACTGGCTGAATACCCTTTCCACACATGCATTAGAGAAAGGTAGAACAAGCAGCAGAGACATGGCTTTTTTTAAATTTGGAAACATAGGCTCTTGACCCATTTTTTTTAATTTGAAGATTTGAGCCCAGTACTCTTCAACATCTAAATCAGGCTTCAGTCCAATAGTCTTGTTGCAACAATATTTTTAGTGTGTTATTTAATAAATTAATGCCGGGACCTTAAAAGTTTCGAAAATTGCCCTAAAATCGAAAGTTCCTTCCAAGTTCCGCGGGGTTGTCCAAAGTTCCGAAAAACGGAACAAACGGAACCAAACGGCAACACTGTATGCATCGCACCCACAGAACTGGCACCTGTTTCCTGACTGTAGGTAAGTACCTACAACATAAGTGTTAAATGAAATAAATGATTTTATTTTGCATGTAGGCCGTAATGGCACTTTTACAAGTCCAAATTCTACCTAAATAGTAAGGTTAGTACCTAGCACGAGGGGCGGCTGAAAGGTTCGCGGCCTTAGATTTTTTTAAAGAGTAAATGTTTTTATTTTTCAATTTAGTCCCCATAGAGTAATAGGAACTTTTCGCTTCGAGCAAACAATGCTTTAATACCACCGAAAAAATAATCTTCTTCCTTCGCTTCAAAATGGCTCTGTACCGCAGCCTTGATCTGTTTGTCATCGGCAAACCGTCGACCACGTAAGACTTTTTTTAATTTGAAAAAGGAAATAGTCGCTCGGAGCCAGGTCTGGACTGGACTGTAAGGTGGATGATTTATTTCTCCAAAACCAGTGTGTTTTAGAGCCGGCCTATTCCCACGGGAAGTGTGAACTGGTGCGTTGTCCTGTGAAACAATACTCCACGGCTAAGTTTCCCGCGTCGCTTCTGAACGACTACGTTACGTGCTTGAATCAATAAATTTGCATAATATTGAGCGTTCATTGTGGTCTCTTTTGGCAAATAATCAACTTTGCTAATAAAACTCCTTCACTGTCCCAAAACACGGTCGCCATAAGCTTCGAAGCTGACTTTTCCACTTTAGATTTCTTTGGTGCCCTCTCGCCTTTTTTAAACCATTGCATAATAGACTCTTGTTTTGCTTCTGGTTCATATTGGCGAACCCACGTTTCATCTACGGTTACGATTTAATTGCAAATTTCGCCCAGATTCCCTTCAGCTAAGTCCAAAAATTATTTGCAACTTTTACTTCGCCGTTCTTTGCCAAGCGGTGGCAGCTCGCAGTCATTTTGTCATGTGTAAACGTTCATGTAAAATGTGTCCTGCTCTTTTTTTACTAATTTGTAGTTCCTCCGCTATCTGCCAGATTTTAATTCTTCTGTCAGCCAGAACACATTTTTCCACCTTGTCAACATTTTTGTCAGTGACCACCGTGACAGGCCGCCCATGGCGGGGGTCATCTTCACAGCTCTCTCGTCCTTGTTGAAATAAACGAGCCCATTTTTTTATCATAGTGTACGAAGGGCTTAAATGATGGAGAGTATCCGTCACATCATCAAAAATCTCTTTAGGCGGTTTTCCTTTTTTTTACGAAATACTTAATAACTGCGCGGTGTTCAAATTTATTAAATTTTCTGCATTCAACAGGCATTGTTAAGTTTATCCGCGCACAGAACGAAAAACGATTTTTTTTTAAATGACGGCAATATTTAAACCTGGCAGTTTAAGAAAGAGGCGGGGAAAAAAGCAGAATAGTTTTTTTTAACTGATATTTTTTCTAGCTTAGGCTTAGAACGTTTTAGTTTCGTTCTCGTACCTACCAAAAAAATAAAAAAACGCTCCGCCGCGACAGTGCCCATTACTGCCGTGACCAGGATTCGAACCTGGGTTACTACGGCCACAACGTAGGGTCCTAACCACTAGACGATCACGGCTGCCGGAGCTGTGTTAGCACTTTCCAAAAACCCAAATGCTTTCCGACATAAGACAAACTTGTCAATTGAAATTGCTCGGTAATCTAAAAGAATTAGCGTACAAATTGGCTTCGTTTGCATTTTTGCTAAGTTATGCGTAAATTGGAGTACTTTCACTCGTCGCCGCTGCGTCCGCGCAATGGTCAGCGTAGGACCCTGTCGCTTCTGTTGATACGCTAGTTCTACGTTCTTTGATACAAAACCATGATTATCTTAAAATGACATGGTGCTTCAACGATCGCTACTTTACACCTATACGTGCATAGTAGAATCGTATTTATTCAAAATTAATATTGCATCGTATGGTTACAAAACATCTTATTAACTAAAATTTGTTCCAATCTGAACCTTATTAGAACACCACAAAGTTATTTTGATTCTTTAATAAAAACACGAAGTACTCTAAGTAACACAAAATATTGACATTTAATATCAATATCAAAAATTAACATATGTATAAACTTTCTGCATAAAAATTATGACCTTTTTCTTTGTAAGCACGCATTATATAATAGATATAATTATTTTTATCTGCCCCAAATGCAGCGCAAAAAGTCTACTTTAATGTAATGCATTATGCACTAAAGGCATTATTTCCTTTCCATGATAGCTGTATAGACGAATTTGGAAGAACGAGACATATAGAATAGAATAGAATATATTTATTGCATATCACATTTCAGACATAGGTCGATTTACAAATTTCTAAATCCACACACCACCACACCACTGACTTAAAATAAGGCAGTGGTGTACAGTCAACAGCAAATATAGATGATCATTTGAGTACTTTGTCGCACTTAACGTAACAATACTGCGACAGTTGGGATGCGTCAAATTAATGAAAGTGACAAGGTACTAAAATTATCATCTACTTTTGCTGTTGACTACATGGGACGCTCTGCAAGTGCATAGCAATATCAAAGAACTAATTATAGTTAGATAGATAGATAAAACGTTTATTTGTTTGCAACAATCACACAGAAACAGAAACAAAATTGTAAAAAAACAAAATTATAACAAATATTCGATACATAATATGGAACAAAATAGACATACAATAACATACCAAAAAAAAAATCAACATATAATTGCTGTGTGCGTTGCAGCAAAACAAAAAGGTTCATGGCTCAGTTATACGCTTCGCTCTTTCGAGAGAAGCGCTGGTATTCTGCCTGAGCCCGAGACACGTAAGTTCAGTATCACAACATACAAAAAATAAAAATAACGAAATCAAAACTGGACTAAAAAAAAAAATATTATAGCATTCTTTCATTCTGCTTGCCAACTTGTGTGTAGTGTAGTGTATGCAGGCGAGTATAAATCAATATCACGAACTAAAATGCTTAAATAGAAGGTAACAAAATGAATAATAATAAAATACATGTGCTCTGTATGGTATTTTCCGAAAGTAACTAACTAACTACTACATTACAATTCCTTTACAAGAACAACTGGCATTATAAACAAATTTAAACATGAACAAAAACTTAAATTAGATACTTTCTATCATCATTAAAGAATTCATTAGGCAATAAAAACATCTGGTACTTAATTAAAAACAATTCCAACTGTTTACTAAACGATCTGGGGTTGTCCAGGTTTTTTATAGAATTTGGAAGGTGATATAGCTATTCATATTATGAATGTTATGCTACTCATCGGCTATTTAGAAAATAATGCTAGTGCAATTTGAGTGCATTTGTTCGTAGCTTCTTAGATTGTACATATTATTATGCTGAATTTCATGGATTCATCTAAATGTCAGCAAACTTCCACGACAAACCGTATGTCTCGCTCTAACGCGTTAAGTAATGTCTGGCATTTTTGAATAAATTTTCCTGACTTTTACGCCAATCCACCTTGTTATCTCCATAACATATTTTAGATAAGTACCTAATGTATCATTATGTAACGGGCTGAATATTAAGAAAGTGTCTTTATCCTCTTAAGTGACGTTATATTGGAAAAGTGCCAATAATTCATCAATGATGTTAAAATTTTATGTGCGAAGTGTTACACGTTGTGTAACACTTCGCTCCAGTTTTTGAAGGCATACAACAATTTCGGCGCCTCCGCCACAGCTCCGGCAGCCGTGATCGTCTAGCGGTTAGGACCCTACGTTGTGGCCGTAGTAACCCAGGTTCGAATCCTGGTCACGGCAGTAATGGGCGCTGTCGCGGCGGAGCACAGTTTTGCACGGATTCTGACCAATTGTCAGTAACACGTCCGTGGGATTCCGTACCGGTTTTCATAATTTTTGCTACTTTACAATCTTCCATTATTCAGGGTGTTTACAAAAATACCCCTAAAGCCGAAAGGGGGTTCAAGTTAAAAGGTCTCTTGAATGAGTGTATTGGCAATATTTGAAAACCGAAGTTCACAGAAAAGTGATCAAAAAAAAATTATAAAACATAAAATAATCATTGCGACGCAATCCTGAAAACATACAAAATAAAAGCGGCAGCGGAGTAGACACCCAGAAAGTGATTTACATTTTTACCTAATTTCCTTTGAGAGGTAAATGACAACAACCATAACCGAGTAGCTCATGTTTCTCAATTTATGACGAATTGGAAACAAATTCAAATTAATAATTTATTTATAAGAATACAGTTTCATACATGGTCTTAGGTTGTGGTGTAAAAGTCCTCGTATTCAGCATGCAAGCAGGCCTACAAATATTATATTTAAATTAGCTAAAATAACATGTCAATTAGGTATTAATTCAATATTGTAATAATTTCGTATGTCAAACATCCTTATAATTTAAATAGTCCTTGACGCTGTAAAATCATTTTTCCATTAACCATTTGGTAATTTTTCGCTTGAACATTTGTCCCGACAGTGCTCATAATTCATTTGGTAATTTATTATACAAAACTATGCTCATATTTACAATATTCCTTTTGTGTCATGTCTTTGCGGCAGGGTGGTTTGTATAAAAGAGACATGATATGTTGGTCTTGTCTGCCTTTGTATCACTACACTACGTTTAATAAAGAGTCCTTGATGACAATTGACAAAAACACATACGTCTCTAATATACAAACATGGTAATGGCAGAATATTTAGCTTCCTAAAAAGCGGGACACAACTGTCTGACGACACATAGCCATGCTAAGCTGTAAGTGCAGCTTCTTTGGAAACCGTTTCTCTCAGTCTTTTTAAGGCAAACACAAAACGATTTAACTTATTACATATTTGTGCAATTTGATCTTTTCAATTAAGGTGTTCGTTTATCACTATGCCAAGGAATTTCATTGAATTCACTTCATCAATTATTTTATGTTCGTAACAAGAACACGAAATAGGCTTTCTCTCCAATATGCTCGGAAATGTTCACCTTACTGTAGGAAAAATAGAAGGTACGTGAAGTTCATAAGTTACTGACGAGCGCAAATTTAAAAAGCGGCCAAGTGCGAGTCGGACTCGCCCATGAAGGGTTCCGTGTATTAAAAAAAACTACTTACTAGATCTCGTTCAAACAAATTTTCGGTAGAAGTTTGCATGGCAATGTACATCGTATACTTTTTTTAGTTTTATCATTCTCTTATTTTAGAAGTTACAGGGGGGGCGTTGGAAGTGTCTCTCGCGCAAACTATTCTATTAGAAACCTCAATATCATTTTTGAAGAACAAAGTGGCTGTGACATACGGACGGACAGACAGACAGACAGACATGACGAATCCATAAGGGTTCCGTTTTTTGCCATTTGGCTTCGGAACCCTAAAAAGTTAAAGGTCATTTGGTACTGTACAGTTTCAGCGGCCAGGAAACTTTATAAAATTCCATAACTGTAAACTTTTTTACCATGTAACAATATCTTTTGACGAAGACAAATCACTGCAAACAGCCAAATGCTCGAATGTTGTCCGAAGGTCCTAGGCCAATTAGTCATAACCACTTCCTTTAATTAGAGAGAAAAGTATGTTTGGCTATCTCTTTCCAAATATTATAAGTTGGCACACCAAGGGTAAACTGCCATGTCACAACATGGCAGTTTACCCTATAGTTCGTTTTTGGGTAGTATCCCATAAATTATTAATCGCGACGACGACGAGCCACGTACGGGTTATCTGTTAACACGAGATAACTGGCTGCGTGTTAAATTGAAAATTAATTCTGCAACACCGCAGTCTCCGGCGCGTCCCTCGGATCCTAAACCAAGATTGTAAATAATTCCCAGCGCGCCACAACTATTCCGGGGCTCCATTCTCGCACCGCTAAAAGCTAATTGATAATATAAATCCATATCCATATCCATACTAATATTATAAATGCAAAAGTGTATCTGTCTGTCTGTCTGCCTGTCTGAAATGAAATGAAATACATTTATTTACTAAGTAGAATGCAGGTACATGAATTATGCAAGAAATAAGCATAAACTAGAGCAGTCAATAAAAAAATACAAGATGCAAGATGTGCGTCAATTACATATGTTGATTGTGAAGAAACAGAATACAATGTCAAAATAAAATGACAATGAAATGCCAGAACTGCAGCACGCAATGTCAGGTAAGTACTTAGTCTAGTGTTGATATATAATATAACAGTGTAAGTAATTGATAATTTATAATACATTACGTACCTAGCGGTGAATTCGTGAATACCCCAGATCGCAGGTGTTTGTGCGATCCGGGGCTTTACGAATTACCGCCCGTGGTGCGTACACAATTTTACGTCCTCTCCTGGGTGTTAAGTGAGATCTGCCGCTGCACCAGAGGGTGGTAAATCGTAAAGCCCCGTTGAAGCCCATTGAAAATGTTCGGTAATTTTATAGTATTGTTTGTCTACACCACTTCAGTAACTAAGATTTGAATTCAGTTAAGTCAGTCATCTTATGTTCCGTGGTAAACGGTTAAATATTTTATAGGCATAGACAGAATACTATTCCGGACGAGTTTCTTTCGAAAGTTGGGTATTTCAGGTTTAATCCACTTCGTCCAGCGGCTTGCCGCGGATTGCGTGGCGCTATAACTATATACAATTTTGACATATTTATTTTTACATAAAGACAAGTTTCATAGACGCATAGAGAGTCTATTACCTCTTCACGCTTAAACCGCTAAACCGATAGAGAGAGATATAGTTTGCGTCCCGGGAAAGGACATAGAAATAGTATTTATCCCGGAAATCATCCCCTAAGGGGGTTAAATGGGGGATGAAAGTTTGTATGGAGCTACGATATAAACGAGTTCCACGCGGACGGAGTCGCGGGCAGAAGCTAGTCTTATATTAATACTAGACGTGCCCGCGGCTCCACCCGCGTGAATGAATTACATTATGAATGTATTTGTCACAATTGCATTATGTTCATGAGCCCTGCGTAGCCGTTGCTAAGCATCATGACGATATGGAAATAAAAAAGAGTATATATTTTCATATACGAGTAAGTACATTTATTAAAATGTCAACATTAAACTCAGTAATACGAGCGTAGACAAAAGAAAGAAGGCAAAAAAATATGCCTAGTGACGAAAATCTCATTCAGATATCTCAAAGAAATACGAAGCTCCAACCGTTTCAATATTGCTTGTTAGAAAGAGAAAACGCAAACAGTTTGTCACATCACAAACGGCGAGGCTGCCGCAACGCGCGTCGCGCGCGCGGCCGGCCGCGTCGATGCCGGCGCCGAACACGATGGGGCACAGCACGTCACAAACTGCGAGCGTTAATATTTAATTTCATATGAAGTTGCGTTCTTAAATTTTGGACACTTAACTTCGTGATTATTTAACCTCTTGCGTTGATTTTTTCTCCATTTGACTACATTTTTAATTCTTTTTAGAGCAAATATGACATTATTGATTATTCTATTAAGTGTCTACACCCCTATTAAAAAATACCTCTCGTGCTCTGCGGCCACCAAAGAGTACTCGTCAACGTCAACAGCCCAAGCGCGAGCTATAGCCGTATACGCTTTAAGCCCACATCACAGTGGCGCAGCCTGGCCGCGGCGGACCATAGTAAACTTGTCATTAGCTGTCAAATTTACTATTGTCCGCCACCACAGGCCGCAGGGTGTTACAGGCCTTACATACATGCATATATATTTATTTCCTTTTTTTATCTGCATATCACAATGTTTTGAACTGGAAATTTGGAATCTTCGCACTTTGCGCTTACTGAACACAAAATTCCAATTCAAGATACTCACTGTAATTTATCAACCGAAAATAATAAAAACAAAATTTAAATTATAACATCTTTTATTTGAGGTGTCACAGACAATTTATTTATTGAAGCTTTATTTTTCCATATTGTTAGTATTCACTAATCTTAAAAGTTGTGTTGTGTTAATATGTTTATACAAATATACATGTTTTCTTACATGGACCCCATTTGGGTGAAAGCCTCCTCCATCTCATGCCATTTTTCCTGATATTTGGCCAAATTCATACAGCTAGGTCCGGCAACCTCGATTATGTTGTCTGTCCAACGTCTTTGTGGTCTATCTTTCTTTCTTTTGGCTTTCGGCCCCGACCATATTGTTGCTTCTAGTGCCCATCTTTTCTCTTATATGTGGCGATATGGCCTGCCCATTTCCACTTAAGGCACAGTGCTTGGTGAAGTGCATCTGTTATATTTGTACATTTTCTAAAAACTTCATTTCTGGTTTTATGTATGCTTTCTTAACTTTAATAAACTTCTCTCCATGGATTGTTGGCATGTTGAGGTTTTATATTTAATTTTCTCTGTGCATGTCCAGGATTGGCTTCCTTATGTCAGACGATATTCTGTAGTCACGGATAATTACAAACACAAAATATGAGCATTCGGGTATTACACAGTGCATAAAACACAATTCGTCTCTCCTGTGATCAAAAATTAAGAGCTCACTTGCATATAAATAATGTTTTTATCACATAGTAATATAGAAGATGAGACATCGTTTATACGGATTAAGAGTCCAACCAATAATATCGTCCACCCATCGAGCTGGTGGACGGCCGACGCTCCTTTTACTTAGAAGTGGCCACCAATCTGACACCTTTTTGGTCCACCTACCATCATTCTGCCTGGCAAGGTGTCCTGCCCAACAAATGGTATCGCCAACATCGAGCACCTTGGTGCGACGTTCCTCACTCGGTCTTGTAGTTTACTACCGAGCATGTCGTAAATAACCGAATCAAGGTCCAGATGAGAAAAAAATAGGTCCAGCCGATCAGAGCACTTACACTTCAATCAATCAATTTTTGGGGCTATATTGCTCCATCAAAGCCTTGATGATTCCGCCAATGTCAAGTATGGATAAGACACGGCCAGTATTTAATCTTGACGGTGGACTACAGGTAGTGTTCGGTAGTATATCCGACCGATCGAACATCAGAGCACTTGTTGCACACGATAACAAACGATCAATAATAATAAAAGGCAAATTTTCAAAGTAGCAAACAGTGACAGTGACGGAAGGATGAACAGAACCGCGTACGTTCCATTTCATGTAAAATTATCTAACCGCAATTTCAAAGTTCAATTTTAATCATTATTATTTATAAACAGTATGTTCTTTAGCCGAATCAATTGTATAACGATTATACTAACATGGAAATGTAGTCTCAGATATAATCAAACTAGCTTCCGCCCGCGACTTCGTCTGCGTGGACTCGGGATAAAAACTATCCTATATTTTAATCCAGGCTATAAACTATCTTCGTGCAAAATTTCATTCAAATCGGTTCAGCGGTGTAAGGGTGATTGAGTAACAAACATCCAAACATCCAAACATCTAAACTTTCGCATTTATAATATTAGTAGGATTACTTTTTAAATTATGTTTATTAGCCGAATATTTCCGAAGATATCCGAACAATGGCCTACGATTCAAATTGTCAATGTTATCGAGATTTCATTACGTGATTGTAGAAAAAATACGCAACAGAATCGGGAGCCTTTATGCTCTTATTCTAAGGTAATATCCAGAAAATTGATTCTAATATTTATTTGTCGTGTTACTTGCGTTGTTTTTGAGAAACGTGGCGCCGGAGATCGTGTTTTTTGTAAGGCGCTATCTCGCTCGTTCCTTCGTGTTTTATCCCGTTCTGGTTTTTCGATTTTATATAATAGATTGACGCTAGCGCTCTCGGTCATGCGTAACGTAACCCAACGTACAAAAGCGGGACGCTCTGATCAATATTTTGAATTGAAAACGTACGGAATTGTTTGCCGTAAAATGGTGGCCCGGGGATTAAACATTGCGTCCCGGGATTGAGAGTAATGAAAGTATAATCTAATGGGTTTCATACAAAATGAAAAGGGACGCTGATCTGGGAGACGGAAGAGTGCCATTAATCATTTATCAGGCGAGAAACAAGGTACCTAATGGGAACACGTAATAAGTTAAAAAAACACTGAACATTTTTGTTTACTGTTTAAGATGGAAAGAAGTCTAGGTAGAAATTATGTGAAGCTTCTGACAAGTCTCTCGTTAACTGCAACTATGCGGACTTTTTTGACTTTTCTATATAAAAGTAAAGCTTAATAACATAAGCGAATGAACTGGTACGATATTTCGAAGTAAAGCAAAAAGTCAACTGTAAGTGCTAAAATACAGTTTACTTACTTGCCCTTTGTCTTGACACATCTAATACAGTCGAAATTGTCAAACCTCAAAATCCCGGGGAGTTTGATGGAACTTGGTATGAATGATCGCTGGGAGCCCGATTTTCGTCTCCCAAAAGCCCCAGGGTCAAGGCCGTATAGTACGGACGCCACCTTGGGAAAAATTATTCCTAAGAAAACTACGTACTCTATGAAAACATAGTCTAGAGCAACATTAACGCTGAATAAATTCTGCACAAACCTGTCACTGCCTTGACGAGAAAACGTGTCTTCATGGAGAAAAAAATATCCACGTGTGAGATTTTCTTTCAAAGTCCTTCCAGGGGAGATCCTCTGAATTGGAAGATCGAGGGGGTTTAAATTCACTGATTTACATAATGGGATATGAACTACATTAATTATGATTTAATATTAACATTTTACCCGACTAAACCTTACTTTTAGGAAATCATTCCCACACAAATTTTGGCATAATGATAACGCTATTAGTCTTAATTTTGGCTCGTTGTACCTGCCGGGATGGAATAAAGGAGGTAGCTAGGGGCTAAAATGAACGACGGAGATGAAAGGAGATGAGAAAGGTCGCCCGATTACAGGCTTTACAATTCTGTACTAAGCTTTACTGCACATAGCTTTGTGTGGCAGTCAATTGAAAAAGAAGATTACTCGAAACATTATGCAATGTTGACCGAAGCTGAAAACAATATCTAAACTAAATTTCTCTTTTATGTATGTTTGTACTCCTAACTGGCAAAAAGGGCGCCCTATATATCGAAGAATTATTAACGAAAACGACTAGTCTCACAAAAAGCGTATATTCAAAAATAATTTACCTCGACCCCTATACATTCTACGTCGACATACCGTTCGCGTGATGCAGGATTCGCACCGGACGTTACAGCGACATCTAGTGTGGAATTGGGTCAACTTTACTGTTTAACCGAGTGTACTGGTATAGACGCAAACATGCCGCCCACCAAGAACAACAGTTCTTGACCCAATTTGCAACAAATATGCAAAAATACAACTTATTTATCACTGATGCAACCACAACCTGAATTTAAACAATTAAGAAGAGGATATGACTAACAAATCATGTAATCTCATATTAAATTTAACAATAAAATTATTCGGCTAGTGGTAAAACACAGATTCTAGAAGTGGGTCTTTTGATGAGATTGTTCTTACATCTAAGAGTAACAACTCGCGTTACTTTGTCCAAACCCGGATGTGTTTCAACCACTTGGCCAAGAAGCCATCTCGCTGGTGGTAAATCAGGCTCTTTCACCAGCACTACATCACCTATCTTAGGTTCAGGAGTTTTTTGTGTCCACTTGTGTCTTTGTAGAAATTGGTTGAGATACTCCTGGGACCAACGACGCCAGAAGTCTTGCATCATGCGCTGACACAATTGCTGAGATTGATACCTGCTCATAGCTATGGTCTGGTGCTACTATGAGTGGTTCTCCCACTAGGAAATGACCTGGCGTTAAGGGTAGCGATTGCCCGTTGTCGTCTATCCGCCACATTGGTCTCGAATTTAGGCAAGCCTCAATTTGTGACAACACCGTGGTCATCTCTTCAAAGGTGAGTGTAGAATTTCCTATAACGCGTTTGAGATGGAATTTACAGGATTTAATCCCTGCCTCCCAAAGTCCACCGAAGTTGGGAGCGTAAGGGGGTATGAAGTGCCATTCCGTTCCGTTTGAGGCCATCCAATCTGCCAACTCGGGAGCAAGACCTGATTTTTCAGAGTTGTAGAGATGTTGGAGATCCTTTGCTGCTCCCACGAAGTTGGATCCGTTATCGCTGAACAGATCGCTACAGTAACCGCGTCTAGCGACAAACCTCTTAAAGGCAGCTAAGAATCCTGCTGTTGATAGCTCGCTGACCGCTTCTATATGCACAGCTTTGGTTGCCATGCATACAAACAGACAGATGTACCCTTTGTACGATTTGTTTCCCCTTCCCTTGGAGACACGTATATTGATAGGCCCCGCGTAGTCAACCCCGCTGCGCGCGAACGCCCTTGCCATATTCACCCTGGGCGCGGGTAATTGTCCCATCAATTGGTTTCGGATATTGGCTGCATGCCGAACACAAGGAATACACTTCCTTACATGTGCCTTTATCAAGTTCTTCAGTCCTGGTATACAAAATTTCGCTCTGATATAATTGAGCATAAGCGGTGGTCCTCCATGTAATGTCTTGCAATGCGCGTCTCTAATGACTAACTGAGTTAACCGCGCTGATTTTGGTAACAACATGGGATGCTTTTGGTCGTAATCTATGTTGGCGCTTTGAAGCCGCCCACCAATCTGTGGAGTAAATGAGGTAAGGTGACTTTTTTTCCTTAATCTTCCTTTCTTTATAGCTTCAAAGTCCTCCCCGTATGCTTCTTGTTGACACCGTTTTACCATTATTGCTAATGCTTCTTCTAATTCTGTTTTCCGCAGATAAATATGATTTTGTCTTTTATTTTTCAGGAATCTTCGGCAGTACGCGACAACCCTCAACAACTTGGTGAGTGAAGAATACTTTGACCACATATCGTCATCGGTGCTACCTGTCCCGGATGCTGCAGTTCCCAGGTGAGTTTTTATTTTTTTCTCTTCTAGCTGCGTCTTTAACGACTTTGAGTTCGTGTAGTTAATCTCGTTTTGTTTCAGCCACGTAGGCCCGCTGAGCCAAAGTTCAAAGTGGCTTAATTCGGATGCTGGAATACCCCTAGACGCACAATCTGCCGGGTTGTGCTCTGACTTTACGTGAGACCATTGACTTCGACTGGTTACAGTCAAGATCTCCGAACATCTGTTACCGATAAACGTCTTCCATCTACTTGGGTGACTGCTCAGCCACGCCAACACCACTTCCGAATCGGTCCACGCATGGATATTTGATTTTTGTATATCCAGCACCTCCGCGATTTCAACCAATAACTTCGCTAGCAATACCGCTCCGCATAACTCCAGCCGAGGAATAGAGACCTGTTTTATTGGTGCAACTCTCGTTTTGCCTGATACCAGACTGACGTGGATCCTCCCTTCTACATCGATGACGCGCAAATATACCACAGCAGCATATGCAGCGTTAGACGCGTCACTAAACCCGTGCAACTCTACGGTCCTAGCATTGGACCTATGATTTGCCCAACGACGCAGTCTAAATCTGGTAAGTTGCGACAGTTCCTCCCTGTAGTTCAACCATTCTTCGAGAAGGGGAGATGGCAGTTCTTCGTCCCATTCAATGCCTGCCAACCACAGCCTTTGAATTAATATTTTAGCTTGGACTATGCTGGGTGAGATCCATCCAAGAGGATCATAAAGCCTCGCGATATCGGATGTAACCTTTCTCTTAGTTACAGGTACCGTTGGAGGAGGTAGCTGAACTGCGTAAGCAAATTCATCCTGATTCCGATCCCAGGTAAGCCCTAAGATTTTATTTACTGCCTCAAGCTTCATTTCTATTTTCTTATGCTCTTCTTTCCCTGCTGTGCTTTCTTTGATTTCTTCTAACATAGCTTTACTGTTGCTTGACCACTTTTGCAATTCGAAGCCCCCCTTGTTTAACAGTGCTCTCATTTGGTAGTAAATATCTATCGCTTCTTGCTCCGATTGACACCCTGACATTAAGTCATCCATGTAGAAATCCTGACGCACCCGAAGTGCGGCGAGCGGGAAGGCTTCTCCTTCGTCTATTGCAACCTGAATTAGACTCTTCACTGCGAGGTAAGGAGCTGCGGATGTCCCAAAAGTGACTCGAGTTAACTTATATTCCTTAATTTCCTCGCCAGGGTTCTCTCTCCACAGGATACGTTGGTACTTTGTGTCCCTTTCATCTACTACCACCTGGCGGTACATTTTGACAATGTCCGCTATAAAACAGACAGGGTGCATACGCCATCGCATGATTATATGCCGCAACTCTGACTGAAGAGTGGGCCCCACAAGAAGATCGTTGTTCAAAGACACCCCGTTTGTGCCTTTGCATGATGCGTCAAATACTACCCGGACCTTAGTGGTATCTTTATCTTCGCGCACAACAGCGTGGAAAGGCAAGTATAGACCCTTTTCCTTGGATTCCTTCGCTGACAACAGTTCCATGTGATTTAGTTCCCGATACTCATGAAACACCTTTGTATACTCTGCTTTCAGATGCTGATCCCTTTCCAGTTTCCTTTCCAGGGAGTGAAATCTTCTCAACGCGATCTCCCTGGAACGACCATCTACACAGGCTGGTTTTTCATCCCGGAACGGTAGCCTAACCACGTAGCGTCCGTTCTCATCCCGTGTAGTAGTCGCCCGGTATATCTCCTCACATCTCTGTTCTTCCGGTGTCATTATCCGTGATTTTTTGCTAGGTTCTGACTCAAGTTCCCAAAAGGACCTTAACAACTGTTCCACCTGTGTGTGCATGCTCACCGGCGTGATGGAGATGTTTGCCTGTAAACCCACTTGCCCGCTTAAAATCCAACCCAGAGACGTGTTTTGTGCAACTGGAGTACCCTGGGCCGGACATTTGATTAAACCTGTCTCTATGATCTGCGCATAAACCTCTGCTCCCAGTAACATGTCTATTCTACTGGGAGTGTGATACTCTGGATCCGCCAGATCTATACTTTGCAGCTCAGGCCAGGATGCAATGGTAACCTTTGCTGATGGTAAGTATGAGGTTAGTTTGTCAAGAACATATGCTGTAACCGTGATAACGTATCTGGAGTTGATACGTGATGCAACTGTGACTTGAACCGTGGACTTTGACACCACATTTTGCTCTCCTCCCAACCCTGATATGAGACCCTTAGCTGCAGTTCGTTTCAAACCCAGTAGTTGCACCGTAGCTGAGGTGATGAAGGAGGCTTGTGATCCTTGGTCTATTAACGCTCTGATCAGGTGAGATTCTTCCCTTCCCCATGATTTAGCTTCTACTACCGCAGTAGCCAATAACACCTGCTGAGTGACTTCGTTCACGAAGTGGTTTGTGATGCTGGTACTCGTTGAAGCCTCTTCTATTGAAGGTGTCACTTGTTGTGTGTGAACTTGTGCCACAGCAGGACGTGCTGATGGCTCCCTAATATCGTTTGATTGCATTTCGCCCTTCTGATGTAACAGAGAATGATGCCTTCTGTTACAGATTTGACAATTCTTTGTGATTTTGCAGTATTTAGCCGAGTGATTGTTACCTAAGCAGTTGAAACACAGCCCGTTTGTTTGGACAAAATTACGCTTTACATCGACCTCTAAACCAGTGAAATCTTTACAATGTATTATCCTGTGCTCACCTTTACAATAGCTACAAGTTACATTATTACTGATGTGCAGATTACTAAGTCTCTGCACCTGATTGCCTTTGACCTGGTTAACATTTCCCTTGTAGTTGCTATTGCTGTTCACATATTTGGGTTTGTTCACATAGCTTGGTTTTGGCTCCAAAAATTCTAAAGAATGATATCTTGTGAGCAAGAAGTCCTTGAATTGGTCTATGGTTGGTAATTGTTCTGACAGAGACACCGATTCGCTAACCTTACATTCCCAACACTTCCGACTTTCAGGATCTAATTTATGACTAACAATGTAAATGATGATTATATCCCAAGTACTGGTATCGATCTTAAGACTAGCTAAAGCGTTTAGTGTTTCCGTTGTACAATCCAATAAATTCTTAATATCCGTGGCGGACTCAGTCAGAAGGGTCTTCTGAGCAAAGAATCGTTTTAATACGCAATTTCCCAAATATTGCTTGTTATTATAGCGACTCTCTAACTGGGTCCAACACTGATCATAACTCTCACTCGAAATTGGTATATGTCTAAGGAGCTGTTCTGCTTCGCCCGTCAAATGCGCCTTGAGATAATGTAGCTTTTGCACATCATCGATATCCCGATTATTGTGGATGAGTGAAGTAAATAAATCCCGGAAACTCGTCCACTCCGTATATTTGCCCGAAAACGTAGGTATCGTTATTTTAGGTAACTTGACATGACTGGATTTTGACGTTAATGGAGCTGACACTGTGGGAGTAGCGCTGCTGGATTCTGCTATTAACTTGCTAAGTGCATTTTTGAGTTCGCATTTGTATTCCATATATAATTCGTTGGTCGTATCATACACATCTTCCTTCATATATGCAGAGGTTTGCAACACCTCTCGCTCTGGCATCATTACTATCTGCGTGTGCATACGTACGAACTGTTGCCATAATTGCTCTAAGCTTTCCAATCTGGTTTCCACATATGGTATGGTGATGCGATCCTTGGGAGACTTCTTATAATTGGTAAATGCATTAGCGATACGTGTGCCTTGATCTAATTGGAGGTTTATACTAGCATCCATTTTACTCATATTCCTTTTAAAATACAAGCCCCAGCAAACGATCAAACTGTACTAAGTCCCAATCCAATCTTGAAAAAAATCACAAGTGTTTTCTGTTCGGAAATATTCTAAGTCCAAACTCAATCTTGAAAAATTACAAGTGTTTTTTGCTCCGAAATTTTCTAAGTCCAAACTCAAAGTTGAAAATATTACAAGTGTTTTTTGCTCCGAAATTTTCTAAGTCCAAACTCAAAGTTGAAAATATTACAAGTGTTTTAATTCATGTACTTCGCTATAAAATCGGACGTAGGTTCCCCGTCGTACCACTTTTTCTTAAATTATTCTAAGTCCTAAACACTTGTAAAATTCTACTCAAATCATGCTAAGTCCAGTTTTGACAGTTCTAACTTCAAATTCAATTTGACAGCTGACAGTTCCGAATTTTGACACTTCCACATATAAAATATAAAGTACTCACAGTTTTAAATCTTCTTACACTTCACTTTACTTGTACTTGAACCTTAGTTTGAATTTCCCGCCAAGTTGCTCGCCTGTGACGTCACTTCAGGTCACGACGCTGCCGCCTCCGCCTTGTTGCTAAAATCCGCTACCGCTCCTGGAAGGCTGCACCCTCGACAACAATCCGTTGCCACTTGGTACAGGAAAGCACTAAAATACTTAAGGCCCACAGTACATCCGGTTCGAAGGACCAATGTTTGTACTCCTAACTGGCAAAAAGGGCGCCCTATATATCGAAGAATTATTAACGAAAACGACTAGTCTCACAAAAAGCGTATATTCAAAAATAATTTACCTCGACCCCTATACATTCTACGTCGACATACCGTTCGCGTGATGCAGGATTCGCACCGGACGTTACAGCGACATCTAGTGTGGAATTGGGTCAACTTTACTGTTTAACCGAGTGTACTGGTATAGACGCAAACAATGTACACTAAAAGAACATTTAAAATGTTCTTTATCTGACTGGGACAATATGCTTTTAGAACTACGTGTAGGCTGGCCACCTAGAACTACGTGTAGACTTAAAATGCCATTCTAGAGCCCGCCAGAGACTATGCCAAGGTACTCCCACTAGAGTAGGTAGGGACATAGGCAAACTTATGCCAGGGAATGTCTGCTCTATCCATACCGTGTCTGTCTTTCTGTCGGTCTGTCTGTTATAGAGATGTTAGTATAGAGATAACTTGAGTCCCGGGAAAGGATGTAGGATAGTTTTTATCCCGGAAATCATATACTCTAAGGAGGTGAAATGGGGGGTGAAAGTTTGTATCGAGCTACAATATAAACGAGTTCCACGCGGACGGAGTCGCGGGTAGAAGCTAGTACCTAATGTTATATGTTGTCGACGTCGTTGCATGTCGTGAGCGGTGTTGCCAGCGTGGTTCCAACTCTCCGAACATTCGAGGGGGAAATACTAATTTTACCCGAAGCCGTGTGCTAATCACAAACAATCACGATGTAATTGAGTGATTTCGTAACGTAATTTAATGTAAACAGACAATTAAGCTCGTTGGAATCGTTAATAATTAAATTAGTGTTTATAATTAATGAATTCATGTATGTCTTTTTTTCAGGTAGGTGAATAAAAACAACTAACATCACTATCTAGAAATTGTACTGATTAAAAATAGTTAACGATAGTTTTGACTTTCTAAAGCACTCAAAATTTATGTTTAGATAACTAGTTTCACCTACCAGTAGTTTTCTTTGCTTCACTCCAGGAAGTTAATCTATATTTTCACCTTTGACATTATTGGCATTCACACTTCACTGTCACAAGTTGATTCCATTAAAGAGTCTATAGCAGTGCTAGCAGAGGCTTTCACACAAGAATGGCTGAGCTTCAAAGTGACTTGGATAAGACTGGATGTAGCTGCCCCTCCGCAGCATCTGTGGAGGCTGAATTCAAAGTCTTCAAGGCATCTACTCGTATATTGCGTCACTCAACACACTCCAAAGGCAGGTGGAGGTCATCTCACAGCAGGTTGACCAAATTGAGATGCGGTCCCGGCGCAAGGTGCTGGTTGTTAATGGTGTCCAGGACGTTGAGGCCGAAAACACAATGAGTCTTGTAGCCGAGCAACTCAAGACCATCCGGAGTGACTTCACTATGGAAGAAATCAAGAGATGCCATCGACTTGGTCGTCTTCGAAGGGCTATTCTTGTGAAGTCTTGTGACAGTGCCATTCGGAACAAGTTGTGGTTTGGCAAGGTGGCGTTAAAGGGCTCTGGGATCACAATTTCAGAGTTCTTGACTAAGCCGCGCCAAGATACTTTCATGGCGGCTCGTGAATGCTTCGGCATGTGGAAATGTTGGACTTGGGACGGCGTGGTGCACATATTGGATCCGAGCGGTGTACGCCGGCGTGTGGTCAGCCTCGCCGAGCTTAGGCTATTCCGGATGCGCCGGCGCTACCCATCTCCTCGACGCCGAAACCAGACACTAATGAGCAGGCTGGGAGGAGCATTTCTGCGAAGCTGCCTGTCAAAGGCCTACACGAGTTGCTGCTAAGCCCAAGTCCAAATCTTAGTGCTTAAGAAGTGTGTTCTGTGCTCTCTTTTTTGTTCGCGTTATACTGTCGACTAGCTCGTTTCTTTTTTATTCGGTCGCTTTATCACCCACTTTTATTTGCGTACCCTCTTCTACACTTAATACCTTTTTCTTTGTTTTGTTTAATAAAATTAAATTGTCGCACGGTATTATGACAGCTGCTGTGAAACTGACGTTGACAGATTGCGATATGCGTTGGGGTTGCCAAATGTGTTATGTATTACGGTTCGTTTTACGTACTTTATTGAACAACTTTTTTAACTAAGAATTCAACAATTGCCTTTTTTCTTTTTAAATATTAATTATCATAACCTTGGCTTTTAGTTTTTATACATGCTGTACAGCACCTACTACATAATCTAGTTTTATCTCTTTCTCCGATACCCAAAGGTTGTCTGGAAGAGATCGCTCTTCAGCGATAAGACCGCCTGTTGTCTACCTCTGCCTACATGTTATTGTATTGTTTTTCTTTTTAACTTTGTTTGTGTAAGGTGTGCAATAAAGAGTATTTGTATTGTATTGTATTGAAATCATTCACCAATAATGTACATAATTTCTCCTCGTAATCTGACAATGTAAAATCTCCACGTAATACTACTTATAGTAAGTAATAATATTTAAATGTTTTAATAACGGTTCTCAGCAATTATTTCTTGATAGTGATAATGATAACTAAACTGAAAAATTTAACCAACAACACGAGTTTTTTCATCATCAGAGGGGTAATCACGTAACGTTTTGAACGCACGTTAGATAGATCCAATCTATTATTTTCCTATACAAAATTAAAAGCAAAAAATCTTTAAAAAAAGCTTTTATTTAAACGCTCTAAAAAGAAGAAAATAAAATTTTTCTTTTAAATTTTAACTATGAACTTACATCCTCATTATACATAACTTATATGGTCAAAAAAGCTTGGAATGAATGGAAAGGTTCAATTCATTGCCGGACCAGCCAAGCACGACACTGGACAACTAAACACTAACGTGTGCTATAATATAACCATATACAGTCAAGGAATTTAATTTACGACCCTTTTCGCAAGCGACTGTACCTCCAGCTCGTATTAGGGGCGGGCTTGGCTTGTCCTCTGGGATCTGTGATCTTGTGATTGGAACGAAGCGAGGGTGATAATACCGCCAACAAACTGTTATGCAGTTTGGCGGTGCTTTAAAATGTTTAAAAAAAGAATTGTATAATTGTGGATCAAATAAATAAAAAAATAAAAAAAATATAATGAGGTTGTAATTTCATAGTTAAAATTTAAAAGGAAAATTTTTTTTTCTTCTTTTTAGAGCGTTTAAATAAAAGCTTTTTCTAATTTTTTTTGCTTTGAATTTATTTTTGACTTTTTAGTTATCGCTGGCTAGGTTTCTTATGGCCGTATTCATAAACGTTCTACAAGCCTGTTTTAACTAAAATCCGTTAAAATTCATTTGTCCTTATCTGTCACTTTGAAGTTTGTGTTCGTAAGAAAGGGACAAAGCACATTTTATTAGGCAGAGGCATTTTAAGTTTTATGAATAAGGGTTAGTCTGTTCATCTCATTCAACGCATCATCGTTTGCCGGTTAATTTCGAAAAAAAATTAATTAATGACGTCACATTATTTTTCGAGTTGGTCTCAACGAGCCCTTTCATTTGATACCATATTGTAGAAGTGCATTAAAAATAACTATTCCGCCATCTTGGATGGTCCACCATATTGGATTTAGAATGACGTCACGTGCATTGTCATCCAAACTAAACGTGTATACAAAATTTCAGCTCAATCGGTTGAAGATATCTACTTCAAAATTGAGTTCAAAGATTCCACCCGAACAAATTACATACATTGCAAATTAATTAAAAACAAAAGCTTAAAAAGTGACATTGACGCGCGTACAGTGCGTTACGTGGTCGACCTGCAGCAAAAGTTGTTGTAAGCGAGGGATAGAGTTATTGATGCTGTTCCACTGTTGCTGTAACGCTTATTCCATTTGGCCAGCGTTTCGGCACGGATGTTTCTCTTTATGTATGAAATCGGGCATCGATCATAGTCAGGTTTCCTTTTGGAGTTTACTGCGGCTTCCTTTGCCAGTCCATTCGCTCTTTCGTTTCTGTCCAACCCGGCGTGAGCTTTTATCCAGTGCAAAGCTACAGTTTTGCCTTGAATAAATGCGGCTTCAAAGTTCACCCTCAATTCTACGGCCAAGGGGTGGAGGCATCCGTAGTTTTGGATGGTTTGAAGGGCTGCCATGGAGTCGCTGTAAACTCCAAACGTTTTTGACGTGTGCTTCTTTATCACTTTTGTTGCCCTGCACAAGGCTAGGAGCTCCGCTTGATAGACTGTGCAGTAATTTGATAAGGCAAGTTTGTGGGCTTAGTTTCAGACTGATAGTGCAGCACCCACCCCACCCTCTATCCTGCTTCCGTCGGTGAATATACGGATATCATATTCACTATTTGCGTTGAGTTGCTCTTGGTCTACTAGCCGTTTGATTTCAATTTCTTTACGCTCAGCAGGGTGAGGGTTCGTAAGTGTGGAGGCCATTCGCTCCACCTCCCGGTCCCCCAGCATTTGTAGGGACGCGGTTCTCTTCTTCGCCTTATATGTATAGTTGGGCAGCCTCTTCGACTCGGAGGTCAAGTGGGAGCATCCCCGCTAATACTTACTTATGCTGAGTTTAGGGAGTCGGTACGATACGCCTTACACAGTTTTTGTGCTATTCCTCGCTGTACAACATCCAGTTGTTTAATGATACCCGATTTATCCACCGCGGGTGCCCATACACTGGCAGTGTACAGAATGACAGGCTCTATTGTTGCCACATATATTACTCGAAGTACCTCTGGATGGAGTCCCCAAATAGTCATCTTGCTAATTGTTTGTATATCCCTATTAGGTTAGGTTAGGTTTTTTTTTCTTTTTAAATACTGCTTCCTCCAACATAATCGGAGCCTGTGCTAACTATTCCGCATCCGTCCCAGCCCTGCTATTCTGTAACTTGTTTTAAGGCCACGTCAACGCTCACCCAAAAATATATCTTGACGAAGTGATTCGTTGTAACTAAGCGTAGGTAGAGGTCTCGTCCCGTTAGGCGTGCGATCAACCGTATAGGCATTTCTGTAAATGTGCTGACTGCTGATAGACTTGACCATTTACATGCAACAGAACATCGACCATTCACTATTTTCAAAGTCGAACTGAACAACGAAAAGATCCAAACATCATTACGAACATTTTCACGTTCATTCTAAACAACGGTACAAATGCTCGTCAAAAATGTATTCTTCTCGAAGATGACAAATTTGACGGCTGCGTAGTAAAATTGGTCGGCTCGGCAAAAAGCTCGAAGCAAATTTACTGTCGTTTCGATGGAATGCTCGCTGGAAAGCTCGCTAGAAAACTCGCTATAACGCCCCCGTTTATTATGTGAGCTTTTACCTGTAATGTAACATTCCCTGAAAAGCCGTGACTGACATGGCTTTTCAACAAAACAAAAATACGTTCATGCCAACGCGCTATGGAGAGGAGCATGCTGGGCATCAAGCTAATAGAAAGGCAAAAAAGCAGCTCCAATAGACACAAAACAAAAGCAATTGATGCAGGACAACATGCACAATGTCTAAAGTGGAAATGGGCCGGCCATATGATACGCAAAAAAGATGCGAGATGGACAAAGACAGTTACAATGTGGAAAGGCCCACAAGGCAGAAGAAAAAGAGGAAGACCGAAGGACCGATGGGTAGATGATATAAAGAAAGTAGCGGGTAGCAACTGGACTGAAATCGCGAAGATAGGGAAAAATGGAAACAGATGGAGGAGACCTCTACCCGAAATAGGGCCACAACTTAATGTATAGTTAACTTAGTTATTTTTTTATTTATTGCATGTTATTTTTTGTAAGAACCTGTTAGCATTAAGTCAAGGAACAATAAAGGCTTTATTATTTATTATTATTAACATTCACTAAAATGCTCATTACAAGTGAATGCTCAAGTGTAACCAGCATCATAGGATCCGTCAGTGACATGGCCAAATGTGGTCCGCACGTGAGCCCTGGATTCTGTGTAGGTTCAGCAGATTGTGTTACTTCATGAGATTGATAGTCAGTACCATGAAAATGATGTGTCGGCAATTAGATTCCGGTTAATTAGATACATAGCCAACCGTGTTAACAGTTAAACTGTCAATGTAAAAGAAAGATTACACGATAGCTAAATAATTGTCCACTCCAGTAGACTGTAAATAAAAATGTTTCTCCAGCATTGTGCACTCACCCGCTATCGCGGGGGGATAAAATAAGAGGACCAAGAAAGGGTCGCTCTCACAACACCACGATTTCGGATACGCAGACACAGTGAATAACACATGTCTCGACCTTCATTTTATTATCATTGCTTCTACGAAATAAATCTTGACCAGTGCGCGGAAGTCCTTGCCGTAGCGCGGCCCCCGGGACTACGCGGCCGAGCGAGACAAATGATCTGGCAAATCCTATCGCTCGCGAATTAAGTGAATTCGGTCTCGACGGTGGCGGTGGCCTGTCCCGCGGCCCGGGTGCACGTCTGCCGTCAAATTGCTTTGGTTCATTTCAGGATTTAGTCGAGCTATTTGTTCAATTGACTATGGTTGAAAAAACTTCATTATCAAATACGACGGAGATACTCTTACAAATGGGTTTGATTTGTGTTACATTGTCCCCTATTACATATCAGTAAAAAGTAAAATAGAAATTGTACCCTATTAGGTAAAATAGTTTAGTAAGGCATTTCAGTGCTTAAAGTATGTCGATCATGAGAGGCTTCTCATCTTCAAATTCTACCTGGAAGTCCATTTACAGCTCATTCAAATGTAGACCGTTGAAAACTGGAAAATATCCCAAGATCTATGCATGATAGAAAATACGTAAAGCATTAATTTTGCGTGTTGCTCCGAAGTATCCTACATCCTGCTAATATTATAAATGCGAAAGTTTGGATGTTTCGATGTTTGGATATTTGTTACTCATTCACTCTTAAACGGCTCAACCGTTTTGGATGAAAAGGATGAAATTTTGCACGAAGATAGGTTATAGCCTGGATAAAAATATAGGGTAGTTTTTATCCCAGGTCAATCTAAGTTGTGATTTTAACAAGGCAGTAGAAAGAACTCATTAACATTGTGCCAGTAAAATAAAAGTACTGCCATCTTATTACTCGAATACACTTTATCTGGAGTTTCGGCGACCATAAACTCGGCTAACAACTAATCATGTATAAAGGCCTCCTCCAAATCAATTGCTATCCTGTCCAGAGAGACCCGCCTCAACCAACTTAGCCTTTATGTTTACGGGGTAAGGTTCAATATCCTGTCCAGCCAGAGAGACCCGCCTCAACCAACTTAGCCTTTATGTTAACGGGGTAAGGTTCACTAAATAATATATAAACTAGTTTTTCTTGGAGTTTCCGATGTCCCACAAATTGCTTTATAGACTAAAGTAAGTTGTACAACTGTACAGAAGAGATATGGACTGGACGTCAACGAAGATAATTAATGCATGGACAAGATGCAGATATTTAAGGTAGGTAAATATGTAACGAGCCGACACTTGATGGAAGAAACCAAGCGCTACTCATTTTCACGAAATACATTATTTTGGACCATCCGATTCCCTATAGCTACATTATTGTTCCTAGGCTACGGAACCTAAATAAATGGAAATGATTTCATTTTATTTTATTAGGTTGAGTTAAATATACAGTTTTATTACGCGTAAGGTCACCTTCTTTTAAAGAAGCATATATATGTATCAGGAGGAAAATAAATATTATAATCTGTATCTACGGGTTGACCATCATTTAATAAAAAAACATTTCATAAATGATCATTTTATAAACAACGATTCACAAACTATTCATTTCACAAATCTATCATTACTCAAAATGCTTATACTATAAATAATTATTTGACAAATATTCATTTAGCAAATGTTATACTTTATAAAAACATTGAATGTTAAATTGCCATTTCAAAAATGATCATTAACCAAATAAATCGTTTATAATATAGGTCATTTTACAAATCGTCGATTGATAAATGATTGTTACATAAAAGTAAATATCTGGGTATCCAATCCAATCATTTCATAAAAAACGTTTCACAATTATTCGTTTTATAAACAACGTTTGACAAACTAACGATTAACAAATTAGTCGTTTCCTAACATATTGTTTTACAAAGAGTTCATTAGACAAATCATGTAATTGAAAAAACATCATATTACAAATCATTATTTGACAAATTACTCATTTATTATTCGTGACAATTGGCAAAGTAACGTTTGGTAAAATAACGTTCAAGAAAATGCATTGTTTGATAAATACCTTATTTAATAAATCATTGATCGTCTTGATAAAGTTTTAAAACCACAAGTTGTCTGTATGAGCACACGGATAAGTCTAAAAGTGTTTAGCAAGTAAGTTATCATTCCTAGCCTAAAAAACTTTTAGGTCTTAAAATGTACTGACACTGACAACGGTGCCGTAGACAAGGTTACAATCGACAAGCGCTAACGCCAATAGAAAATAATAAAATGTAAGGGAATGACAGTTGCCGACGAAACACTTTTCGTTAACATCTGTCATTCCCATACATTTTATTAGTTTTCTATTGGCGTTAGCGCTTGTCGATTGTAACCTTGTCTAGGCCCCCAGGTGGATTACCTATCTATTCTACTTTAAGGCAGATCAGTGCAGGTACGACGACGAGCGAAGCGAGGAGGAGTGTTAGGAAAAACCGCGACCACTTATGTTTAAATACTATACTTTTTATGAATTCATTACAGGAATGTTTCTTGGCCAGTCCGCTAGATACCGTTTTTTTTCGTAGGTTAAAAATCGTAACGATAAACTAAAAAAACAACGACTGATTTTTTGTCTGTTATGTCATCACTATTTTCTCTGTATTTGGGGATAGATTTCATACCTTAGGCAAATACACATTTGAGCCATTCATTACATTTGGATGTGTATGGATATATTCTTGGTTTGTATAGTGTACGTTGTAAAGTGGGATTGTTGAGCCACTTATCAATTTTCTTATTTTAGCCGTATTGTGCCAATTGGGTTTGATGTATTGTACATACAGACCGAGTCGCATTACACGGCTAAATACGAGGGGGGGGGGGGGGGGGGGGGACTAGGGGCACATAGTTCTGCAGGAGGAGTACTAGTCATATTCGAATATATTGTGTGATGTGCAAAATTTATGAAGCACGGTACTAGGGGTGCATAATATGGAGCTGGTTGTTGTAAGAACTTTAGTTGATTTTTTATAGCGCGTTGGACAGCGGCCACACAGGGTTATTAATTGCACAGAGTGACCAGGAACATATAGATTGATGTAAATATTAGAAGTACACCTAGTTTTGTGTATATGTGAGTATCGCGTAAGTGCAGTGTGAGAGAGTGAGGTAATGAGCGTGTAAAAGAGAAGCATTGAGTTTCGACTAGGTCGGGTCATTGTACTAGGAGCGCATATCTTGCACGTATTTATTTTTAGGTATGACTTGAAATATAGATTAAGTAAAGAAATAATCCTACCGTAACTAGGAACGCATGAGGGTGCAGGAGCATATAGGTAGTGACACTAAGTATTCATTTAAATATACTGAGTTGCTAACCATAAAGTACCATCCATAAAAGTTTGTGAGGCACCCGGGCACAATAACACACAAACGTGTTGGACTTAGTCTCGTTTTGGTGGCTATTTATCATAAGTATTATGGCAATTACAACTCTCTACTAGGAAGACACTGAATAACAGTCACATCTCTCAATGAGCCTGCACCGACACTTCGGAGATCACTGGCGAGGGAACAATCTTCTTGCCGACTTCCTCGGGGATGTTTATTCCTGAGCCGAGTTATTTGAGCTTTGCTGGACACTAATATCCAAAGGTCACGTGATCGTAAGATTCGTAAGACGTGAGATTAGAGACAGGTCACGTGACTGTAAGATTAGACAGATTGAAAATTCATAAGACGGACACGTGACCTGATAGAAAAACTGTTACAATGTCATTGAGTTTTCACTTTTGCCGGCACTCCCGGAGTGCAACCAGGTCTTTTTTTAGGCTTCCGTACCCAAAGGGTAAAACCGGGACCCTATTACTAAGACTTCGCTGTGCGTCTGTCTGTCTGTCACCAGGCTGTATTTTTAATGTTTGTTACCTCAGAAGTATCAGAACTCCGTCATTTATGAGCCGATTCGTAATTTTTTTTTTATTGTTTCCAGTTAGGTCCCATTTTTTTCAAAAATCCAGTTGGATGATGGGATCCATGAGGAACTGAGGGACTCCTCAATTATATTAGGCACGCGTGCAGTGATTTTGGTATTTTCCACTATAACTCGGAAATCATAAATTGAGTGGAGTGGAATTGATGATGAAGACCACAGATGGCTTATGGGATTCCTCAATTATTGTACTTAAAAGTACAATAATTGAGGAATCCCATAAGTCATCTGTGCAGTAGTACAGTAAGTACAGTTAACAGTACGGAATCTTATTAGAATCTGTGACGTAGGTACGTCACAGTCGTCTAATAAGATTCCGTTGAAATAGCAACTAATGACGGACAAAGGTGATCCTTGTGGAATCGAAGGAATCCTCGTCCTCAAATATTATCGGCCCACATATCGGTATTTTTCTCTAATAATCAACGCATTTGCTCTCGAAGATCAGTTCATGTGGTAAATTGGAAAAGAAATGAGGAAATGTGCTCGTGGCTCGGCGGAGTACTAAATTGAAATCGGTTAAAACTTTGGTTTTGAAGTAAATTATGCTTATTGTCATAGTCATGTAGCAAGCAAGAGTCTCACATTTATTTCGGGTTGTCAATTATGTAAAGCTACTTTGTGTTTCGGTCCGTTGATTATAATAGGCACTCCCTCAAATCAATGAGAGGAGGTTTGTGCCCAACAGTGGAATCAATACAGGCTGCTGTTGTTGACGATTAGAAAACGTGCTGTGCAACGAAAAATGAAGCTAAGCGGTTATTTATATTATTTATATTACCTGAAAGTATCAACACGAAATGTGGGATTGCGGAGTAAAAAGTCAATATACTTAGATGTCTGGAGTGTTGCATCAAGTTTTCTCGCGAGGCCAGCTAAAGAGTGGAAATTACTTCCGGTAAACCTTTTTCCAGCTATTGCAGATAGGCACCAACATGGACTAAGGTATGTATGTAACACCCTCGACCTCATCATCATTGCGTGAATATTTTGACAAAAAAAACTGAACGACGTAGTATTGCACGATTTGTTAGATGGGTGCCCTGAACGCATTTACCCGGAGATTTTTTCTCCCCGTACGCATTTTGCCACGATCGTGTTTTGATCGAATTATGCTTTGATCGTATTTTCTCCTTTGAGTAATTTGCCATAAAGTATGTTGCCTAACTTGGATTTCGTCTTACCAATAATTTGCTTAACAGTATAGTGTCATGCTTACTATTTATCTCATACTAATGAACCCACAATGAACCTTCATTCACTTCCTTAACACTATATGTATAATCGATTTATTAATTAAGTATTAAACAGTGATTATTTGATTTACTTCATGAAATACTTTTATATGAGAACTAAACACTTTTATTTACTTGAACTAATTTACTTTATGTCGAGACATCTTTGTGCCAGCGACCATGCAAAAGGTGCCACAGACAAGATAGCGTGATACACACGCAGTAATAGACTATATAAATGTACATATTACAAACACACCTCCTTACATTTATATTGGCCTATATATATATATGGATTCATTTATGTATACACCTCCTCATAAATCTATAATTATGTACTTAAACTAAGTTCAACATATTTATAAATATGACGAATTTCACAGACCCCAATGATTTTGTGAAAATAACCATGTTCTCATTTGAGTCCACTTTACAAATTTTAATTAAACCTTTCATACAATTTTCATTTACATAATGATAGTGAACTTTTATGTGCCTTGAATTTTTAGTAAAATTTCCATACCTTGCAATTGCTATTGCACCAGTATTATCTTCATATATTTTAAGAGGTAGTTATTTTCACAAAAACATCACTATTAAGTTATACACAAATATCACCTCGGTGACAGCCTCTGAGAGTGCAACATACTCTGCGAAAGTTGGAGACTTGGTTACACTAGACTACTTCCTAGATTTCCAAAATATTACATTGCCAAACAAACGAATAGCAAAACCTGAGGTTGATTTTCTATCATTAACATCACCAGCAAAATCAGCATCTACAAAACAGTCCATTACATCACATGTATGATTTTGTTTATATGTCAATTTAAGTTCTTTAGTCGAATACAGATACTTCAATACACGCAATGCATAGTTGAAGTGTGATTTGTCATAACAATTTTGATATCTACTTAAATAGTTTACTGTCTAGTGCCTGAACTGATATATATGAGAGCACCTATCAAATTTCTATATTTTAAGTTTTCAGTTGTAGTTTGGGTTGACTGCTCTAATTTCAAATTTAACTCCATAGTGAGTGTTGTACAATTTTGAATTTTCTATATTATATTGTTTTGACAGAGATTCAATATATTCTGTTTGACTTATAGTCATTACATTTGAGTTTTCCTTCTCATACTTGTAATTTATACAATACCTATATATTTCTTCACCTTTCCCAAGTCCTTCATTTTAAATTTATTACACAGCTGTTTTTTGGTTTGAATAAGCATGCTTTCATCAACAGAACAGATAAGTAAATCATCAACATAGAACAGTATATATATGTTTGCATTTTCTTATGTTTTAACATACAGACAATTATCATACTTGCTTCTACGGAAACCTAAAGTTTCAACAAAGTTATTGAAGCACTATAAAGATTTATTCAATTTGTATACTCTATTAGAACCATAATCATACCCTAAAGGCTGATTTACATAGACTTCTGATAGGACATTTCCATTCAGAAAAGCTGTTTCAACATCCATTTGATGGATTTCTAAACTATTTTGACAACAATTTCAACGTTTGCATTCTTGCAACTGGTCTTCTTAATGATCTGATTGCTGCAATCCTCTAACCACTAACATTGCCTTAAAATTATCTTCTGATTTCTTTTTATATACCCACTTCACGTCTAGAATTTCTTTGTCATCGGGTTTGTTCACAGGTGTCCAAGTGTTGTTATCAACTAGACTTGTCATCTCTCGGTTCATAGCCTCATGCCACCTATGTGCATCCTCGCAGGTTGTCGCCTCCTGAAAAGTGTTAAGTACCATAGCATCACAGTAATTAGCAATTATACAATAGTAACCATATTCGTCGTCAAATCTTACTGGAGCTTTAATATTTCTCTTTGATTTTTTTCGGACATTTTCATTCATACTTATATCTTCTTGATTATTCTGTTCTTTACTTTGGTCATTTTCTTCTCTGATCATTTCTTTTTCTGTTTTTAGCTCTGTACTTTCTTTTCTTTTTGTATCTTCATTTTCTTGTTCAAATCCAATACATTTGACATGATCCTCAACTATGTCAACATGTCGAGCAACAATTACCTTGTTATTGATCATAATCCTATAGCCAACCTCTGTGTAACCTAGTGAAATTCCTAGTTCTGCTTTTCTATCCCATTTAGACTTACGTTTTTCTTCTGGTATACGTCCTTTTGACACTATTGAATGTTTATCAGTTATTTTGGAGTAGCTTAGCAAGTTTGCCTTCATTTCTCTGACATAGAAAACGTTTTTTAATGTTATCACTGATTTAGTCCCATATACTGGAAAATAAACATGTATGTTTCCAACTTTTGAGGACTCCAAAACTCTGCCATCACCCACTTTTACTTTGACAGGCCTCTTGAGCGTTTCACATGCATCAAAATATGAATTATTCGTTATAATATGATCCGTGCATCCACTGTCCAAAAGCCAAATCACTTGTCCCTCCTTTGATGTGTCTCTCGGGCTGGCTGTTGTCATATTTGTTTCCATTGTTGTGTGAAAACAATTTCCGGACTGGAAATTTTCTCCTGGCTGATTGTATGTTCTTCCTTTGTAATGGATTCTACCACGGCCACGGCCACGACCACGACCAGGGGTCCACGGCTCCTAATATAGTTGCCACGCCCACTTCCTCTATTTGTATTTCTGTACCGACAGACGTTCTTCATGTGGCCGGCCTTTCCACATATAAAACAGCAATTTTTGTTTTCGGACATACCTGTTTTGTTGAAATCGACTCTAAACACGTTTGTATTTTCATATGAATTTTCAGCGGATGCATCATTTTTTCTTCAAGATTTTTCATTTAATTCTGCTCTTTAAGTAGTCAATCGTTCTATCTTTTTCATGTAACACGTCTATTAAGTCTCCGATGATACTGTAACTTGTAGGTAGAGATTTTAGCATGTAATTTAATTTTTCTTGTTCAGTCGCGATGGCGCCGGCTTGTTTTAACTCGTTTACGGTGCGCTCAAAATCGTCAAAATTTGCTATAATTTTTCAGTTTCACGTTCTCTAACTTGTTTCGACATATTATTTGCAAAGACGTAGACGTCTTAAGATACATTTCGTCAAATTTCTTTATGATTTTGTATGCCGAATCCAGCGAGCCGACATATTCCAATTGCTTGTTGCTAATGGCGCTGTAAATTTAATTTGTTGCCAAAATATCCATATCTTCCCATTTATCCTCATCATCGTTGGCATTTCTCTCGCGTAACACAACCTCTATACATTTCTTTAGTTGCAGAAATTTAAATAATCTCAACTTCCAATTATTATATTCAGCTCCGTCAAAAACAGGAATTATCACTTCACCTTTTACAGACGCCATTTTTTTTGTAACAAGTTTATTTATTGCGATGCAACATGTTACAACATGATTTTTTTAGTTTTCTTCTTTTTGTAGGAACCACGGACTGCTACCATGTTAGATTATTTGATTTACTTAATGAAGTACTATTATATGAGTACTGAACACTTTTATTTACTTGAACTAATTCACTTTATGTCGAGACATCTTTGTGCCAGCGGCCATGCAAAAGGTGCCACAGACAAGATAGCGTGATACACACGCAGTAATAGACTATTTAAATGTACATATTACCAACGTACCGCTGCTAACGAAATTATAATTTTAAAGTAAAGGAAAAACTGTTTTTTTTATGCTCCGAGCCGGAATTGAACCGGCGACTACAGGCATTCGCAGGTCGTGGTATACAAAATGCTAATTTATATATTTATAATTAGAATGACTTTGACTACGTATTTAATTATTTATTAATTATCACAGCCGTGTTCAATAACAATGTGTCTAGAATTGCGTGTGCGATATTCGTATTCGTATTAAAAAGTCAGCACAATCTTATTAAAGTATTTTTTTACAAGGACGCTTTTTTGTTTTGGTTCTGTTCTTCTTAAAAGGCTTCGCGAGTTGCTTAAAATGCCCGTGAACGCGAAGTCATAAAAACGCGAAGTGTTTGGTCCTTGGCTTGTTTGTGTTCTTCAAACTTGAACAACGTGAGCGCGACGCAGCCCCACTCTCCGGGTTGTTTCGCTCGACGTTTTGAATTCGTTTGGTATTTGTCCCGTGCCCGGTCTCATTCACGCCAATCCTAATATGTTAAAGTGCGATGAAATACCAAATCATTTCATTCCCAAACTTAAACGTATCCCAGTGCGCTTTAAGTTATTTGCGGAGACCTCGAAACGTCTGGTTGATGTAACTGCACGTCTGTCATGCGACGGCCGCAACATACTTTCGATTTTTCTCGCACTATATATCTTGTTCTAAGTGTTCTAATAAGAAAGAGACGGATAGTGCGAGAAAAATCGAGAGAGCTCGCGCGCCGTCGCATGATAGCCGTGCTGGTGACCGAAGAGCTGGCGGCTTTGTCGCGCAACGCATCAGCAGCAATGCAATTCAGCGAGGAAATGCCGCCAGCATCCTTGGAACAAATTTAGTTTTAATTTTATTCAGTTAATGATAATTATCATCTTGTCATATTTAGAAAAATCACCTTTGCGTATCAAATAGACCCCCTGAGTTACGCAACTCGCGCACAATTGTTTTCAAATATGCGGCAACTTATGCGCAATCAGGGCTTCAATTTTGTTATAAAAGTTCCCAAAAGTTGCAGCCGTACACAAGGGCACACTTCTGCAAATACATATTGATGTAGGTACTTAACTTACCACTGCTTTCAATGACGTCTTCAGTAAAAATAAGGGGGTACATGTCGGGTAGCATAATATTTGTAGTCATAAGGCCGATACAATAGTCAGAAATTAGTTCGCATAAATTTTTAGCCATAATATTTGAGAGCCTAAATAGCAAATGTCAAATTTATTGTGCATAAATCTTTAAGCATGATTATCAGTCGCTATAATTAGGTTTGCGCATAACGTTTTCAAGTCATATAAGACAACCATTTTTAACCGCCAGCGTGTCGACGTCACCTCGCTTCACGAGGTGCCTATTTCCGTTGTAAGGGACACAAGTGAACCCTAACCTAACCTAGAAATAGTCAATTTGTTACGTTAGTTTTTTAGCCCCCCTTTTGTAGCTGCCCTTACCTAATTAAATTCTTGACAATTACTTGAACAGCTGGTTTTTTTGCGAATTTAAAATACTTACAATAAAAACATATTGTTTATTTTCTAAGCATCACTCACCGCGCATAAATGTCTATGGGCATAATTTATGGGTGCGTAATGATGTCTATAATTTTTTTTGCTATAATATTAGTCGCAATAATGCTCATTTGATATAATTATTGAGTCATATAACAACACTTAATATATTTACATGTGATATAATTATCTCATTATATAATGATCATTTGATGTAATAACATTTAATATAACATACTTTAAATCTAATGCCTATTTCCTATAATAAACATATGATATATGATAATTTCTTCTAATGGACAGTTAGCATAATCGTTTTTGGTAGACATTAAGGCAGTCGGTGTATGCCAAGTGTATTTCTGCCCAATATTATTCTGCCAGGTGAGGGTAACCCCAGACAGACACACTTTCGCATTTATAATATTAGTATGATGATCTATTATTATATTAAAGCACTGTAAAAATCATGTATATTTAGTTATCTCTAAATGCTTACTTTTGCCTTAACATTTTTGTTTACTTTGCTGGCAAGGAGTTATACGCCTTGGCCACCACTTTGGATTTAAGCGACCTGCGGCAGCGTTTTATCTGTTCATTGCGCGGTTGAGACGCGCAACGCACTGTGGTTAGTTGAGATCACGCGCAATGAATTAGAAAAACCGCTGCCGCAGGTCGCTTAAGACCAAAGTCGTGGCCAAGGCGTTAAGGCTTGGCCAAACACACGGCGCGACGCAGCGCCGCGGTCGCGCCGCTTGATGCCGACGCGATGCCTGTTCAAACAGGGCGCGCGCGGACAAAGGCTACTACTTTATGGCACAATAAAAAAACATGAGTTCTCAGATCTTCAGATCTCATATAAAGGTGTCCAGTATTTCACCATTCTAGCATAGCACATGTTTAGAAAAACTGTCAATTAAATTAGATAAAAAATATACCTAGTAGGATAAGTGATAGATAATTTACCAAAAATGTGTGTTCTTGTAGAACATCGCAGTATGATGAGTTTTTTTTCTTTGTATTCATATTCAGTTGACTTATTTTAAGTAGGTTAGATAAGAAATGACTGACTGTTGAGTTTGTTTCGGTGTATCTTCTTAACAGTGGTCTTCTTTTTCAAACGCTGCTAGATTTTTGACTTGTAAAAGTGCCATTACGGCCATTTATTTTGTTTACGTCATTTCAAAACAGAGAGGGGGGGTCTGACCATTGGATGACGGTAGACATTTTATTAGGCGGGGAGGTCCATTAAAGGAATTAAGTTAGGGGGGGGGGGGGGGGTTGGATGGTTGGACGGTCAAAAACCGACGTACTTAGTCGCCTTTTACGACAGGATGGGGAGACTGTAAATCTCACGGGATAACCATTCCGTGGTAAATCTATTCTTATCCTACGGTTAATTATACAAAATACTAGTAAATCCGTAGTCAAAGTCATTCAAATTGGGTCTTTCAAACTTTCGAGAATGTCAACTATCTCAAACTAAACAATATCGCGTGGCACTGCGTGTTTGCGTCAATCACCGAACTACAACCAAAGCCGCGTGCATAATGAAGTTCGCAAACAATGTTCATGACCAGTGACAAGTCGAGTTTAAGTTTGAGCTACTCTAACTATCCAATTCAACAACGTCTATCATAGTAACAATAGCTTAACTCTAAAATAAATTATTTAGGGCGATGTTTAACATAAAACACCTGGTAAAGGTTTCTGGAGTCCGCTGGATGCGGGTGGCGCAGGACCGGTCACTTTGGCACTCTTTGGGGGAGGCATAACATAAAAGCATATTATATTACGTTTTTTGTCTGAATTAAATGACTATTATCATTATTATTATGATAAATGTTAAAAAAAACTAATATTGTGCTAAAGTTAGTGGCAAGCGCAGAAAAATCTTAAATATAGTGTCTCCAAGTTTTAATGGCCACCACTATTTCGAGACTTTCTAGATTCCGGTACTTTCTTAGGTACTTTATAGGAACACACATTTAGTTAGTAAGTATTATTTTAACCGCAAAAATATACAGAGTGTTGGCTCCATCGTTTGCCAAATTAAAACGGCAGGTAGGTTGGGTCATTAGCTCTTTTCCGGCCTCCAAAAAAAATTTGTGTCCACTGGTATTTTTTTTGTATTCTTTTAAAATAATTTTGAAATTTTCTATATGCTTACGCGTTTCAACTTGAATAAAAAAAAGGAAGTGGTAGAGCCTATTTATTATTTTATTGTAGTGTGTAATGTTGTACGGCTCTATCAAAGTCAAAATTATTTGCAAATAACGTCTACTTATTTTTTTATTAACCCTCAAAAAAATGTAAGATGCAAAAATTTCGTCTTGGGTAACTGATATGCAATAATAAAAAAAAACTAAAATTGATAATGTTCTTAAAATTCTTTAAAAAAGTTCCTTAGTTTTTCCTCTTTCTAATGATGTACAATAATGCCAAAAAACCTTCAATTAACTTTATTAATTTGCCAATTTTGTGTAAGAGACGCACTAGGCTCGTAACGGGCAAGCGATAAAAAACATACTTTCGTTAAATACGAGTAGTAGGACTAGTAGGTAAGCAAGACTTGCAGATTGACGACTATCATAGGAACGCACGCGTAGCATCTGAAAGGCTACCGCGAAACGAAAACGAACTTCGTTCGCTATTTCCCTCTCTATCGCTCGAATATGCAAGTGCGACAGAGAGGGAGATACATCTGGGTTTGTAACCCAATTTCCTCCTTAATACGTTCCCCAGACCTAACTCCGTTAGACTTTTACATCTGGGGACGGGCAAAAGAACTTGTCTAAGCAACAGAAGTCGAATCTAGAGAAGATATTCCAACGCATACAGGCGGCATTCCTCGTTATTAAAAAGGCAATTCGTTTACGAACCACCACAGTAGAAATCAGAAACAGATGCTACGCGTGCATTCGTAATGAAGGCCGTCAATTCAAGCAAGACTTGTAAATGAAGACGAATTTATTGATGGAAATGATTAAAATTTTACTATTACCTACACTACTTACAGTATGTTATTTACATAAAAACCTGCTTATCGAATTTAATTGCCTGGTTGGCATCGTTTATCGTTTATTTGACGAAAGAGAGAGACAGCTGGTGCATTTCTAAGCACGTGTCACGTGTGGTTTACAAAACATATTGTACGCCTATTAAGAGCTTAGTCCGTCCCTTACACAAAATTGGCAAATTAATAAAGTTCCTTGAAGGGTTTTTGGCATTATTGCACATAATTATAAAGAGGATAGACTAGAGAACTTTTTTGAAGAGTTTTACGAACATTATCATATTTAGTTTTTTTTTAAATTGCAAATCAAAGTTACCGAAGACGAAATTCTTGCATCTTAATTTTTTTAGGGTTAATAAAAAATAAGTAGACGTTACTCGTAAATAGTTTTGACTTTGATAGAGCCGTACAACATTATTATTATTATTTTTATGGTTTGCTTAGCTTTTCTCTCCTAGTGGCGGTAATTTTACTTCTCTATTCGCGGGCTTTTGGTCAAACGAATATGGAAGACATTGTTTATTAGATAGAGCCTACGGATCTAGAGCTAGGAATTTGCGAACTATTCTGCATGTATTCATAATAACGGCCTTTTGCAGGAGAATATAAGTAAGCGGATGAATATTAAGGGTTTTCAGACTGGTGTGCAGAGTGCGGGGTACAACTCCTGTGGATGAAATTATGATTGGGATAGTCTTTACGGTATTCACTCTCCATTGGGATTTTATTTCTATCGATAAGTCTGTGTATTTACTAATCTTTTCGGTGTGGGTAGATTTTAGGTTGTGGGTATTGGGTATGGCTATGTCGATGAGGTAAACAGATTTTGTTATTTTGTCGTAAAGTGTAATGTCAGGTCTATTGTAATGTACTGTTTTGTCGGTGATGATTGTCCTGTCCCAGTAAAGTTTGTATACCGGTGATTCTAAAATAATCTGAGGGGTATATTTATAGTACGGGGTCGGGGTTTTTAATGAGCTGATGTTTAAATGGGAGATATTGGTGAATGACGGCTGCAACTTGGTCATGTCGGTGTTTGTAGTCTGTCTGAGATATAGATCGGCACGTATTAATAAGCCATTTATTCCAAGTAATATACATTACATACATCATTCAATTTATAACATTTCCAATAAATAATTAATAGCATTCAATTTATTACTAATCCTACGCTAGCAATTTTAATAAACAATATTCTATAATAAATCGTAAATAGGTAAAAGTTAATAAAATATTTAGTTTTCAGGTAAATGCTGTTACTAATGTCTAATTTATTAATTAATGTTTTATTATTATGACGTGTTTGACGTAAGTACCCATCTTTGGGTGTAGGCCTCCTCCATCAATTTCCATCGGGTGCGGTCCTGTGCCGTTCTGGTCCAGCAGGAGACGGCAATGGCCTCGACGTCATCGCGCCAGCGCGCGCAGGGCCGGCCGCGCGCGCGCGTACAACATTACACATTACAATAAAATAAAAAATAGGCTCTACCACTTCCTTTTTTTTATTCAAGTTGAAACGCTTAAGCGTATAGAAAATTTCAAAATTATTTTAAAAGAATACAAAAAAAAATACCAGTAGACACAAATTTTTTTTGGAGGCCGGAAAAAATAGCTAATGACCCAACCTACCTGCCGTTTTAATTTGGCAAACGATGGAGGAAACACCCTGTATCGATAAAAAAATAAGTATGGATGTATAAAAAAAGCACAGTTAAAACTTTAAAAACTGTTAATACTCAGCGTGGCGCCAGGTAGGCTGGTTGGCAGTGAAGAGCAAAAATAGAAATGAAAAATATAAAAAGATTTAAAAGTTACAACTTTTAAAACCTGGTTTCCACACCAAACATAAATCCTAAAACCACCTAAAACTTCTAAACGATATAATAACTTCCCAATGAATGATGCCAAAATACTTATTTCCCTTCCGCAAACATCTAACAGCAACCCCGTTACCCAAAGAGCTCGGTCAACATTAAAATTGGGACAGTGTACACCCGCTGTATGCAAAACCTGTTTGCGGAGTGTAACCTTCGCTTAAATTGGATCGTCGTGTGGTGACACCTTTATAGTGGACCTATCAGAGGGATAACGTCAGGCTACGTTTTACCCTATTGGTTTTAGAAAAAGAACCTTGTGCGTTGTTTGTAAGAGAAAGTGGACATTTCTATGTGATTATAAATGGATTTTGTGATAGGTCTGTGTATGGGTGAGTAATCCAAATGGGTTAGTACTTAGTATAAGTGATAATAGAAACTACCAGAGACTGACTACGTTGTTGTCACTTTTAAACAACTTTAGGTATGAACTTTAGAGTAAAAAAACATTATTGTTGTCTTTATTTATCCTACTAATATTATAAGTGTATTTAAATGTTTGGATGTTTAGATGTTTACTCAATCACGCTTAAACGGCTCATCCGAGCTGTATGAAACTTTGCACGAATATCTTCCATATAAAAATAACAATTTTTATATGGAAGAATGATAGTTGGAGTGCCCTAATGGAAACGTTACGTTATTACCCACCAGCACTAGTATTTTATTAAAGTTTAAGAGATAAAAATAAAATACTTACTACACTGGACTTTTGTATTTATCGCGTGGGTCCTGTAAGTCCGCCTCCACAAGCACGCGCCAGCAGCAGCACCCCGCTTACGTCTAGTGTAAAAAAATAACAAAATAAACTTTAAAAAGAAAAAACTAGTCTATTAATCGCTGGGGTTTGAATTCGCAGCCATCAAAATAAGATTTACCATTTGGTCTATGCAGCCAGCTTTTTGCAAGAAAATACGTAGAAAACGAATATTCACGAGATTAAGACCTACCTAGATTAATTTCTCGGCCCCGTAAACCGCTACTGACATAGACTTAGCAGACATAGAAAAACTTTATTTAACATCACATTTTACACAAAGATACAGTGTTCAAATTAAACTTAAAAATAGGCTTAAAACGTATACAATATCGCACATCAGAACATGATTACAAAGTATATTATGAACAAATATTGCACGTTATCGGATAAAACTGGTAGCGCCATCTATTGAGGAGTTCTTCACTCTGGATTTCTGCATACAAACTTTCAAGCAATTTTTATTATCCTTTAGAAGATGAATTAAAAAAAAAATCTAGTGCCAAGATAAAGTTATAAACATTGATCGGAATTAGGTGAGCCAAAATACCTATTATTCGCAACAGGACATAATGTAGAGTGGATACAACCGGGTAGAAAAATATATTTTTTCTTTAACACCGGGTAATCGATATTTGTCCGGGTACTATGAGTAGTCGTAATGTTAAACATACATATTTTTACTTATAGTACGGGATTGTTTATGTTAGTTTGTAGTAAAAAGGGAAGGAAAAAGTATGAAATGGTTATAACTTTTAGATTAACATTAAACATCCCGTTCTATAAGTAAAAACATATATGTTGAACATTACGACTGGTACCCGGAAAAATAACGAATACCCGGTATTTAAGAGAAAATTCTGTTTTCCTACCCGGTTGCAACCACTTTATATTATGTCCTCTTGCGAAGAATAGGTATTTTGGCTCACCTAATTCCGATCACTGGTTATAAACAGTTTCATTGATGTACAAATTTTGCCTCTAAAATATGCTATTTTCCTGTATTAGCTTTACGACTGACGACGACGAGTGACGACTGTAGGTTACTGTAAGCACACTGACTAACAAAGAATGTAACCGAAGCAGCTAGGCAGCGATTGGCACGCCAAACGTGAAAATCATATTGTCATGTGCTGTGTCGAACCGAATCGTCCTCCTGGTCTGTAGATGTGGCTGAGGTATGTAATCAGTGCCCGGCTTATAATGAGCCGGCTGATTGCGTCGGCGACGCCATTCAATACATTTTGAGGATCGAACGCCGGAACAGTGTACAGAGTTCAAACAGTCACCGTACTTTCCCAAAATACCACATTTCTAACTAACTAACATACCATTAATCCCACTACACTAGAATAAACAACTGAATAATGTCACATAACAAATATTGGATGTCATATTTCAGGCTTTTCACTTGTTACTAGTTGTGTTTATATTCATATAATTTAGTACATAATATATTTTACGTCACACCTGGCCATAATGCGAGTTTTACTGCACGCTGCGCGTACGGTAAAACTCGCACTGTGGCCAGATGAAGACGTAAAATTGTGTACTATAAGAAGTTAAAAGATTTTTTGGTCAAGAAAAACTTTTATACATTGGGGGAGTATTTTGTTAGTTCATAGATGCATGTTACTAGTTTTAGTATATTATAAATAGTGTTGTTATTAGTTTATTACTATTGCAGTGCCCTTACAGGGTTTATATTGGGACATATATTATAATATTGTAAGACCATTTTGTAACCATATAAAGCAATAAATGATATGATTATGATTATGATTACTTACCACGGGCGGTAATTCGTAAAGCCCCAGATCGCATATTTATGGCCCTCACCTTCAGTTCGGGTCACAAACAACTGCGATCTAGGCCATTCACGAATTCACCGCCCTAGGTACGTACTATTTTTAAGTTTTTTTATTTTTATTTTTAATATTCTTTTAATAACAGAAGTACAAGAGTTACATACTAATCTAGTGTACATTTGGGTCCTAGACAGAAAAAACATAATACACAACCAGTTTAGTGAGCTTATGCGCTCATTTTAAACTTTTTAATACGCCCATAAAAGCGTTAACATTTTTTTTTATTAATTTTTTTATTTATACTGAATCAGTGATTGAGTGACGTCACGGACGGTAACACACACGGTGCACGCTCGCGCTAACTCGTTATTTATTTATCGTAAATTTGCTTACTTCCTCGTACTGTAGTTATCAGTGTGTGCGTCTGGGTCCGACTACCCTGTGCGAGTGTTCGCAGCCTACTGCGCGCCTGTGCTTGAACATTTTATAGTGTTTAGATTGTGTGCAATCGGATTGTCTTTTGTATATGTGGGTAGGTGCAAAACGCTTACAGTAAAAAAAAAGTAAACAGTGGAGTATTTTATTTTTATATTTGTGTCAAAAATATACAAATCATACAGTCAAACAAATATAGCTAAGAAGTGATCACAATAAAAACATTATCAAAACAAATATACTATTATCAGCCAGGATACCAGCGCCATCTAGCGTAGTGCACGAGAACTATTAAGACTTTCCGTTAACAAGACAAAGATGACCAAGTGTGTAGCTTGTAAAAAGTTTCTATCGCCGAAAGGTGCCGCCACATGCGTACAATGTCGCGGAGTGTATCATAGGGGCTGCGTCGGAGTTGCAACTTCCGACAGTGAGGCAATCCCTAGGGACTGGGCGTGCCCGGAATGCGAAGCGAAGCGGGGGATGACTGGTGGTAGTGGAACCCCGTTAAAAGGTTCCGGAGAAATGCAGGTTCCGCCGACGACGATAACTGGGACGTTGTCCGCTAGCCCCGCGCCCATGCTAGGCAAGGATACTCATGTTATTGGGCTGCGCCGAGACCTGGATGAGTACATGTCCGAGCAGCGCGAGTTTCGCGAAGAGATACGAGCCACCTTGAGAAACCTGTCGAGCCGCATGGACGACATCGAGCGGCGGCTTGAGGCGGTAGAAAGGGGGGAGGTGGAGTCGGCGCACCAGAGCTGTGTGGTCGAGTTGCAGCAAACGGTGGCTCGCCTCCAGGTGGAGCTGAGCGATCGTGACCAGGACGCGCTGCTCTCGGACCTGGATATAGGCCACGTACCCGAGTCCAAAGGGGAAAACCCGGTACACACCGTCACGGTCCTCGCTACCAAGCTGGGTGTCACCCTTGACCCCCGTGATGTGGTGTTCGCCGAGCGTGTCGGTGCTGCTGAGCGGGGCGCGGCGGGCGGCGCTGACGGTGGTGCCGCGGGCCGCCCACGTCGCATTGTCGTCAGGCTGGCGCGGCGCCAGTTGCGTGACGACATGTTGCGGGCTGCCCGAGTGCGCCGCAACTTCACCTCTGCCGACGCTGGTTTGCCGGGCTCACCCAGCCGCGTCTATGTGAACGAGCGGCTCACGCGCACAAACCGCCAGCTTTTCCAACGTGTCCGGGAGGAGTGTCGGAAGCAGGCGTGGAGGTTTGCGTGGACGAAGCGGGGACGGGTGTACGCCCGGCAGGGCGACGGGAAACAGGCGTACAGCATCCGGTCGGACGCCGATATAATGCGTGTTTTTGGAGCCGTCCCTGTTTGAAGTCGTCACGCACAGGCTTCCTTTAAGTTTTATTATCTTTATTTATGATTCTATTGCACGGTATGGCAATGGCATGGAAATTTTAAATTACTTTATGGTACACATACATCTAATTATAATATATGAGTTACAGAGTATTTTCTTATTTTATTTATTATTATCTACTATATATATACACAATCACCGACACATATTAGCGTGTTTATCTGTTGATGATGATTAATAAGTCAATGAGAATAGGTTTGTTCAATGCAGGTTCTCTAGGCACGAAACACGATGACTTCATAGCGGCTACTTCCCGGCATGAGCTTGATGTGCTGGCTATCAACGAGTCGTGGTTAAGAGCTGGGGAGGAGGGGAAGGCGCCTGCACTTCCTGGATATAGGTTACGCCATATCCCTAGGCCTCCTACAGGCACAAGATCCCGCGGAGGAGGCGTGGGTTTTTATATTAAACGTCATGTCAATGCTCGCACCTGGCCTCACCCCGTTGACCCACTGCATAGACTCGTGGAACAAATGTGGGTCACTTTGACCCTTAACGGAAGGAAACTGGCGATCGGAACGGCGTATCGACCACCCTGGATGGATCTAGATTTGTTTTTGGATGCTATTTCTGACACTATTGGCTCAATTCCTGACTATGACCATTTGATATTATTAGGCGATTTAAATATAAATTTATTAAATAATAATGACACTAGAAGTACTAAATTAAATAATTTCTTGACTTGTTTTCAATTGACACAATTAGTTACAGAACCTACGCATTTTACAAACACTAGCCAGACGCTGCTTGATGTAGTTTGTACGGATTTACGGGCAAAATATGTAAGCGTACACCATGTAGGTACGCTCTATGGGCACTGCCTTGTTGTTTGCGAATTCAACATTAAGCTTGAAAAACCAAAGCCATTTCAAATAACCTACAGGCCTATCAAGAACATTCAACGAGACTATCTAGATGCGGACTTGCGGTCTGTGAGGTGGGACCTGATGTCAAACCTGGGAAATGTAAATGATATGGTCGAAGCCTTCAACAAACACATAATATATATATTCGACCTACATGCTCCACTAAAAACTACACTAGTTAAGGGTTGTTCGTACCCCTGGATCACGGACACAGTCAAGCTCATGATGCGTTTGCGTGACAAGGCCGCAGTAGAGTTTCATAGAAGCCAGTCTGACAGTAAAAAACAATACTACAAAGACTTGAAATCTATTGTCAATAAAGCAATGTTCTATGAAAAATCTGCATACTTTGAACTGAACATAAATAGTAAGATTCATGATCCTAAGTCACTATGGAATAACCTGAAGTCAACTATTCTGCCTAAAAAAAACAGTGAACTGCCTACATCATTTGACAACCCAACTGTAATAAATAATCATTTTCTAAGACTTCCCGGAACTTCAGAAGTTTCTATATCACAACTAACATACCTTGAGTTCCACAGGCACAGCGACTCTATATTTACATTAGTTCCAATTAATTCGGTCCAAATTAATAAAATAATAAAAAAATTGAAATCAAATGCTGAAGGTAGCGACGGTATTAATTTGAATATGCTTATGTTGACATTGCCCCACACTATTGATATTATAACTGACATAATAAATACTTCCATTTTGACATCTACATTCCCTGACATCTGGAAGTTAGCGATTGTGCGCCCATTGCCTAAAACTGCTAACCCATCCGAACTCAAAGACCTACGACCTATAAGTATTTTGCCGTGTATTTCAAAAATACTAGAAAAGGCTGTGGGCTCTCAGCTAACTCATTACCTTGAGTCAAACAACATTCTGCCTAGTGTTCAATCAGGTTTCAGAAAGGGGAAGAGTACAGTGACGGCTTTACTTGATGTCACTGACAATATTTTGTGTGCACAGGACAAGGGAATGTGTACATTGTTAGTACTCCTTGACTTTTCCCGCGCCTTCGACTGCCTTAACATTAATCTACTTCTATCAAAGTTGAGTTATTATGGCTTCGACATTAATGCATTGAGATGGTTTCACAGTTACCTTAACAACCGTTGTCAATTTGTAAAACTAAATCTTAGTGATGGCTCCACGCGGGCTTCTGCACTTGCCGGCCTCGAAAGAGGAGTCCCTCAAGGGTCAGTTATTGGTCCGATCCTGTTTATTTTATACTCTGCTGATATAGGGTCACACATCACACACTGCAAGTACCACATCTATGCGGATGATGTACAAATGTACATCTCATGCAAACCTTCCGAACTAGAGAGCACCATAGAAAACCTTAATGCGGACCTTTCAATAATTTCTAACTGGGCAACAGAAAATGGGTTAATTCTTAACCCAAGCAAGACTAAATATATGGTTTTTGGCAGCAAACAACAGCTAGCTCGCACCAGTCTTTCAAATCACGTTATGCTTATGAATATGCCTATTGAGCGGACACAGGAAGCGTGCAACCTAGGTCTTTTGATGGATGGAAGCCTTCGTTATGAGAAACACATTGCCAATACAGTCAGAAGCTGTTTTTATAAACTCAAGGTACTGTACAAAATAAGACCATTTTTAAAAGAGAGCCTACGAATACAGCTAGTGGAATCACTAGTTTTATCTAGACTTAATTATGTGGACACTGTGGTTGGTCCACGACTTCTTTCTAAAACAAAGAAACTCATCCAGCGTGTTCAGAATGCCTGTGCTCGCTTTTGTTTCAACATTCCGTTGAGGGCCCATGTCACCCCATTTCTAAACAAGAATAATATCTTGAAAATGCAACACCGCCGTAAGCTCCATCTGGCTTGTTTGCTTTTTGGGGTATTGAAGCACGAGGCACCGGCGTATCTCTTCGAGAAACTCTCCTTTAATAACTCGTCTCGGGGTAGAAGCCGTCAGCGCGTAATATGTTTGGTGACTCCCCGACATGCTACTGCTGCTTTCCGAGGAAGTTTCCGCTATGCAGCCACGAAGTGCTGGAACAATGTCCCGCCGCCGCTCAGAAGGCTGTCGGACGTTAATAGATTTAGAATTAATCTCAAAAAATTCATGCAAGAACATCAACATAAACAGGAGAATCTCTGTCTTGAAACTAGCTGCATTTAACACTCCCTCACCTGTTGGTTATGCCCCTTCTGCAATTCATTCATTTCATTGCCATACGGTTGCTGGACAACGTAATTTAATGTGTAATTTGTCAACGTAGTTTAATTTATAATTAAGTATTGTTTTTGTAAGCCCAATTTCATGTCCATGCTGTTTTGTTTGACGTTTAGAGTTTAGTTTGTCTTGTCTTCTCTTCACTGGCGCTAGTGGTACTGTTCATGTATGGGCTGCGTTCACTTTTACCATTAAGGCCCATACGCATGTAGTGGTTTGTTGGGATGAAACTACTGACAGGCCAACAAACATTTATTATTTAATATTATAAAAAAAAAAACCGTTCATTGCTTTTTTGTGTATTTTATTTTTTATGTTTGTATTTTAGTTAAGTATATAGGTATTTCCTTTTAATTGTTTTGTTTGTTACTCTCCGTGCTCTCACCGAATGGACCCTGCGGAAGACCAGCGCTGGCTGCAAAGCTAGCAACATGCTGAGCTGGGTCCATTTCGTGACAAAAAGGAAATGTGCTTTTTTTATTATTATCTGTGCTGTGTTTGTCACGAATAAATGTTTTGATTGATTGATTGATTGAATCACTGGTAGTGTACACTGTAGGTACAAGAACGAATCACACTTATATGCTTGCTTAGAGGAGCTCGCATTTGTTGCATACATGTTGGTGTTCAATAATGTTTACTTACAGCCTAAGTTATTACTACTAAGTAATAACCTAACACTAATATTACATTATATTGGTCATAAGTCATAATGCCTTTATTATACTTGATGTAAATTTAAAATTAACCTTTTCGATGTACTTAATAAAAATGATGTCGGTAGAAATGCATTCATGCTGCTAAAATAACGCATTATCAGTGCGTGCGTAGTGCAAGCGGTGCGAGCCGTTGCTGCGAGACCGGTTCGCGCGCGACGTCACTCGGCTCGAGCACGTAGTGATGCGGTAGCCTGTATCGTCTATATTTATCGACGTATGGTAAGCTGCTTAAACGACTTTTGCCTATATTACTCACGAGTTTGTTCTTGTGGCGAGGATTCTTAATCACTAATCAGGTAAAAAGTTTTGGTTTGTTTTAAGATGAAGGGTTTAAGTAGTGGTAGGTTAATTTTAATATGCAATTTCCGGAGATTGGTATAAAAAGGAGTATTATAGGAGATCTTAATTGCTTTGTTTTGGACAATTTGGAGTTTATCGTAGTTTGTATCGGAGGTACTACTCCATACCGGACAGGCGTAAGTGATGACAGGCCGGACGAGTGTGGTATAAATTGACGTTTTCGTACTTGCACTTAATGCAGCTTTACGATTCAATATCGGTGACAGTGCACCTATTGCTTGAATACCTTTCGACCTTAAGGACATTACGTGGGTGCCCCAGTTGTTTTCTGTCCAGGTGGACTCCGAGATATTTTACAGATGTACTCCACGGGATTTCGTAGCTACCCATTTTCAATTTTCTTATGGGTAATTTGCGACGTCTAGTGAAGATGATAGCTTCAGTTTTAGTCTCATTAAGTTTCAATTTCCATTCAGTGAAAAAATCATGAAGGAGATCTATGGACAGTTGAAGTCTGGTAATGATAAGATCAATGTCATTTGACGACGTGAGTGACGCTGTATCATCAGCAAAGCAAGCTAGAGTGGTTCTAGGTTGAATAGGAATGTCGTTTATATAAAGTAAGAACAGATATGGCCCAAGATGGACCCCTGTGGTACACCAGCTACTACAGAACGAGGACTGTAAGCAGCACTCCCAATGTGTACACGAAACGATCGGTTATAAAGATAGGACTGGATAATTTTAATTAGTGGGATAGGTATTCGACACAGTAGTATTTTATGAAGTAGGCCCTCATGCCACACTGTATCGAATGCTTTCTCTAAGTCTAGCAGAAACATTCCAGTGGAGTTACCTAGGTTGAGATTGTGTGCAGCATGTTCTGCTACCCGAGCAAGTTGCTGTATCGTGGAATGGCAATTACGGAACCCGAATTGTTCATTGATTATAACTTGCTCTGAAGCCTGTACTAGGCGGTCACGGATTATCTTTTCAAATATTTTACCTAGCGAAGGCTTATAGGCCGATAATTTATGGGAATGGTTGAATCTTTACCAGGTTTTTTTAACGGTACGACCTTAGCTATTTTCCAATTTGATGGAAAGTAGCAAAGTCGTAGGCAAGTATTAAATATTCTTGTTAGTTCCACAATTACTTTTTGTGGAACATTTTTAAGGAGAATATTATTAATATTGTCTTCGCCAGGTGCTTTCCTTGTTTTGAGGTTGCGGATGTGTTTAGAAATTTCTAAAGGGTGAACAGGTGAAACAAGAGTTGTATTATGTGCATTTGAAATGGCATTCACTGACTCGGAGACTATGGATTCTGTCTGATTATTACGCCAATTGATCGTCAGTGTCATGTTAGTTTGGAAAGCACTCGCTAACTCCTCACATTGTTCAGGAGCGTTTTCTGTAAATGTGCCATCAGAGCGTCTCAGGGGCTCAATGTTGATAGATTTAGGCTTTAAGGATTTAACAAAACGCCAAAGATCGGAACTCGGGTTGTCTACGCTAGATAGTTTAACCTGCCATTTATTATCATTGTGATTTTTTATTTTTTGATGTATATTATTTTGTAAGTAATTGATTTGCGTCCGGATCATTTTACGACATTGAGGGTTACTCTCACGTTGTTGTCGACTTCTGAGTGTATTCTTGTACTTTATTAATCGTTTTATATTGCGAGGAAGAGCTACGCGGGTATTATTCTTATATGGAGACGATTCAGGAAAACTTACTTCACTTGCGCTAATAATGCTACCCTGCAAACGTGAGACCGCTGTACTAATGTCTTCGACTGAGTTGTATGTTTTAGTTGATAGTTTAGTATTATCATTCAAGCAACGCTTGAATTTTGGCCAGTCCGCCTTTTTATAATTTGGTCTTGAAATGGAATTATGGCATATGTTGGTTTCATTAATACAAAAATAAATAGGTAGATGGTTAGAAGAGAGTGCTGGGATTGTACAAACTTCATTTATATTGTGAATGTTAGAAGATAAGATAAGATCGGGAAGGGTGGGTGTTAAATCTGCACGGTAGTGAATTAAAGTTGGCGTAGATGGTGCGTAAATGTTAAAGTGGTTTTGGGTCATGTGATTAAACAATATTTTGCCGTTTTTGTTATTGACTCGGCCATACCAATGTTGATGACGAGCGTTAAAGTCACCCATAATTAACACATTACGGCCCGTCCGCAGAATAGCATCAATATCGCTCGGATTTAAAGTTAGGTTGGGGGATTGATAAATGGAGAAAATTTTATATTTTCCATTAGGAAGGGTTATTTCAATTCCAACTGCCTCTAAATGGACAGTAAGGGGGGTTGTAATTTGTGAGTGACATATGTGTTTCTTTACTAAAATAGCTACACCTTGGCCTCTTCCACAATTGTGTTTGTCGGCACGATAACATTTGTATCCCGGTATCTCAAAATTTGCGTTAGCGGTTAATCTAGTTTCACATAAGGCTACCACGTCAGCAGGTATGTCACTTACCAATAGGTCGAGGAGCTCGGACCGCTTGCAACGTACGCCGTCGGCGTTCCATGAAATGATGCACAGTTTGGATGTATTAGACATAACTACCTAAGTGACTAAGAATAAGCAGGACCTTATCCGTCATGCATTTACAGGAAGAAAATTTATCTTTAATGGACTTAATTACAGTTGGGATTTGGATCATCTCCGCGGTTACAGGGTCTTGGTGCGTCTCCTGGACCTCGTGTGCTGCACCCCTGATAGGGTTACTTGGATACGATGAAACTTGCTGCCTTTGGGGTTGAATTGAAATCGCTGGGTGGTTCATGCCAGGTGGGGCTGCGTAAGAGGGCCGTTGCACTGGTGCAAGGATTGGCCAACTTTTAGCGTCGGCAGGTCCTACAGGTCTTGGTCTCCTGTTATCTATGCGCTGATTTACAAGTGGTACTGCATTTATTTTGGAGTTTAACTCATTTATTTTTTTTATGTACTTGAGCCTCTCAGGACAGCTTCTGAAATTTGCCGTGTGGCCCTCTCCACAGTTACAACATATGGCAGGTGGCAAGTTACAGTTTAGTGACGCATGTCCAAACCTCTGACATCTGTAACACTGTGTTCCGAATGAGTTATTTGGTTTAAATTTCTGAATATGTACAACACAATGGCATAGATACTTCGTTTGGCGGAATTTCGAGATATCGGTTCCTGATGGTAACTTTACTAAGTAGGCAGGGCAGCTTGGCTCATCTGAGTTGGACTTTAACTTGGTTATGGTAACATTGTCAAAACCAAGCGTGCTGAGCTCATCTTTGAGATCCTCTTCCAATCCCATGGGGAGTCCTCGGATAACAGCCTTATAAGTTTTTCATCCTTTCTACTATGCGTTTGGAATGCCACATCGTCTTTTTTCAAACCATCTTTTAAAGTCTGGTGAGCCGTGCTAGATTTGCAATGTACCAGGATCTTATTTTTTTTCCTGTACTCGAGATGAAATTCATTCGTATGCTTATTGATCATGCCCTTAGTTTGTTCATGACTCCAGGATGGATCCGCATCAATCCATATAGGTGGAACCCTGGAATGATTGATCTTGTTACCAATGTTGGAGGTAGATTCACTGTCCTCTTCTCCATGGCCGGATTTACTTAGGCTATTGAAGCGGTTCTCGGTGCTAAGAGGCTGTTGAACACTGACATGCTTCGCCCTAAGTGCGGGCCTTTTAGGCTTCTGCCAATCTGTCATCATCATCGGCCGGTCTTTTGGACGATAAGCTATCAGTGGACGATGTTCGAGTCAGAAATTTGTCCATGAAGACGATGGTATAACACTATCGATATTATTATCGATAGCGTGTGCGCCCATTACTAGGGAGATAAGCGAACGCGCTCAACTATTATCAATACTCAGGTAACGTCTATTCGCCAGCGCCGGTAGCGAGTAACTGACTACTACTATTTTTAAGTGAAAACTTCTTTAGCGGCGCTGTGCACTTTTTGTGATGGGGAAAAATTATTAAACTCGCCACAGGTCACGTAACCGTAAGAGTCCGTCTTACGGTCACGTAACCTGATCGAAAAACTGTTACAATGTCATTGAGTTTTGACTTCTGCCGGCACTCCCGGAGTGCAACCCGGTCTTTTTTTTTATACCACGTCGATGGCAACTAAGCTTACGGCCACCTGATGGTAAGTGGTTATCGTAGCCTGTGGACGCTTGCAACTCCAGGGGTGTTACATGCGCGTTGCCGACCCTTTAAGAATTTATACACTCCTTTTTTGAAGAACCCCATACTGCAGCCCCTTGGGAAAGCCTCGGCAGGGAGCTTAACATGTGTTTACGTTGCTGTCAAATAGTAGATTGTATGACAAGGGTCTAAAATAAGCCATAGTACCACGTTACCTTCTCGTTATTTTCCCGAAGTGAGGGGAAATTGTACGAGGGGTAATATGGCTTTTAATAATAATAATAATAATAAAGGCGTAGGGATGTGACGGCCCCATCGCCCACCAGATTTCTGGTGCAATCAGTCAACGTAAGGCAGCTTGTGGCGGGCTGTTAGGGCGTAGCGACCCTACGTACCTGAGTACTCCTGGGGGTGTCCTGTGGTCAGGTTGAGCCGACCGGGTGGATGGTTGGACAGGCCCCCTGTCTCTGGCTTGCCTTTACTGGCCGTTCAGAGTGGAGTCGCAAGAGCTGTTGCTCGAGGGTTGATGTGGACACCTAAGTGGCGAGTTGGCTATATGTTTAAAGTCCAGTGCCACCTCTCTTCCCCCCAGCTTTCTGACCGGTGTTGCCCTTAGGCCATTTTTTAATGTCGCTATTAATAGGGGCCCATCTAGCAGTTGGCGAGTCACCGTCTGCCAGAGATAAAAAGTGAGACAGTTTTATTAGGCAGGCGTCCGATGTTTCACCCAATAGCCCAGCCACTAGTCCATCATTTTCACCCAATAACCCGTTTCATTTAGATTCCATCAACCATCAATAGGCCCTATACTCCTCAGCGGGTGCTGTCCCTGTGTGCGTCCCATGACACGGGCAGGGACAGCATCCGCTCGGTGTACTCCTTGCATTTTATTAAATTGTCAAAAGGGCCTCTACGTGTTGCTCAGTTGGTACTTTGTAGGTACCTAGCTCCACGCACACCTCCCAAAGGTCCGGGACGTCATTGTCCCGTGAGCGGGAAAGACATACATAATAATAATAATAGACATTTATTTCAGGCAAAAAACCCATTCATCAGTAAGACATGTACAAATAAAATGTAAAAAGTGTAAAAATAAAGCTGCAGAAGGAAGAAAAATAATTTTAAAAATAAAAGTAGGATAAAATGTAAAAAGAGAAACGCTTAAAAGAATAATGAACTAATATTATTTACGGTTCGCATCCCGGTGCAGAGACAGCCAAACCCTACTGCACGGCTATCACGCGAGCTCTCTCGATTTTTCTCGCACTATCCGTCTCTCTCTTATTAGAACACTCAGAACAAGAGGTATAGTGTGAGAAAAATCGAGAGTATGTCGCGGCCATCGCGTGATAGCCGTGCTGATTGGATTATTTAAGTCTTCACCTATCGTAGCAAGGATCGAGTTCCTAGAGGCACGCAACCTGCTCCAAAACGACGCAACCCGTATCCTGATGACGGCAAAGAAATCCTGGACACGAGCTTCAGCAAACATCTGACCACTTCATCAGGCCCCGTAGCATGGAGAGCCTTATCACGCGATTAGTGACAAGATAGAGCGTCCGTCTCGTTCCATCGAATGGTGTCAGCCAGTGACGGACGCAAAACACACGCACAGTGGGGGTTTACGGGGCCGAGAAATCGATCTAGGTAGGTCTTATTCTCGAGAAAAATCGTTTTCTCCGTATTTTCTTGCAATAAGCTGACTGCATAGACCAAATGGTAAATCTTATTTGTGATGGCTCCAAATTCGAACCCCAGCGATGAGAAGACTTTTGTATTTTCTTTTCTTGTTTTAGTTTATTTTGTTATGCTTTTGGTAAATGATTTGTTATTTATTTTTTAATTCTTTTTGTATATAAATAGATTTTTCTTAGTATTAAAGACGAGAAGAGCTTGGTCCCATTTACAAACAAAGCTAAAAGCTTAAGTATAGGAACAACATCGACGGTCATGGATTTGAATGCGTCCACGCATTCTTATCGTTTTTAATTTATGCCGTTTTTAGTCCAAAACTACCCCAACCCAAGCTGGGCCAAATTTAATTATAATATGGATTGTTGGGGTGCACGTTTTATATAATTTCACTTATTCTATTTTGGTTTGATATACCATTGCTTATACGGATGGTATAATATTGTTTCAGATAATTTTCAAATGATCTAATGTAAAAAGTGATATAATGATTTAAGGCTATAATCACAATTAGTATAAACGATATTTACTATATTTATCACTTGGTATAAAACGTGATTATCATAATGACTTGTTTGATATAATTCGTCAATGCTATACATTTCATAAGATATAAGTTGATTTTACAATAAATAACTTTAGATATAAACAAATCTATAAAAATAATGATATAATGAATAATAAAATAAATAAGCGAGACCCGTCAATGCTCCGTCGGAATGCCTATCAGTCACTGCGTTGTAATCTTCTCCTTTCATTCCCCTTCTTTCCAAACGGATGGTCACAGAGAAAAGTTAATTGTAAGTTTGTACTATATTCACGACACCGATTTTTTAAAGTTCCTTTGCACTTTCAACATATAGCATAATCCACCTTACGACAGGTCTCAGGTAGGTACGATGAGCGAAGCGAGGAGGAGTGTTAGGTAGAACTGCGACCATACATGCCAGAACCGTTTTTTTTTTGTAATACTTACATTACATATTATGTAATTACTTTCAAAAGTCTACGGCGGAGGGCGGAGATTGAGTCCCAGAAACGAAAACGGGGCTCCGTCAACTTCTTGGCAGTCATTGTTATATGAAAGCACAATTATTGAAAATACTATGTATGTTAAACATATTTATTTCATAAATGCGTTATACGAAAATATAATTATGCCACTTGCTGATTATGTAATTTTGCCTATTATATCAATCGATAATTAGAGTACAGCAAAATATAGCAAAAAACCGTTATATCCAACATTAAATTATATGCCAATTTAATGTATATCAAGTGTGTTTGTTTTTCTGAGATTATATGAAACATTACGCACCCGGATTATTGAATATTTTGTTTGCGAAGTTACGGAAATATTGTATGATATTATACATACATTAAAAAAGTCAGATTAGTGTTATTTCATAATTTTAGAAACAAATAAAACCTATTTAATACTATTTGGTATACTATTTTTAATGGTCTAAAAAATATCAAAAACATAATATAAGTTTGGATCTCAATATTCTCAATCACGCAAAAACGGCTAATTGGATTATGATGAGTTTTGGCTTACTTATAGTATATAGCCTGGATTAACATGTTTTTTTTTTTTATGATATAGGAGGCAAACGAGCAGTCGAATCACCTGATGGTAAGCGATAATCGACGCCCATGGACACTTACAACACCAGAAGAGTTGTAGGTGCGTTGCCGGCCTTTAAGATGGGAGTACGCTCTTTTCTTGAAGGCTTGAAGGTTATAACGGTCCGGAAATACCGCAGGCGACAGTTCATTCCAGAGTTTGGCTGTGCGAGGCAGAAAGTTTCGGGAGAAACGCACAGTTGAGGACTGCCAACCATCTACGTGGTGAGAATGGAAAAGCTGTCGCGTAGGGCGATGGCGGAAGGAAGCGGCGGGGATTAATCCGAATAATACTTTTTATCCCGGGAATCATCGTCTAACGGGGCGAAATGGGGGCGAAAGGAGAGCTACGATATAGACGAGTTCCACGAGGACAAAGTCGCGGGGAGAAGCTAGTATTTTAATGTCTTATTCTTACGGGAGCCTTCTATATAAAATCGCTTGAAGATTATCCAAAAGGCTTGTCTTACTGACGACCACGTATTTCCTGTGATCTAGGGATTACTTTGACCCAAAGGGTCGCTTGGCTGTGATGTGTGGTGTGGAACGATGTAATTGGGCCCGCGCCGCGCCGGGCCGATTCGTGCCGATAGATACGATGGAGGAGCGGAAAGTCAAATAGTTATTTTAATCAATCGGGTATAATGACGTCATACAAAACTTAGATGTCTTAGAGATATCTTAAATCTCTCTATCTTCTTAAGGTTCTCTGTACTAACAAAATATGGATCAGTGGTCTGAAATAAACGATTTTAATTTAATTTAAATCAATACATTATTTTGCGGATACGATAGTTGCCTATAATATTTATGTCGTTTCTATATCACACAACGTACCTATGATAATACGCATACAAAATAACGTTTAATGTTCTAAATTAAACCAAGAAGAATCGTATTGATAGATTTTCAAATGAAACACGTAAAATTACCGCTGATTGCGTTTCATATATTTATTTGATGGGATTTCGGCCGACCGAACTATGGGAAATATAATACGTTTCCCGGACCACTCTGCGCAAAAAGGAGGTAACTCTGCCCCGATATTTCGCGTACGTATATGATATCAATGAGTTGCGCGCGCTCGCTCCACCGCACCGTGCCAAAAGCTGTGCGGCCGAAGGAGTGCCCGCAACCCGCAACTGAGAGAGAATGGCTGAGATCTGGGGGCACGGCAGTGCCCCCGCCAAGTCGAGCAAAACAGCGAGCGGCACGGCCGTACCATCCTTTTCTCGAAACAGTTCAGGCCATTTTAATAAATATAATAGCCCCCTATAACTTTGTTGTGGATAAAACTAGAAGCCTGAATTTTCAGTAACCAAACACGCATTGTATAACCACGATATATTTAAAATTTCATCCAATGTGAACCAGTGGTTTAAGAATTATAACTAGTCAAAATTTCTTAATTTTGTCACTCACTGACTCACCGATCATCAAAAAAGTTTTCTAGATACACCAACTGCATAAATTACTTTGTAATCCCATATAAACATATAGGCTTACAACGTTATATTTGCAGTGAATGAGTTAAAACATGAAAAAGCAAGAGTGGGACTGCATCCATAATTCGTATGTATTGATAACACAATAACGTATAAAAAGAAGTGAGATCCCATAAAAAACATTCCATGTAAAAAAGAGGCCAAGTCTCGAAACTCTTCCACCGTAAAAAGTTGTGAGATATTTCGTAGAGCCAAGTCTCAGGCATTCTTATAAATCTTTATTTGCTTACTAAATAAAATTTTGTGACTTGGCAATCACACAATACTACATAGATTTAGGTATACAGAAATCCATAAATGCAGGAAAGTAGTGTGATTGCCAAGTTACAAAATTTTATTTAGCAAGCAAATAAAGATTAATAAGAATGCCTGAGACTTGGCTCTACGAAATATCTCACAACTTTTTACGGTGGAAGGATTTCGAGACTTGTTCTCTTTTTACATGGAATGTTTTTTATGGGATATTATATAATGCATCATACTCGTGGTCGGGTGCTGTTTGTGGAGTCCGGACTGTTCATGCTTGCAAGGGCATAGTAACTACCTAAATACTAGTGTTATTATTATTATTATTATTTCCGTATTGACGAGAGACATCATTATGTTCTTGACACGTTTTATTTTTATTGACATCTCTGACAATATTATATTAATGTTTCTTTTTTTTTGTTTGACGCTTAGAGACCGTATAAATGTCTAAGAACATTAGAATAATTATGAATTGCATTTGGACGCTCAGATACCTAATAGGTACATCTCTGGAATACTGAATTAATATCATTTACTTCTTGCCTATATCGGTCCTTAATCTGAAAATTTAAAATTATTATTGTTTAAGATTATTATTATTTTATTGCAAATAATAAACCGTTCGACATGTACCTAAAAGTGCCCTTGTGGCGGGTGGTTTGGGTTTTCAAAATAAATAATTGATTGATTGATTCGTTGAACACGTTGAGCATAATGGTACGCGAAATGTCGAACTAAACTGACCTCCAGCTAGGAATTGTACCTCGGCAATTGAAAGGAATATGTTATTTCACCGATTTATTGCGGCTTGAGAAATGTCTTCTGAATTATATGTATTATTCATTCACCAAGGACTCAAAAGAGGCTCTTCCGATAAATGTACAGGAAATGAATCAATGGATTGATAAAAGGCCGGTCTCACAGATGTTTAGGAATAATTGTGACTTCCTTTTTTCTGAAGTACGCCAAGGAAGTCATACTGTTTACTATTAGTCCAAATTCATACTTAAAGCTGCAAACCGAATATAAAGTAGGTAATCGTAATCAAGAGTGTATATGTTTGTATTTTTTAACAGATCTAACAAAACAATTGTAAAAAATAAATGCTTACTCTCTCTGCGTTAGGTTCAAACCTCAAAGGTAGTGTGTGCACTAGTGACTGAAACTTTTAGCTATAACCTTTATATGTACATACTTAAATAAATAAGCTACGGAAAATTAATCTATATTTACCATGTGCACTGTAACTAAAGATACCTACTTGTAGAAAGTCCTCAATTCCAAAACCTCATTAGAGCCCGCAGCTCACCGAGTAGAGCCCGCAGCTGCGGTCAGCTCACCGAGTAGAGCCCGCAGCTGCGGTCAGCTCACCGAGTAGAGCCCGCAGCTGCGGTCAGCTCACCGAGTAGAGCCCGCAGCTGCGGTCAGCTCACCGAGTAGAGCCCGCAGCTGCGGTCAGCTCACCGAGTAGAGCCCGCAGCTGCGGTCAGCTCACCGAGTAGAGCCCGCAGCTGCGGTCAGCTCACCGAGTAGAGCCCGCAGCTGCGGTCAGCTCACCGAGTAGAGCCCGCAGCTGCGGTCAGCTCACCGAGTAGAGCCCGCAGCTGCGGTCAGCTCACCGAGTAGAGCCCGCAGCTGCGGTCAGCTCACCGAGTAGAGCCCGCAGCTGCGGTCAGCTCACCGAGTAGAGCCCGCAGCTGCGGTCAGCTCACCGAGTAGAGCCCGCAGCTGCGGTCAGCTCACCGAGTAGAGCCCGCAGCTGCGGTCAGCTCACCGAGTAGAGCCCGCAGCTGCGGTCAGCTCACCGAGTAGAGCCCGCAGCTGCGGTCAGCTCACCGAGTAGAGCCCGCAGCTGCGGTCAGCTCACCGAGTAGAGCTCGTAGCTGCGGTCAGCTCACCGAGTAGAGCTCGCAGCTGCGGTCAGCTCACCGAGTAGAGCCCGCAGCTGCGGTCAGCTCACCGAGTAGAGCCCGCAGCTGCGGTCAGCTCACCGAGTAGAGCTCGCAGCTGCGGTCAGCTCACCGAGTAGAGCCCACAGCTGCGCCTGTGGTCAGCTCACCGAGAACCACTGCTTGTTCTTTGTTCTTAGTAAAACAATCATGAGGTTAAACGTCGGTGTCGTAGTTTCGTACTATTTACTTAATATTAACTTTGTTATTGAACGTGTAAAGAGGAAGTTGGAAAATATAATCGCCATATGGCGGGTGAAAACAATAGTCCTTTCTTTTGAATTTGTTTGCGGAGTTACTAAAACATCTTAACTGTCAGTCAGACAATTTATATGCCAGGTGGGCGTTTGAATTATTACGTGTAGGTACCTACTACTGTAAAAGCAGCATATGGTCACAAAATCACTGAGTTCTAGGAAACAGAGAAAATGAATCGGATAAAGGGACAATCCTCTCCTGCCTGTAATACCGCATGTCACCCTGGGTGTGGCCCGGGGCCAATTCAATAGTTACTAGGCGCTACTACTCATATAATCAACAAATGATAACATACCTAGTGTTGCAAAATGGATAGTAGGTAAACCATCAAATTATTTTCATAAAGTTTAGATTAAACAATACAATTATAATTATAAAAAGATATGGACCTTGAATGCATATTTATGCATTTTTTTATTGTCCAAGAGTAAATTTAAAGCTACGCATAGAATCCTTACGCTGTTATAGGAACAAAATTGTACAACAACAGTAGGTATTCCGCGACCGAAACAGCAATTTACTTGATTTTCCATAAGTACAACGACAAATAGCAGATTGTGACGTCATACTTTTATGTCAATTAGTAAGTATGAAGCGATTCGGCAGCCACCAGTGCGAGGCCAATCGAACGCCAATCTTTGACTTGAATACCCAAAAATTTAAGACTAAGATTGTAAAAAGACAATGACAATGAAAGGATCTTCTTTCATTGTAGTTGCTCCCACCCAAACATTTGTTCCTCTCCAAAAACTGGTCCGAATGGCATCTTAAAAAAATCTTAGATCACACCTCTATTGTACAACACGACGGTCCCAATTAAAAGAATCGGATCTGCATAACAGCTAATTTTCAGAAGCCGTAAGTTTTTGAAAAAAAAATTGAATGGGAGTAATTGTCAATTAATGGAATATCGTTATCAAACTTCGAATGTTTGCTTATTAGTAGGTTTTTTATTACTAGCCGTTGAGCATACGAGTACTTGTACTTTTTCAGCCATTTTTACAAAAAAATACAAAACCTCCTATATTACTTATTTAACCGGAATTGCTTAAGCAGCATTTGTCAGAAGTGCTACATACGACATTTTTGTCTGGTAATTGTATACATTAATATATCGGATGTACCACATCCGACAAAAAAGGTACTCCAAAAATGTCGTACCTGGCAGAACTGACATTATTGCACGGAAACTCTTATGTAACAATTTAATACAGAGAAAAATTACCTGATAACGTAACAGGCTGTAAATTACATAAAATACACAACAAAAAACACGCTATACTTTTCCGTGTAAAATAGTAGAATGTGTCATATCCGACACTTTTACTCACTGTGTGTCCCGTAAAAATGTCGGAACTGTCACAACTGACGTTTATAAATGTCATGTTCTTAGATCCGACATTTTTATCGTGGTTTTTACGAAAAGTATTGAAAAAAATGAAATGTTTTAAAATTTAGTGTTTTTTACGACCTACGCCGCTGAAAAGCAAAAATCTCAATTTTGCAGATCCGACTCTTAATTGGGACCGTCGAACAGCCCTTAATTACAGAAGAGAAGAATTACAGTTATGCTCTAAATGAATTATAATAAAATCAATAGGTATATAAAGGGATTGGTAATACAGGAATTATTAACCAGTGCAATTAAAAATTACAATAAATTGCAGTTAAGAACATATTTTTTTTCAGGTATTTTCATTTATGAAAGAACTCGTATGTGCCTGTGTAATAAGCCTTCATCGAGTAATGCACTTTAAGCTTGTTTATAAATTGACGTTCCGTGTCCACGTTTCTAATTGCCTCGGGAATCTTGTTAAAAACTTTAGCGCCTATTATCGTGAGTGACTTGCCAGTTTTCTGTAGTCTATGCACGGGGACGGCGAGACCAGGTTTCCTCCTTGCGAAGTTACTCCTTGCTATGGGGAACTCCTCCGGGTTCCTTCTTACGTACTTACCCACCTCGAAAATAAAGAGTAAAGGCACTGTCAAGACTCTGAGGCGAATGAAGAGCTGTCTGGCCGTCTCATCCGGAGGGACTCCACTTATTAGGCAAATAACTTTTTTGCAGCAAAAACGGTTTGTCTCTGTCAGCCGCTAGGCCCCATAAATCTATTCCACTGGTAAGGTGCGTGTGGAAGTAGGCATAGTATGCTGTCATTAGGTTTTGCTGTGTTAGCGTCCGCTGTAGACGAGATATAGCATAGTAGGCGGAGTTTAGTTTTGTGCATAGGGCGTCAATGTTCTCCTCCCATTGCTGACCTTTATTGAACGTGAAACCTACACAACGAGCATGGTGCTCAGTTTCGATTCGATCATCATTGACATTGACATCGAGTATCGACTGCGCTACACAGCTGAGTGAAAAATGTATCAGTTTCGTTTTTCCTATATTCAATTGCATGCCATTGACGTCGAACCAGTGCTGTAAATTAAGTGTAACATCACTAAATATTACTCTGCAGTTCCTCATGATCGCATCCTTACACAATCGCACGTCGTCTGGGTACATGACAAACTTTACGATTGCACTAGGGAATGGCAGGTCGTTCATAAGTAATGCAAATACGGTATTTCCTACGTTGCTATACTGGATCAGTTCTGTGTCCTGTGCCAAATTAATAACAATGTATACTGCCTGTTATTCTGTTAAATCGGCAGATAACAGCGCAGTTAAGGACTTTAAGACATGACCCATTTTCGATCTTGTGACAAAACCATACGATTAAGAGGGGGCGCTCCGCGAAATCGGGGTTATTAGAGTGAATATTTACCTATGACAAACTAAAGCGAATGCCAGGAAAAAGAACATACCAAAACTACATCATATTTTCAATCGAATCGTCTGAAAAAACCATACAAAACCAAAATTGCCTCGATAGAAAATAACCGCCAAAACATGTCTTATTTTTACTTAGTTTCAATGGTGTGACGTTCCCGTGCATATAATTTACGTAAAAATTGAGTGTTTCATAGCTTTTGATATTGCCTAGCGAAGTGACTAGCGGGGATTTTTTATGTAGTCCCTTTTCAGTTATTGAGGTAAAACGTATTCGGCGTATAGGTCTTTTTTATTTAGCGCGATACCCTTTCTCCCCTCGCGTGTTTCGTGCGGTTCGGTATATCTTCTGTTGCCGTTCGCGGGCGGAGTCAGTCGCAATCGCTCCGCTGAGACGAGAGCGTTCTGTGCTCTCACGACAACACGGTGAACATAATTATTTCAATAATATTCGTCCAGTGAATGAACGTATCATTACCATCCAGTAAATATTTTGGTACATTTTGAAATTATATATTTAAAAGTCGACCTTAACATGTAGATCTTAAAGTTCAAAATACAACCATAAGATTAGGCAGCGATCGGCCGGTGAATTGTTGTATTCTTAGAATAATTTGTGCAATACATGCAAAACGACGAACATTTTTCTGTCGATCGTGTATTTACTTTATGAAAGATTATCACTAACACTATCACTACATAGTATAAGACAAATTCGCTTCTCGCTGTATGTCCCTATGTATCCTTAGATCTTTAAAACTACGCAATGGATTTTGATGCGGTTTTTACAAGCTTTATATTGACTTGTTCGTATGTAAGTATAAAAGTATGTATGTAAGTAAGTTGTCCGTCAAAGTTTGCAACCAATTTTTCAGTCGCTTGCCGTTATCCGATTGAGCTGAAATTTTGGGTATTAGTATAGTTTGGATGACAATTCAGTATTATAGTACCATCGAGCTGATCTGATGATGGAGACAGTACGTGGCCATGGGAATACAGTATTTAACCGGCGTAACCCCGTTGAGTTTGGGCTCGTTTGAATCGTCTCAATGAGTAGTTGATGATGGTATACAGAAAAGTACAGTCGGTAACAAAAGCTTGTACCAAAAATGAAATTTTTGACAGAAACTAATTTTAATAGATAGAGTGATTCAAGAGAAAGGTTTATATGTATAATATAGTATCCGTGCGAAGCCAGGGCGGGTCACTAGTTGAGAATAAATCCGGTTATGTTCAAAATAGATGTCTGAGAGGTCTAAATACGAATTCAAAGTCAGAAATATTTCAAAAAGTGGTCGCATTATTTAATTTTTTTGAAATATTTGTTGTAAATTAATATGCGCGTTTTTTTTAAGAACAACATTAATTTTCAGGCTTCTCGAGGGTGCAGATTCTAGAAATTATATCCATTTTGAATTCCAAGATGGCGTACATTGCTTTTCTAATTTAAACTTTCGTGAGACATGTTTAAATAATACTAAAAATTACACGGTTCAATTCACGTATTAAATGTCACCACGGGCGACATGTTTCGAACTCTTCGGGAGTTCTTCTTCAAAACAAACATAAAAAACACTCATTGAACCGATTGTCGCACCTAACCTAATATTTTTACCTGCTTACTTTTTTTAATGTTTTTGAGATTGTGCTTTTGTTTTTTTGCGACAATAAATCTTCTTTATCTTATCTTATCTTATCTCATCCTGAAGAAGAACTCCCGAAGAGTTCGAAACATGTCGCCTGTAGTGACATTGAATACGTGGGTTGAACTGTGTAATTATTGCCATTGTCTTTCTTTAAAGTCATTACGGGTGTCGCTTTTAGGGTTATCGAGGGTGCAGATTCCAACAATTATTGCCTGCAACCTTGGACATTTTTATATTTAAAAAAGTGAACACAATTTTGCAGTTTTTCTTTAATATGTTCAAAATTGATAACTAAAGGACCAAAGCGTCTCCATTGTCTCCAAGTACGAATCCGAGATCAGAATTTAAAATTTGGCCGCCACACAGTGGCCTAAAATCTGGCTTTCATAAACATGATCGAAGTTTTTATTATATATTATAGTTTTTTTAATGCTACTAAAAAAATCACGGTTAAATTCACGTATTAAATGACACGACAGGCGACATGTTTCGATCTCTTCGGGAGTTCTTCTTCAGGATGAGTGTTTTTTATGTTTATTTTGAAGAAGAACTTCCGAAGAGTTCGAAACATGTCACCTGTCGTGACATTTAATACGTGAATTTAACCGTGGATTTATTAGTAGTATTCTAGACGTGTCACAAAAGTTTAAATTCGATTATAGCTGTCTTTTTGGCTTTAGGCTTTTACTAGCCATTTCCCTTACGCGATTTAGTAAAAAAACGGAAGGTCATATTTCGGTTATAGCTCTCGAAACTCTGACTTACTAGCGAAAATTATATCTACAAATGGGTTTAGTCTTTCTTCCCACTTATTATAATTATCTATAGGTATTCATCATGTTTCATCTGACTGTCGGGGCATATACTATGCGAGAAGGAGCGGGGCAGCAATAGACGCATCAGCGCGGCAGGTGCGGGGCGCGCGGGTGATTTCTGATTTTTCCCGGCGGTACGCCCCCTCTTAAAAGAGTCCAATGAATTAACGTCTGTTGCCGTTCTAAAGTACCAGAGGATCGTTGTTGTAATAAACCCGATTGATTCATGTCGTGAGGGTTAATGTTTGTTTGTCGGCCAATGTAGATGATGGTGGCTGATGTTCTTGTCATTTCGCGCCGAATTCTGCTGACCTTAAAAATATCACAGGCAATAATACAATATTTATAATAGCAAAATGAAACATATCGTCAGTGATTCGTACTCGTATTTTTTCAAAAAAAGTGCATTGTGTGTGTTTCACAATGTGTAAAATAAATGCCCCATTGTTCTCGTGTCCGGTAGACTACCTACATGCCAAGAACACCATTGCTGGAGAAATATTTTTTACCTGCATTTCCCCTTTTACATCCAACGAGAACGTTTAAAACATTCTCGACGTACAAACAGGAATGCTTGCTCGTGGTAGTTTTCTACAGCGAAAATATTCCTATAGTAAACAAGTTTTATTTGTAAAATATACAGGGAAAGCAAGGTACATGGGTAAAGTACATGTTTACACTATTGCATCGGAATGTATGTACAGGAATATATTTTTGACGTGGACAAAAATGGTTGAACCCAGAATTTTCTTGGAACCTCCGGAAGGAAATGTGTATGTATCCACGAGTTCAAATTATAAAATAAGATACGAGCATATCGTTACATTTCGGTTTCTGGCCGCTCGTATGCCGAAGTTTTTTTTAAAAAAAAAACAATCAAATCTTGACCTTGAAGTTTAAGTTGTAGTTCCAACCGTTCTGAACGGATCCGGAACAAGGCGCACGAAAGGTTAATACCTACGCAGAAAAGGAATGCAGGAGAAGTATTTATTTATTTACTCTCTTTCACCCCCTTAGGGGATGATTTCCGGGATAAAAACTATCCTATCCTTCCCCGGGATTCAAACTATCTCCATACCAAATTTCATCACACTCGGTTCAGCGGTTTAAGCGTGAAGAGGTAACAGACACACAGACAGACAGACACATTTTCGCATTTATAATATCAGTATGGATTATTAGCAGCAGGGAATATATGTTTGTTAATATTATAATCAGCCAATAATGTAGTTTTTCGTATTTTTATAACCCGGTTTTCTTTTAATAAAGTGAAGAATACTGAAAATACCCTAACTACTGAGGTAAAATCCAAATCGTAAAGAACGGCAACGAAAGAACAACACGATTAACCATATTTATTTTAAAATGTTTCGTTTTAGAGGAATTCGGCCAATTATTTTATTGAAGTTATTTGGATAGTGCGTACAAATTCGTAAATACCTTCAAATATTTATGTCAAAGTATGTGGTCGGGGTCACAAATCTCGATATCAGAGAGAAAAATATATGACGATATAAGTTAGGACACGGAAATCATAAAATGCTGAAACTTTGGAAGACAACTGGTTTAAAATAATATTAAATTTGGACCTAAACAAGCGTGTGTTGTGTACATTCAAATGGCAAGTTTAAAGTTTTTTAGGATTGTTAAAATAATAATATTTATAATGTTCACTAACGAAACATGACTTCCGTGCCCATTTTTCTTACTTTCATGCATTTTCTGTCTTCTATGCCACAAAAATCCACGGAAAACTTGAAGGTCAGATACAAGGTCATCAAAAAATATAACATATGTAATGTCAATAAACAACGGACTTGTCGAGCTCCGAAAACCCAAGGTCATGGCGGTTTGTGTTGTGACCTGCTGAAACATAGACGATAATGTCATGCGTGACAGAACAGAGGACCACTGCTACGATTCATGCGAGTTAGACGTGGATTTAAACTGTCACGGTTAAATATAAGACGTGAGTTGGAGACAAAGTAAAAAAACACATTTAGATTGTTTTTAGTATTCCGTACCAAGATTGGTCCAACGGAACACTTATGCGATCACTCGGAGGCTGTCCGTCTGTCACAGCCAGTTTTCTCGAAGACCGTTTTGTTGGAACATGTATGAAGTTCGTATATGGCCCAATACATCTAAACTTTCTGTATTAGGTTTTTACAGATTAAGACAGATGCCACCATTGATTGTTTACTTTTATGAGTTCGGGCCGCACGTAGTGCATTCACAATAAATTCACAGAACAGATAAGGTGTCTTAATGAATATCCCGGCTTCTCCAACATGGTAGCAGACCATTCAAAATTCATCTAGTTCCTGAAGTGAATCTATCAAGTTATTTTCCAAATTTTCTCGTATGAAACAAAAGATGGCATCTGCCAGTCAGAATGTTTCCGTGGAAAAATTGTCAGGAATTCAAAACTATAATTCCTGGAAATTCATCATGAAGATGGTGCTTATCCACGACGATCTCTGGAATTGTATAGGAGAGACAGGAAATAAATGTGAAGACGCCAAGAAGCAGGAAAAGGCGCTCGCGAAAATCGCTTTGTCTCTGCAGCCTACAGTATTTCCACAAATTCGAAATGCGAAGACGGCGCGTGAAGCATGGCAGAACCTGCAGAAGGCATACGAAGATCGAGGTCTGTGTCGACGACTCGGCTTACTTCGAACGCTATTCGCAATGAAATTAAGCGAATGTGCGAGTATGGAGGCATACGTGAACAGGATCATGGATACATCGCAACTTTTGAGCGATATTGGATCGGTACTAGAAGACGACTTCCTGGCCGTAATATTGCTTAGCGGTTTGACAAGCGATTACGATCCGTTAATTATGGCTCTAGAACATTCGAACGTGTCGCTGTCAAGCGAAGTTGTCAAATTGAAATTGCTCCAAGAAAATTTACGACGTGATGAAAAAGATGAAAACGTAACGGCATTTAAAGCTCATAAAGCCCGTAAACCCATTAAGTGCTTCAAGTGCAAGAAGATTGGGCACTGCATGAGGGACTGCCCTGAAAAATCGAACGGCAACAAGAGTGGCCGGAAAAATACGTCGCTTCTTACGGCGTTGGCTGTAGGAGTTCAGCGGGATATTTGGTACGTGGACAGCGGATCAACGCTACATCTTTGCAATGATCGTAGTGTGATGTCAAATTTCACAAGCGACAAGCCGAAGAAAGTGTACATAGCCAACGGTGAGGCTATGATGACGGCTGGAAAAGGCACGGTGCAAGTTGTTTTGAAGGACAATTGTATAAGACCAATAAGTAATGTATATTTAGTTCCTAAATTAACTGCTAACTTGTTATCTGTCAGTGCCATGGTCAATAAAGGCTACAAAGTTGTGTTTCGTTCTGGCGTGTGTACGGTTACTGACAACGGCGAGGTTTTGGCCACCGCTACTCTAAGAGATGGTATTTATCAACTTGATGCCATAGAAACAGTGTCTGTTTTGTGTAGCGAGCCATCTTCGCAAGCGATGTGTTCGTCTTTGTCTGTAGGTACAGGTGACAGCGTGACATCAGCGCCTCAACTGAAGGATGGAGGTCGTCCTGTTGAGAACGTCATGCAAGCGAAGTCTCCTGCAGCACCAGGAAGCCAGTCTACACAGCATGTCTGGCACCGCCGGCTAGCACATCTGAATACTAGAAGCATGGAGTTATTGCGAAAATGTATGGTCACTGGTATTTTTTATGACAACAATGACTTTCAATCGTGCGTTTCCTGTATTGTAGGTAAACAGAGTAGATTGCCATTTCCTAAGAAATCGGAGACCAGGGCTAAGGAAATTCTTGGTTTAGTACACAGTGACGTGTGCGGACCACTGCCATGCCCGTCCCTTGGTGGGAAAAGATATTTTTTGACGTTCATTGACGATTGGTCACGAAAAACATTCGTTTATTTTCTTAAGGCGAAGAGTGAGGTTTTCGAGATTTTTATACAATTCAAAGCTCTCGTAGAAAACCAAGCTAATAAGAAAATAAAGATTTTTCGCAGTGACGGAGGTGGTGAATTTGTTAATTCTAATTTTCAGAGATTCCTGAAGAAGCACGGGATCCGACACCAGACCACAGTTCCGAGATCAGCGCCTCAGAACGGAGTTGCCGAGCGCGCGAACATGTCTATTATGGAAAAGGCCAGGTGCATGCTTCAGGATGCCGGTTTGAAAAAGGAATTTTGGGCGGAAGCGGTCAACACTGCTGTTTACTTAAAGAATCGCTCTCCCACTAAGGCTGTTAAGGGGTGTACTCCAGAAGAAAGATGGACAGGTAAAAAGGAGAATATTAGTTACCTGCGCATTTTTGGTTGTCAAGCCTACGCCCTTCAGCATAAACGGGACAAATTGGATCCTAAAAGTAAGAAATATATCTTTGCTGGATATTGTGACGATACAAAGGGGGCGCATCCAAAGAATGTCATAAAAGCTAGAAATGTCACCTTTGTGGAACATGGTTTTTGGAATGACGTGTCAGCAAGTGAGAATGATAATTCAAGTTACAATTTGTTTGAACTAACTAGTAACAATGTAACTGTCACTGACAATGTTCAAGTGCAACCCGATCTACCCCCAGAGCCCACAGAAACATCTAGTGAAAGCTGTCATGACAATAGCGTCATCACTGAGGATGAATCTGAGAGCAGTAGTGAGACCCCAGATGACCCTGCGGATGTAACGTACGCCCCAGGAGATTCGACACTGGAAGACTGCGACAACTCGTTTGAGTCTGCGAGTGTAGCGTGCACTCTGTGCAGTGACGCGGGGGACCCTCAGACAGTTCGTGAGGCATTGAACGGCCCAGAAGCGGTTAAGTGGAAAGCCGCGATGGCGGAAGAGTATAAATCCTTCATCGATAACAAGTGCTGGACTCTGACTGACCGCAATATGAAGCAACGGCCTGTCAAATGTAAGTGGATATTTAAAAGGAAACTTGGCCTCGACGGGGAAATACTAAGGTACAAAGCGCGCCTTGTTGCAAAGGGTTATACACAGAAGTATGGTATAGATTACCTAGAAACATTTTCTCCTGTAGTTAAGATATTCGACTATACGCACGCTATTGGCGTTAGCAGCAGAATATAACATGAATATCGAGCATCTGGATGTAAAAACGGCAATTTTGAATGGAGATCTTAAAGAAACCGTTTATATGGAGCAACCAGAGGGTTACAAAATAAAAGGCCAAGAGGATAAAGTTTATAAGTTGAACAAAGCCATATACGGATTCAAGGTCAAGCGATAAGGCAAGCTTCAAAGTCATGGTATGAAAAAATAAATGACGTTTTAACGAATAAAATGAAATTTAAACGTTTATCTTCTGAACCCTGTGTATATGTAAAGTCGAGCGGGAAATCTATGATTATAATTGCGCTCTATGTCGATGACATAATGCTGTTTTCTTCAGAGGATTGTCAAGGAACGGCAGATATCAAGGAAGACTTGAGAAAGGCCTTCGAAATAAAGGATTTAGGGCCAGCACACAACATTCTCGGCATGAGGATTTGCAGACAGAATAATGAGATTACTCTAGACCAATCAAGTTACATTAAGAAGGTACTAGAACGTTTTCAAATGTCTGATTGCAAGCCCGCGCGAACACCCATGGAAACAGGACTGAAGCACGTGAAGTCTACAACGAAGGATTGTACTCACGACTACAGAGGCCTGATAGGCTGTCTCATGTACATCGCGATTTGTTCCCGACCCGACATCGCGCATGCTGTCAGTTCGCTGAGCCAGTTCAACGAAGCATATGATGAGACGCACTGGAAGGCGGCAAAACGCGTCCTTCGTTACTTGAAAGGTACAATTAATTATTGTTTAACTTTTCAGAAGTCAGGGCTAGACATCGTCGCATATGCTGACGCTGATTATGCGTCTGATGAGGTCGATCGTCGTTCTTAAACCGGTTTCGTTTTCAAACTTGGAAATTCTACCATCTCTTGGGAGAGTAGGAAGCAGAAAACGGTCGCTCTTTCTAGCACGGAGGCGGAGTATATGTCTCTGTCGGATGCTTGCAAAGAGGCTCTGTTTCTGCGCAAGTTCCTGTTTGAAATTTACGGGGTACAGTACAGCGTAACTTTGCACAATGACAATCAGTCGGCATTAAAGTTATGCACTAATTCCATGTACCATGCCAGAACCAAACACATCGACGTCAGACACCATTTCATTAGGGAAATTGTGGACGATGGTACAGTTACCCTTAGGTATCTCCATTTGGTCAGTAGAGAGCTACTGACCAAATGGTGGCCGACGTGTTGACCAAACTATTGGCAAAAGAAAAACACGATAAGTTTTTATCTCATTTATTTGTTATGCCTAATAAGTGAGATGTTGTAGCTTTCTAAGTAGTGTACTAGTATAGAACTAGTATAAATTATTTTAGATCCGTTTCATATATCGTTTGTAGTTTTTACGGTTTTATATGTCACGGATGTATTTTATTAATTTATACTTTTTGCCACTGTGTTGTTTTTTGTTGTAAGGACAGCAGATGTGTCATTACTTTATTGTGTTGTGTGTTAACTTTTTATGTTGACGTTGAGTTTATATTGGTCCAAGGGCCAGTGTTGGAACATGTATGAAGTTCGTATATGGCCCAATACATCTAAACTTTCTGTATTAGGTTTTTACAGATTAAGACAGATGTCACCATTGATTGTTTACTTTTATGAGTTCGGGCCGCACGTAGTGCATTCACAATAAATTCACAGAACAGATAAGGTGTCTTAATGAATATCCCGGCTTCTCCAACACGTTTGACATAGGAAGCTGAAATTTGGTATAGATATAGAAATGTATGGCCTAATTACATAAATAAAGTCAAAAAGGTGAAAACCTCATTAAAGGGGGCAATTCGAGGGGTAATAAGGGGTTTCGATTTATTTTTTTGGATTGTAATTAACGTGTGGGGTATCACTCAAAAGCTCGTAAAATTTTGAGACGGTATACACATTTTGAGTTCTTTTTACGATAGCTCTTACTAGTGTAAACAACGCCGAAAGTAACTTTTTTTCATACAGAGCTGTCCCCAGCTATATTTCAAAAACAGAGAGCTATCTAAGACTTGGAAATACACATGCATAACGGAAATTGTGTGTAAATGGCGGGAAAATTATCAACATGATGCTTAGCTTTAATAGTTTAAATTATATTTACAAATTAAAGTAAATAAAATCGGTATAGCGTCTCATTTTACGCTGGTTCTTCAGTATAGCCGTACCTGGTGACGTACATTGAACTCCGCAGTTTGATAAATGAATATTGATATAATGAAAACACAGCATTGTATTTCGCGTTGTTTCCTGTTTCCGATTTGTTCCGACCGAAACCGAAAAATACCCGACGTCAAGTAATTAGACAACGCAGGTCTGGTGTTTTCAACAATTACCCACGATCCAGTTAAAGTCTGACCTTCGATCCGGTGTAGTTGTTGCGGATCTGGGAGTCAATATATACTAGATTTGTGTGGTAATTTAGAGATCGATTGTGAATAGTTTATATTTCCGTATTTCCGAATGAATCCGTCGAATAATTTGCATCTAGTAAAAATAAGATTTATTGTTGTCGTAATCTATACCAATTCAAATAAAGAGCTCCGTACTTTATGAATATCTGTTTTTAGTGTTCCATATTTAAAGCTGATATACATAGACCAAAGGTTATAAACCAAATAGAGGCGTCATAGTTATCACATTATTTAGTGTTCCCATATTCAGTTTTGTGCAATTTTTTTGTTTGTATAAGTGCGCGTGGGCGTGTGCTAAACTTATTTGGCTTGGTTGAAAACCGGCTTCACTAGGTTTTTCGTAATGCTCTGTCTATCTTTTTTCTTGGTCTGAGGTGATCGCTCGCGGATTCGACAAATTTAGAGTTATTAACACAACACAATAAAGTAAAGTACCTACCTAAGTAACTAGCCCTTACTCAACACACAACAATAAGTGGCAGTGGGCGGGGCACATTGCACGTAGAACCGGTGATGGCCATTGGGGCGGAAAGATTCTCGCGTGGCGACCACGTACCGGAAGGCGCAGCGTGGGTAGACCCCCTACAAGGTGGACCGATGACCTTGGCCCCGTATCATTGTACGAGTAAGATAAGAGCGTCGTCTCGTTCTATCGAACTGTGTCAGCCAATGACGGACGCTCTATCTTGTCACTTATCGCATGATAAGGCAGACCATGATATGGGGCCTGGTAAAGGTTGCGGGAGTCCGCTGGATGCGGGTGCGCAGAACTGGTCATTGTGGCACTCTTCTGGAGAGGCATATGTCCTGCAGTGGACGTCTTTCGGCTGATATAATGATACATACATACCTACATTCATATACTCACGCCCGTATCCCATTGGGGTAGGCAGAGACTAAGGAACGCCAAATACTACGGTCCTTACATACTTCTTTCGCTTAGATCACATCCATACATCTCATACAGGCTCGTCGGTTGCGGGAACTCTTGACCTAGCCTATTAACAGTATCGCTGAAATTTGGTCATGATACCCTCGCCTAGGCCGCCCCCTACCGACCCTTCCATCCATCTCCTGGACGTAAATCCTCTTAGTCAGCCTACTTTCACACATCCTCTCAACATGCCCAAACCACCGGAGCATACCTTGGTCAATCCTAGTATATTCCACATTTTTCTCTTATTACACTATTTTTTATTCGATCATTTAAATGAGCTCCACACATACTTCTTAACGCTCTCATTTCAACTGATGTATGGAAATGAGACTTGGGTATTTTAGAAAAAGCATGAGAGTAGACTGAATGCAGTTGAAATGATATAATGATGACGCATCAATATCGATGAATATTTTGGATTTTGTAACTAAACGATTCAGTTGAGAACTAAAAGAAACTCCAATTGAATCTTCTTATAAGCGGTTTTGTTTGGGTTACTAAAACGCACAAATAATACTATGCTTAATAATGGCTTCAGATTTCACCACTACAAGCAGCTTTTGGTGTTCTATATTTTAACAGTTCTAGATATTGTTGACTCTATTTGGTTAAAATCTAGAAACAAAATAGCATCAAAGTACGAGGTTCTTTATTTGAAAATTAAAATACCGAGCTGTAGTGGTGAATCGTATTGTTGCCTTATACCAGTCAAGTTTGAGAGCTTGCTGGGAAAATTTTGATTGACGTTTTTAGCAATTTCCCAAATTTCTCATAATTACGCATACGTGAATCCTACTAATGGGGCTCATGCTAATGTAACATATTCGTTGTATAGGACCTACCTTCCGAATCTTCAGGCCCGAGTGGTACTCGAGTAAGCACATACATCTTCAGAAGTGTAGCATTACGTAGACACAAGTAATCTGCTATATGTAACTACCGACTTTATGTGTGAAACATCGGCATTACGTTGATGGCTTGTCTCATGTGTACTCGGTGTTAACTGGGTCTGTATTCTGCGATAAACATTTCAATACACTATCCATGTCAATACTAATATTATAAATGCGAAAGTGTGTCTATATGTCTGTTACCTCTCAGGCTTAAACCACTGAACTGATTTAGGTTTTGAGTTCCGGGGAAGGACATAAGATATTTTATATCCCGGAAATCATTCCCTAAAGGGACAAAATGGGGGGCGAACGTTTGTATGGAGCTACGATATAAACGAGTTCCACGCGGACGGAGCCGCGGGCAGAAGCTAATACTTATACAATTTGATTTTGAATTCAAGTATCATTATTATTTTAATATACTACACGGTGTTGCAACACGCATTTTTTTTAATTTGCCGCTTTTTCTAAGCTCATCCTGGCCATGCATTATATTTGTATAGACTCCGAAACGAAAGAATTACAGACCCAATCACAGGTTCTCACTTACATTGACATTGAGTTATTTCTAATTAAACAAATGACATGAAACAAAAGAGAAACAGATTAGATTAGATTAACAAAGCCCAAGTTACGTAGGTACTAACTAATCCTCATAGGTCCTACTTAGGTAAGCTACCTACTTAGAAAAGATGGCTGCTGAATTAAGCCTAAAGTGTAATTAGTTGTAATTGTATAAACCTAGTTGTCTCGAGACAAAGTAACCTATCAGTAGTTATTGTCAATTAAGCTTATCTACGTTTCTCTGAATCATTTTCATCTTAAAATGTCCTTTTCTAGTCGTCATTGTTTAGACATTTACAGATACCCAGATACCTAAAAGTTAAATTATAAGGTCAAAACTGTTTCATTGCTATTAACAAACATTAAATGATGTTCTAAACCAGTACGGTAAGTTGTTGGACCTTGTCCTGTCAAATGATGTAGTGCATGTTGGCGAGTGTCTGGACCCTTTAGTACCGATTGATCTCTACCACAAAGCTATATTAATCTCGATTCAATTTGCACAAATAAATAGTCTGAAACCAGCTTCTCGTATTAAGTACTGGTATAATAAAGGTGACTTCGATTAACAATGCGCTGACTTTGATTAATTGGGAGAATGAATTCTCGCGACGTTCATTAGAAAGAAAGAAAAGAAAGAAAGAAAACATTCATTCGTGGACACAACAATAGGTATAAAAACAAAACACAGTACGTAAAAGTAGCAGGGTCCACGAAAAGGCCCCGACTCAGCATGGTGCTAACTTAGAAGGCCAGCGCTGGTCTTCCGTCGGAACCTAGAGAGAGGAGGATCCATTAGAGGAGTCTTAGATTTTTTATTCCATATTTAAAAAATTGCGACTTAAATATATCACTAGCAAAATATGTCACACTGATAGTTTTCCTAAGTGGTACTCGCCGGCTCTAAAAAAAGCTATCAGAGAAATTTAAACATTTAAAGAAATTTCGTATATATGGCAATATATCTGATTCAAACTCTTTTAATATTCAAGGGGGTCAAAAAACTGTGTTTAAAACATATATTCGTAGCTTTGAAAACAATATCGTTAAAGATTCCTTCTTCAAAAATCTCTCGGAGTGAGTAGACGCGTTTACCAACAGCGTCCAAATTAATATTCATAAAATTAGAGTAAATTTAATCAACTGCAAGATAAAGTGAACACAAGTGCACAGTTTCAGTGTTCAGTTTAGCGTGGCCGATACAAAGGAAACTATCAATAGATTCGTATCCGTGCGAAGGGATTTGTTTCACATCAACTTGCTTGCAGTACTAATGAGCGAGATGGACAAAAAGGCGCCATGTATCGACTTCGATACCGGATCGACAGCGGCATTTAAACCTACCTACTACCTAAATCGATCGCCGCCACATATAAGTACATCAAATCCAGATCTTCCGTCGGCAATCGAATGTCGTAAACGTAAATATGACAAGGCGTCAAACATGTCAGAGGATGTGATGGAATACATAGATGGCAAGTTTTTAGATTTCCAGTCGAGTATTAACAAAACTATAAGCGCGGCTCTGACTGTAGGCTTGACGGCAGAATTTACGAAAATAACCGACACTCTATGTGAAATCAAATCTGATGTTCAAAAGCTGAATCTAGACAACACAACAATTAATCAGTCACTGATCGAGGTCAAAAGCCGCTTGACAGAACTGGAAGGTTCTCTTGAGTTTAGCAGCTCGCGCCAGGATTCGTACGAGGACAGGCTGCGGGCTGTCGAATCCAATATATCTTCGTATCAAGGCCAAACCGTCCGCATCCAGCAACTAGAACTTACCATAGATAAAATGGAACAACAGGCCCGGACGGCGAACATTGAGATATGTAATCTACCTGAGAAGCGCGGCGAAAATCTGATGAGTATTATCAGCGACATAGGAGCCGCCATAAAACTCACGTTAACCCCCGGCGACATCGTTTCAATCCATCGTGTTCGTCACGCCGACCCTAACTCCGCTTCGCCAAAAAACATTATAGTGCGTTTCACGTCAGTTATGTTACGTGATAATATATTAGCTGCATTTCGTATAGCAAAAGGTCTTAACATATCTGCAGTAAAGATAGCCGGCCCCCCACAAAAAATATACTTGAACGAGCATTTAACACTTAAAAACAAGTTGTTGTTACGCAAAACTCGTGAAGCCGCCTCGCGACACAGCTATAAGTATGTATGGGTACGGCATGCCACTATTTTAGTGCGCAAAGATGACACCTCGCAAATAATAGCGATTAGAGGTGTCCATGACCTTAATAAAATCTCGACGATTAGTTCCTGACCAACTTAAATATTTTTTATATAACTATGATTTCGTTGTTACTAAGTGTACACAAACAAAATATCTTAAACATATATCTACCTGCTTACAGATAAAATTACGAGTGTTATTATACCTATGCATTCCATGCGCTTTGTTTATATTCCTGGCCGTCTTTAATTGTCGTTTACGTATGTTAGCTTTTATATATTACAATATAACTTATTAATATATAACTATCTGATTGTAGTACTCATTCATGTATACCAACATAACTAAACGTTATGGCTAAACTTATTCTTATTCCTCGTTAATTAGAATAGCTATACGGGGTACCAACATTACCATATTATAAAATTAGTAGACAAGCGTCGCCCGCTAAAACGCGCATTTGGCGCGTTTTTGCTTAAATGTATTTAGTCTGTGGAAAAGCGGGAAAGAGTTTTGGAAGCTAGCTGTCATTGTGATAGAGAACCAACTAATTTAGTATCTTGAAAAGTTATAATAAAAGTATGGAAAGTGCGCCTTGTTTTAACTAAAAGACCATCCGAAGACCCCAAAGCGTTGGCTCGAAAGGCGAGCCAACATATCAGAAGTGGGACGAGGCGAGACTACTAGTCTCGATAACCGACGCCCGCCGTGTCGTGATTCCAAGAAGTTTAAGCTTTTAAGGTCAGAGAATTCCATTTATTAACTTTGAATGCGAATGAGAAATCGAATTTTTAATAGTACCGGATATAATAATAATAGCCTCAACATTACCTACTTCCATCTTTACATATGTTTTACCTAACGGTTTAACACTAATTCTTATTCAGTCACTTGCTTCAATTAATTTTTTATTTATTATTTTAATTAAAATATTTTTAAATCTAGAAATAAATATAATTACCCTCATTATAACAAATTCTACTTTATTAATAAAAATAGGATCGATCTGAAAACACCTGTGTTAGTCGGCCAAACATTCACCGAAAAATCACATATTATAGTTTACAAAACAAATGAACTGATATTCATGCATAAACCTGAGGTCTTAGGTGAAAACGAGAAGTTACAATTAATTATAAGTGACAATACAACCATCATGCTACAATCAACGTCACCTGTGGATGTTGGAATAGAAGGAAATTATTGTGGTGGATTGTTTGTTCAGTATAGTCACAGAATGGTGAATGATGACACTGAGTATATTGTCCTTCCGGGAGTGTATAACTTCGAAAAGGGCTGTGGATATGTCATGGTGACAAATATATCAAATAAAGAGATTGACTTAAAAGGAAAAGAATTATTAACACGAGGCTACTATTACAAAGAAGTTTCTAACGAGTATGTAGGCAGAGTAGATACGTGCACTGACAATCGAAATATAGAATAGAATAGAATAGAATAGAATAGAATTTTATTGTTTAACCGTGTTACATAGATGGTATAAAATATTACAAGGCCCCAACGGTTACCCATTTCGGGTGTACAATATTTGCTTAAAACGAAGGAAAATATAACTAATATCATTAATATTTTACATTATTTTTCTTTTAAGACGAAGATTCAAAAAAATCTTTCAAAGAATAGAAACCTTTCTTGCTTAACCATTTTTTAAAATTCCGTTTAAATTTTGTGTCATCCAACATTTTTAATTCATTAGGAAGCTGATTAAATACTCGAATAGCACTAATAAATGAACTTTTGCCATAAGTTTTATTTTTTACCAAAGGCAATGTTAAATTGTACCTATATTGAGTGCGTAGGTTATCGCGTTGGGAAGCTAGTGTCGTGAAGTAATCCTTGTTACTTTTTACAAAGTTACAGAGCTCGTAAATATAAATGCTAGTTAAAGTTAGAAAGCCTTGCTCTTTAAAAACATTTCGAAGTGATTGTTTGTTGTTCATGCGAAAGATAATTCTCAAGCACCTTTTCTGTAAAACAAAAGTAGACTGTACGTCTATCGAGTTTCCCCAGTAAATGATACCATAAGTCAATAAAGAGTATACGTTAGCATAGTATGCAGTAATAACGGCTTCTTGGGAACACGATTCGGCTAATATAGATAGTGCGTAACATTGACTGGAAATTTTATTATTAATTTTTTGAATGTGGTGTTTCCAAGTTAAATGAGGATCTATTATAATACCTAAGAAACTAATTTGTTCTATTTCTTCGATTGAAGTACCAGATTCTATAACATTTAATTTTGCTGGAATTTGTTTCTGATTACGAAATTGCATGAGCTTGGTTTTTGTTAAATTTACCTTTAAGTTTATTGATTCTAACCAGCTGACGACAGTTTTTACAGTGTTATTTATATTAATTTGGAAATCATAATCTAATTTTTCACCAGAAAATAAAATTGTTGCATCGTCGGCGAACATTACGCACAATTCATCCATAACATTTGGCAATTCGTTGATGTAGATTAAAAATAAAAGAGGACCTAAAATACTACCTTGAGGTACTCCGAGTTTTATACTTTTAAAATTAGATCGAACTTGTTCAATCGTTTTGGTATTATCATTATAAGTATCAATGATAGTCGCCTGTTTTCTGTTCATAAAATAGTTTTCAAATAATTTTAAAGCATTACCTCTAATACCTGCATGTTCGAGCTGCGTTAATAAAATAGATGGCACTACACAATCGAATGCCCTGGACATATCAAGGAAGAGGCTAACGCAAGGGTTTCTGTTATTTACTGCATCCCAAATATGCTTGAATGTTTTAAATATTGCTAAAGACGTGGATTTTCCTTGGTGGAATCCGAATTGGTTTTTGTTTAATAGATTATTTACCGTGACGAAATTTACAACTCTACTATAAATAACTTTTTCTACAATTTTAGAAAAAGTTGGCAACAGTGCAATGGGCCTGTAGTTACATATCAAATTTTTATTTCCTTTCTTGTGCAGTGGTTTTATCAAGGATATTTTTAAGTCGTCGGGGAAGATTCCAGACTCAAGTATTAAATTAATTATATGAACAAGAGGTTCGGCGATGTATTCAAAAGAAGATTTTATTACTGATATAGGTAAATTGTCGTGGCCTGTGCTTTTTTTATTTTTAAATGAATTAATAATCTTGTTTAGCTCAGATATGGTAACCGGAGACAGAAAAATGCTGTGAGAAATTGATGTGCTTTTTGGTTTCCATTTTAACCCTGTTGTGTCGCTAATATTTTGGTCTATAAATGAATTGTTGAACGTTGTTGCTATTTCTGACTAGAATACCTACCATTGCCAATAGAAGATATAAAATTGGGAGTTGCAATGAATGAAACTGACAAGCGTGCATTTTACGACCTATTGGAAAAATATAGAGATTGTTTTGCCTTAAATCTGAAGGAGTTAGGGCAAACAGATTTATCAAAAATGCACATCACCTTGAGTGATAATGTGCCGTTAGTTTACAATCCCTACAGAATGTCACAAGTGGAACGTGAGCAGTTGTCAAAGATAATCGATGACTTATTATCGAATGATATTATACGAGAGAGCACGTCTTCCTATTCAAGTCCTGTGATATTGGTTAAAAAGAAAAATGGTGAAAAACGTTTATGTATAGACGATCGGGCTTTGAATAGAAAGACATTAAAGGACAAATACCCTCTACCACGCATTGAGGATCAATTGGATAGCTTGGGAGGTAATACGTATTTTAGCAGTCTCGATCTAGCATCGGGGTATTACCAAGTGCCAATGGATGAGGAAAGTAAACAACTCACTGCGTTTGTCACACCAGATGGGTTATATGAATCTAATCGAATGCCCTTTGGTTTAGCCAATGCTCCCAGTGTATTCCAGAGAACTATCAATGCCAAGTTGAGAGGTTTTGGACGCAGCTTGGCTCTAGCCTACATGGATGACTTATTAGTGCCCTCGAAAACTATAGTCGAAGGCCTAGACAAGTTGGAGAAGGTCTTTCAGTTAATAAGATCAGCTAAACTCACTTTAAATCTTAGCAAATGTCATTTCTTTCAGACTCATATTGACTATTTAGGCTATGAGATCAGCTCGGAAGGGATACGTCCAGGCTTGGGAAAGATCAAAGCCGTTCAAGACTTTCCTGTACCGCGCAACGTACATGAAGTGCGCCAATTCGTTGGCCTTACGAGCTATTTTAGGAGGTTTATTAAAAACTTTTCTATCATTGCCAGACCTTTAACTGCTCTGACAAAGAAAGACACTGGATGGCATTTTGGCGATTCCCAAATGAGTGCATTCACAGAGCTCAAACAAAAGCTAACGAGTCGTCCTGTATTAGCGTTATATGACCCAAATTCAGACCTAGAAATTCATACTGATGCTAGTAAGTTGGGAATTGCAGGCATTCTTATGCAACGCCATCCTATAGCAGGTCTGCAACCTGTATCGTATTACAGTCGGCAAACTACTCCGGATGAGAGTAAATTACACTAGAAACGCTTGCTGTAGTTAGTGCTTTGGATCGATTCCGGGTGTATGTACTTGGCAAAATCTTTAAAGTGGTAACAGACTGTATTGCCATACCTGCGCACAATGATTAAGCGCGATTTGATACCCAGAGTAGCCCGTTGGTATATTGACATGCAAGAATACACCTTCGTTGTTGAGCATAGAGAGGGAACTAAAATGGCTCACGTAGACGCTTTGTCACGAAATCCGATTCAGGCTGATTCATATGAGCTTACGGAAATAATGGATATTTTATTCATCGGTGATGACTCATGGCTCCAAACAGTTTAACAACAGGATTCTGAACTGCAACGCATAATAAGTATCCTGAATGATCACGATACCAAAGCAATTGTTGAGGTACATAAGAATTTCTCGATAAAAAATGGTCGACTTTATCGAATAATTAACAAGAACGGGGAAGAAAATTTAAAGTGGGTAATCCCAAAATCAGTTAGGTGGCAAATAGTCCATATGAACCATGATGACTTAGGACACGTTGGATTCGATAAAACATATGAAAAGGTTAGTAGTTTATTGGTTTTCAAAGATGAGACGGTTCATAAAAAAGTACTGTCAAGCATGTCTGAACTGCGCTCACAATAAATTGCCGGCTGGGCCTAAAGAGGGCTATCTCCATCCTATACACAAAGCAAACAAACCTTTCGACACATTACATACCGACCATTGCGGCCCTTTCCCCATGAGTAAAACTAAAAATTGCTACATACTCTGCATAATAGATGCTTTCACCAAGTTTATTCACATCAAAGCTGTTAAAAATGTTAAGACTAGCACCACCGTCCAAGTATTCAGCGACTATTTTTATCAGAATGCGGTTCCTCGACGAATCATCTCGGATCGAGGAACTAGTTTTACCAGTAAAGAATTTGCAGAGTTCCTGAAGGAAAGGGGTGTTACCGAACACATATTAAAAGCTGTGGCCACTCCTCGTGCGAATGGCCAAATTGAAAGGTACAATCGTACGATTGTCGATTCTTTAGCAGCTATTAATCATGGCAAGCCAGATAATTTGTGGGATAAGTCCCACACAACACATATTAAAAGCTGTGGCCACTCCTCGTGCGAATGGCCAAATTGAAAGGTACAATCGTACGATTGTACCTTTCAATTTGGCCATTCGCACGAGGAGTGGCCACAGCTTTTAATATGTGTGGTGGCTTAGCTATACCGCAAGTTCAGTGGGCTATTAATAACACTGTTAACAAAACAACGGGGCGTACACCAGCCGAGTTGTTATTCAGTTTAAGACCTACGGGTTGTTCAGATGGAGTCATGAATACTGTCGTATCAGAATTTGAACAGCCTCAAGATATTGATAAAATGAGAACAGAAGTCGCTCAAAAGATAGAAAATAGTCAGAGAGCTCAGAAAGAACGTTTTGATAAAACTCGAAAGAGGCCGAAGACTTATGAGGTGGGTGAGCTAGTACGTGTAGAAAGAGAAAGCCGTAGTGAACTAGGGCAAAGTAGGAAACTACTGCAAAAATGTGGTGGCCCTTACAGAATTACGACCGTTACGAAGTGGAAGATACTCCCATCACACGTAGACAAGGTACTAAAATGTACAAAGGAACATATGCTGTAGATAAGTTGCATCCATGGTTAGTATTGAGTAACGATGTTATTTCTAGTGATTCAGAATAAAGTCTTTATAAGATAACTTCACAAGTTTAATAAAATAAAAGGTGTCATTTATGTCATGTTATAGTATTAAGTGATAAAACATATTTGATGACACATAATTATAAAATATTTGATCGAAATATTTTTCACCTAATTCATGTTATACTTACAATGGTAGAGGTAATCATTAAAGTTAAATGTTTAAATCCTATTATAAATTGTTATTCAGCAAGTCTTGTGATAATCTAATAAATAGAGGAAGTGAAGATCTATGATAATTCGTTGTTCAGAGATATGACAAAATGTATGTGCTAAGAAGTACCTAATTAAATAGTGAAGTATAATATACGTTCATGATATTTTTTATAGACATTGTAACAATATTAGTGTTGTGGCAATATTGCAATCTCAGTTAAATATGCAAATTATAATTGTTTTAAAGTTAGCCATGCCGTGAGAATAGCGTGATGGTATAGTGAATACATTTTATAACAGAAGTATGTTAGTGAACTATTACTACTGATAATTGTAATAAAGTGATGCATTGCAAGAGTGACTTAAAATAATACTTAATAATTGAAGAGTGAAATATGGAAATGATCATTTTTAATAGTGAGTCAGTCTTGACATTTGAGTTATGTAATAAATAATAGAGAGAAATACATTTTATAAGTGAGTCGTTTCGGGTGAATACCTGGGATGATATAGTTGAGAAGAGTGAGTCATTGCAGCTGAATGCTTGTGATGATGTAGTTAATAAGAGTGAGTCATTGCAGCTGAATGCTTGTAATGATGTAGTTAATAAGAGCGAGTCATTGCAGCTGAATGCTTGTGATGATGTAGTTAATAAGAGCGAGTCATTGCAGCTGAATGCTTGTGATGATGTAGTTAATAAGTTTATGACATGTAGTAATTTTTGATTTCTTTTTAGTTATTTTTGTTTGTGTAAGATTTATGTTGGACCTATGAACCCAATTTTAAATGCGAGGTCGCATCTTGATGTCAGGATTAGCCGAATGTTAGCTTTTATATATTACAATATAACTTATTAATATATAACTATCTGATTGTAGTACTCATTCATGTATACCAACATAACTAAACGTTATGGCTGAACTTATTCTTATTCCTCGTTAATTAGAATAGCTATACGGGGAACCAACATTACCATATTATAAAATTAGTAGACAAGCGTCGCCCGCTAAAACGCGCATTTGGCGCGTTTTTGCTTAAATGTATTTAGTCTGTGGAAAAGCGGGAAAGAGTTTTGGAAGCTAGCTGTCATTGTGATAGAGAACCAACTAATTTAGTATCTTGAAAAGTTATAATAAAAATATGGAAAGTGCGCCTTGTTTTAACTAAAAGACCATCCGAAGACCCCAAAGCGTTGGCTCGAAAGGCGAGCCAACACGTAGCTACTGCGTGTTTAGTTATGGGCGATCGCGTTATGTCGATTCCGATCGTTACATTTATTTTGGATACATAACAAACATATACCAACACAGTGGGAATTATTTGACTTTATGGCCGGATGATAACCTATCCACTCATAATAAGTGTCTTATTGACTTCATGGCTTTATTTAACCTCAAACAATATAATATATACAAAAACGCCAGAAGCAAAATTTTAGATCTATTTCTAACGGACACTCGTTCCACTGATTTGACCTGTGCGTTGGCACCTATTGCCCTCGTACCTCCTGATGCCCATCATCCTCCATATTATTTAGTAACAAATTTTCCTAATAATAATCATAAATCATCGCTTCCGATATCAAGATATAAGCAGTTTTAACAAAGCTGACTACATAAAAATTTACGATGAAATTAAAACTATTCCGTGGTCAGACCTTCTCACTAGCTTGTCAGCTGAGTGCGCCGCACACTGGGCTGAAAATCGGCTTTCATAGACATAGGAATCGAAGTTAACATTTTAAAGTTTTTGTGCTTGAAATGGCTTATGCTTGCCATTATTATGCTAAATTATGATCCTGGCGTGATTTAGCACTAAAACGTATGAGTTATAATTTTTTTCCGAAAAATATGTATGAAGCTATAACGAAAAAACTGGATATCTCGGGAACCGCAAAAAAAACACAAATATCCTTACAGCTGGTTATATTACTAATTATTCCAGATTTTTTGACTTACTACATATTTCAGTCATAGGTGCGGTTTTTTTTTTAAAAATCGACGAAATTTTTAATATTTTTTTCGTCCCAGACGTCTTACTTTAAACATAAAAGATACAAATATGTATGTTTTGTATCTAATTTACTCAAATTATGAAAAACTATACATTGACATAAAACCAAAAGGATTTCCGAGCTCATGTTACGTCTTAAAATATAATTTTTCGTTTTATTTTCTGCGGTAATGAGGAATAACGATATCTAATTGAACATACTTACGAGATTGCATCAATTAGTAATGATAATGATCATAGCAATAATAAGTAAATTACTTGTAATACGTCTTAGCAATGACTTCTGATAAGCAAATAGCATAATAGAAAGGTCACTGGTGATTAAAGCACCATCATTAGTACACAAGAATAAAAGCATCGAACGTCTATGTGACAAAATCACTACAAAGTCTTGTACGCAACTGTTAACATCTAATTATATATTTTTATTAATTTTCGAAATTGTAACCATACAAAAATATGTTTAGTTTTTGTACCAACTTGGACTTATTTGTTATTTTACAAAGCGGGAGTCCTTCTTTTAATGATGGATTATTATTCGAAGCAGTTGGAGTCCAGTTAGGCTCTAGCCTATCAGAAGAAGACAGTGTCACCCTCAAAGAATTTTGTCGAAGATTCACCCGATCTGCTGAATGGAGATGGAAGAAATGTAAGAGAAACACCAAGGACTTCAGAAAAAACTACGAAAATTGGCTCCAAAAAGATGTTGATTGGCCCAGCTGTGTACAAACCAATCTTCTTATGCCTGAACTACAAGAAGAGTCTACTTGTTTGGAGTATTCTGCGACATCAACCAGCACCGAACTTACCTCTCCAGAATGTTCAACATCATCATCTTCAATTGGGACAATGACAAAGCACCCAAGAAAAGCCTTCGAAGACCTATCAAACAAGCAAAAGAAGAGAAGGTCTGACAGTCATAAAGGTGAAAACTCAACTGAGTTGGCTTTTACAGCGGCACAACTTTTGAAAGAGGATGGTCGAGATGATATCGCATCTGTGATTGAACACATGCTTAAAAACCCAGAAATTGCTACAAACATATGTAGAATGATCAAGAAGCCGAATTGCTCCGCTGTATTTACACCAGAAAAAGCACTCGGACTTTTCATTTCATTAAAACTAAGTAAATGGCAATACATCACTTTAAGGGAGACTGCTATTCGAGAAGGTGCCCAGAAGCTTTATCCGTCTTACTACAAGATACAATCGGCCAAATTACAGTGCTATCCTCCGAAGTCAACCATAACTATAACGGATTCATCAGCTGAAATTAAACTTCAAGCTTTACTTGATTTAACAACGAAGAGGATACTGGATGGATTATCAAGCAATGTAGAAAACAAACAGCTGACGCTAATATCTAAGTGGGGTTTTGATGGTGCTTCTAGTCAAAGCAGATATAAGCAGAAAATGGAAGGCGAACAAGATGACTCGAGCATATTGATGACATCTTTAGTACCACTTAAGTTGGTTTCTGGAGAAGACATTGTATGGACGAATCCAAAACCTTGCTCACCCTCCTATTGTCGCCCATTGATGTTCAGATTTGTGAAAGAAAGTGAAGCAGTCGTACTTGAGCAAAAAGGAAAGATAGAAGAAGAAATTAAAGCTCTACTCCCTACGGAATACAATACTTGTAAGATACATCATGCCCTGAAAATGACGATGATTGATGGGAAAATTTGTACATACCTTTCTGCAGCTAGGTCAAATGCTACATGCTATTTATGTTTGGCTAAGCCACCAGAAATGAATCGCATAAATTCTGTTACATCAAAGACGATAGCCACTGAGTTGTACGAATTTGGATTGTCACCACTGCATGCCCGCATCAATTCAATGGAATGTCTGCAAACGGAGACGAACATAAAAAAATTATGAACGAGACAAAGAAAACAATTCAAGATCGATTTAAAGAAGAGCTAAACCTTTTGATTGATATTGTGAAGCAAGGTTCGGGGACCACAAACGATGGGAATACAGCAAGAAGATTTTTCCAGAATCCAGAAAAAACTGCAGCAATAACCGGATTGAATGAAGAGCTCGTACGCAGATTTGCCGTGATACTGCAAGCAATAACATCCGGGGAACATGTTGCTGTTTCGAATTTTAGAGAGTATGCCTTGGAGACGGCTAAAAAGTACGTAGAGTTGTATGATTGGTACTACATGCCATCAACCGTGCATAAATTGCTAATTCACGGAGCTGATATCATCGCCAGCAATGCCATTGTACCTATTGGAAGTCTCTCGGAAGAAGCTTCAGAAGCCCGAAATAAAGATTTTAGGATGTTCAGGGAACATAACTCCAGGAAGAAAAGCAGACAAGCATCCAACGAGGATATTCTCAACATGCTTATTTTATCCTCCGATCCTCTAATTACTGCAATGAGACCGACCCTGGATGCAAAGAAGAAACAGGCGTTTTTTATAGAAACGATAGACCTACTTAAATTAGAGGAACCCCAAATTGAGGTTTTAGGTGCGTGTGACGCAGAACCTGACTCTGAATTAGATTCAGAAGACAGTGATTTAGAAGAATAAATTAAAAATAAAGACATATTGTAAGGTTATGGTGTTCTTTTTATACTTTACTTGTTTATTATTTGTTTTTCTTTAAAGTTGTTATGGTTCTGTCAATATTTGTTTTTTTTTATGTAAATAATATTAACCTATGTAAAAAAAATACTAGCAATTTGATTAAATATGACTCACCCTTTATTGAAAATGCGAAACATACTTATTTCTGTGTTTAATCTTTAAATTAGGACGTCCGGAACGAACAAAAAGAATTAAAAATTTCGCCGATTTTAAAAAAAAAAACCGCACTAGACTGAAATATGTAGTATGTCAAAAAATCAGGAATAATTAGTAATATAATCAGCTGTAAGGATATTAGTGTTTTTTTTGCGGTTTCCGAGATATCCAGTTTTTTCGTTATAGCTCCATACATTTTTTTCGGAAAAAAATTATAACTCATACGTTTTAGTGCTAAATCACGCCAGGATCATAATTTAGCATAATAATGGCAAGCATAAGCCATTTCAAGCACAAAAACTTAAAAATGTTAACTTCGATTCCTATATCTATGAAAGCCGATTTTCAGCCCAGTGTGCGCCGTGTCACTGTTCTACGAGCGTATTTACACGATTGTTAAAAATAATGTCCCTTATAAAAAAACTCAATCTGATAAATTTATATTTAAAAACAAAAACCAAGCATGGGTCAAATGGAAAAAAATACCAAAATTTAATTGATTACGAGGTTTTTTCGATATTTAGGGACCGATTTAAGTCAGAATCTACAAAATGTTACAACAGATACCTAGAACGGACTGAGGACAGTATACATGGCAACATTAAATACTTCTGGACCTATATCTCGAATCGCACTCATTCAACCGATATACCTAATGTAATGTCCTATAATAATATTACTTCAAGTAACAGCACACAAATTTGCAATATGTTTTCAGAATTCTTTCAATCCGTTTATCAGCCTTCCACGGTTACCGACGACATTCCCGAAAATAACCCAATGTCTAACATCAACATACATAACCTACATGTAACTACTGGCCACATTTCACACGAACTAAAAATTCTGGATTTATATAAGGGTCAAGGGCCGGATAATATTCCGCCCATTTTTCTTAAAAACACAGTTAAAACTATAACTGTACCACTTGCTATCCTATTTAATAAGTGCTTGACGGAGGGAATCTTCCCCCGTATGTGGAAAACTGCTAATATAGTCCCAGTGCATAAAGGTGACTCTAAAACTAAGGTCGAAAATTATAGACCTATATCCATCTTATCTACTTTGTCCAAGGTTTTCGAAAAGTTAGTCCACAAGCAGATATATCCAAATTTACACAACCAAATAAGTTCTAACCAACATGGGTTTGTACAACACAGATCAACAACTAATAATCTTCTTGTTTACACTACTTACTTATTTGAAAATTTAGACAATAACGTGCAAGTGGAAAGTGTTTATACTGATTTTCGAAAGGCCTTCGACAGGGTGGACCATCGCTTGCTATTAGAAAAGATTGCATACAATGGAATTAGGGGAAACTTGTGGCGCTGGTTCAAGTCCTATATAACAAATCGTACTCAGACAGTAGCAATTAATGGTCATGAATCGTGCGCAACGTCTGTTAGGTCTGGGGTCCCGCAGGGCTTTATTTTGGGTCCGTTATTATTTACAATATTTATTAACGATATAAACAATTGTTTCCAATTTTGTAACTTTTTACTTTACGCAGACGACTTAAAGATATATCACAGAATATGTAATGAAAACGATGCTATAGGATTTCAGCGGGACTTGGACCGCTTCTCAGATTACTGCTCTGTTAACAAACTTGAACTAAATTTAGACAAATGCAAGTTTATAAAATTTACAAAAAAACGATTACCCTTACATAGCTCCTATTATTTATGTAACGCAAAACTTGCAGAAGTTCAATTTATTAGAGATCTGGGAATCACACGACTCAAAATTGCACCTTGACCTTCATGTAAGTTCCATAGTAAGTAAAGCGTATAGGATGTATGGTTTTGTAATGCGTTCCAGTACGGAATTCCGACGACCAAGTACATACTTACAATTATACAAATCTTTAATTCGTCCCCAACTAGAACACGCAGTTGCTATTTGGAATCCCTATTACAAGAAATACTCTGAGTTTTTAAATACCATGAACTTTAGATGCTATCGTAACAGGTTACCATACCAGCAATTATTACATAAGTATAAATTAATAGAATTACGTTCCAGGCGCATGTTGCTAGAAGCAATCGTACTGTACGGGCTCTGTAACAATCAATTTGATTGCATTGCCCTTAATAACAAGCTCTCGTATAAGGTACCGTATCATTGTATTCAGCGAGAGGCGCGCCTTCACCAACTGTTTGCGACAGGTCGCGGCCGCACCAACGCTGGTGAGCGTGCTCCTCTGCGCAGGCTCGTTTACAATAACAATGTACATTTTAATCACATAGACATATTTGGCTTTAGTATTAGTTCATACAAATAACAAATAATAGAAGTACTCAATAACAGTATATATATAACTGAAACACATTGATATTGTTATTCAGTTTAACGCAGCATGTTCTTGCTTATATACTTAAATAACAATTCTCTCTCTTACTGTGGCCGGGCATGTATTTTTGTTTTCTCTTTTTTTTAATTTTTATTGTTCTTTTTTCTTTCCCCGGATTCACAGCACTTCAGGGGCTGATCCCCTGACTTACTCCGAACGATGACGATGTAAAACAAGTAATATGTGGTGAACGGTGTTGGTCACACATATTGTATTTATTTATAAGGCTAGTAATACTAAGACTCCGTTGTAGTGGCTGTTTGTTTGCCTAAATAAATTTAAAAAAAAAGAAGATCCGAAGCAGTTTTGGTCCTACATCAAGTCATGTTCCGTATCACATGGTGTACCGAGTTACCTGAAGTATGACGAAAGATTGGTCAAACAGCCGCTGATATAATGTATAACCAGCACTGATGCTGAGGCGCGACGCGAGACGAGAAAATATACTATTACTAATTTACTTTAAAATTCGAATTACTTAAAGAGTCCGCAGTAAGCTCGATTCTCCATACAGAAAGAAGAAAGAAAGAAAGATACATTTATTCACAAACACACAGGACACACGTGTTAAACAATAAAATAATCGAAAAACAGAAAACAGATAAAACATGAAACAAGTGTGTCTCTGCGGCAGTGAACCGGACACTGGCTCAGCATTATGCGCATGTGGCGCATACAAACGTAGTTACGCTCTCATTTTAAAACTACGTATTGGATTGTAACGAAACTGCATATACAATGACATGAGGTATATCTATGTCTGTAGTATAAAAAAAAGAAAACCCATAATATTTTTGAACAAGCTATCCAACGATACCCCACACTATAGGTTTAACGAGAATAAAAAAATACATCACCAATTTACATGTAGGGGAGGTACGTAAAAAAAAAATTTTTTTTCAGGAATTTATTTCTACTGAATTCCATAAGTCATCTGTGGTCTTCATCATCAATTCCACTCCACCAATTTATAATTTCCGGATGTAAATACACGAGTTATAATAGAAAATACCAAAACCACTACACGCGTGCCTAATATAATTGAGGAGTTCCCTCAATTCCTCATGGATCCCATCATCCAATTGAATTTTCAAAAAAATGGGACCCACCTAGAAACATATACTTACCAACAAAAAAAAAAAGTATGAATCGGCTCATCAATGACGGAGTTCTGAGGTAACAAACATTGGAAAAAAAAATACAACCTAATTGAGAACCTCCTCCTTTTTTTTGAAGTCGGTTAAAAAGTACGATACAGATTCTGACAAGATTCCGTTGAAATAGGAACTAATGAAGTGCCAAAGGTGACGATCTTGGGGAATCAACGGAAGTCCTCAAATATTGTCGGCCCACATACAGCGATTCGGCTTTTTTCTCTAATAATCAACGCATTTGCTATAGGAAATCAGTTCATGTGGTAAATTGGAAAAGAAAAGTAAATTATGTAAAAATCAACGCGTTTGTTCTTTGAAAGCTGTTCATATAGTAAAGTGGAAAGAAAATGTTAATGTCAAATGGCTTGGTTATAAATAAGTACTGAATTGAAGTCCGTGAAAACTATATTTCCTATAGTAAGTAACCCATGTATTTAATTTCGGAAACCTCAAATTTGGTGGAGTAGAACTGATGAATAACACCACAAATGGCCTATCTTCCTTGATGAATGACAATGAGTGTAGGTATATCATGGGTCACGCGATATAACATTTCGATATAAATTGGTAAGTAAACATGACGAGACAAATTTAAATAGCTGTGATAAATATGGTACCATCGAATCGCTTCAAGGTACTTTGGCAATCCGCAATAAAACAACATATTTAAGCTGAGTTTGTGCTGTTCGAATTGTCATCAGGTGCACTCTAGCTATGAATAGCGTAGGTACATTGACCCATACCAAGTTATGCCAAGACCCCTTCAATCTTAAATCATAGTGGTAGTGGGCATCATAGCAATATAGGATGTCAATTATTGGAATTGAAGTGTATAGACACAGCATGCGCGCATCGCGCTGTCGCCACGCATACAACCCGCGCGCCACTTAAAATTATTCCAATGACAATGTTTCGCGTTGTTACTACTTCGCTCGCATGTTATGTGTGATTGATATCTTGATTATAAGAAGTCAGATTTCGTAGCCTCGTTATTTCCATCAACGATCTGTCGTCGTGTGGCCGATTTAATAATTTGTTAGCATCCAAATCTGTTATAACGATTCCTTCCAAACTTCGGACACGACTAAGTGCGACATATATTTGCCCTTTTGCAAAGTTTTTTTTGCCCAGGTCGATCACAGCTCTTTCGAGGGTAGTACCTTGTAATTTGTGAACGGTGACTGCCCAGCTTAATATGAGAGGCAGCATACGTCGCTCCACATCTCCATAACCCCTTGTTGCCTGAAAGGCAGTACTGGACGGAGGTATGGGTATGTAACCGTCGCTATCCTTCAGTTTCAGGCCAATTGAATCGTTGTCAAATTGTATATACACGGCTTCGGGTAGCTCCCCATCCTCTAGCTGATCTCGCCTTAATGCTGATTTTGAGCCATTTGATTTTTTTAATTATGCCCATAGCACCGTTGACTAATCCTTCAGAGACAGCAATGTTGCGTCTCAACATAACTCGTGACGAGATGCCAATCTTTATCGATGACAGAAAACCACCACAGTTATTGACGTCTTTGGGAATCACGTTGTCTGGTGGTTTCCTGCCATATGTAGCTACTTCGCGAGACTCGTCCACTGCGTTGATCTGATAAGTTCGGTGCAACTTTGCATTTTCCTGGCTCATCTTATCATTGTAGTGGTTGACTTGCCGAACCGTAGGAAAAGTACGAACAGCGACTCCATCTGCAAATTCATCATTTAATGGCACATGCCGGCGCTCACATAGTAACTGTAACTGAACCGTCGTCAGTTCACCTACCCTTAATATATTCAGCAAATCAATAAATTCGGTATCATGGCGCTGTCGCATATTCATGTTTAGCTCACAAAAAGAGAACTGATGCCACAGATTGACCTCCGCTGAATACCACGACGGTTGCATATAACACCAATGCCCTTTTACAGGTGGAAGCTGGAATATGTCACCAAAGTGCAAAATGTTAACTCCGCCGAATAAAATTTCATTGTTCTTGTATTCCTGTAGTCTTAGATGGATTATTCTAAGGTTCTCTTAGGAAACCATTGATATTTCATCAATTATTAGCCAATGAATATAGCGCCATTTGCGTTGTTCATTTTCGAGTCTTTGACCGGCAACTTTTTTGTACGTCATAGTGGTTCCTTTCTCAATTGGAAGCATGAAAATAGTGTGAAGAGTTTTGCCAAATATCTGACGAGCGGCAACCCCAGTTAGTGACCCAACTTCCACAAAGTTAGGTTTCAGCAGTACATCTACTGTTGGTGCGTAACACCGTTTGATATGCTCAACGCCTAATTTCAGTAAAAACGATTTTCCGCTTCCTGCACCCCCCGTGATAAAAAGCAACAGCTGGCTTTCTTGTCCATGCAAATCATTTTCAATTGTTGTCGAAACTTTCTGAAATAAGTCCTTCTGCTGTATGTTCAATCCACGAATGCTTCCCAGAAATATTTCATCTGACATTACAGCTCGTTCTCCTACGTCTTCACAAAAGGTATCGTTGTCATTTACTATTTCTTCACCAACACATAACGCGGGAGCGTTATCGGCATGCGTTTCACGTGCAGCACTGAGCGCGGTAGCTTGGGCAAGAGCCTGTTGGACCATTTGTTCAGCATGAGCAAATTCTTCTGCGCTGACATTTCTCTGTAATGGACGAAGATCTGTTTGACGTCTTATGAAACACTCTTCAGCGGTTTCATTTTCAAGAAGTATCTCACCTTCATTGCGAAATGGTATGTGGCAAACGATAAGGCTGTAATAATATGATTCTTTGTCGCTATTAATTGTGTAATAGCGGGTACGCAATACCGCCGGCCTATTTTGTACACGCATTCGCGTATTGTCTTGCAGTGTGATATATCTCACTGGCGTGTTATCTTCGTCTCTGTTCCGCATCGCCATCGTCCTCCGACCATATCGTGTTAGAAACTGTTTCAAAACGGACGGAAAATTCCGCAAGGGACAAATCTTCCAGTTCGTTTGGGCGTAACACATAACGATCAAAAATATTATTGTAAATACTGGTTTCATCAGTGTCAAACCTAAGAAGCCTGAAGCGTTCTTCCGGGCTGCAACTATTTACAAAAACAGTTTTGCGCGACGACATTTTCAACGGCAAATGGCATAACCTGTATGCGCATTCTGGCGCACTTACCAAGCGTTGATTTAAAATAGCCATTGATAATGCAAACAATTGTTGCCATACGTCACCACTGTCTCTTTGCTCTTGATATAGCCTCTCGTATCACGTCACCTGTATCGTGTGATTCGCTCTTACTCGCATATTTTGCGACGTAGTAGGCCACAGCAGCGACGCTACTACACGGTTGTACGTCAATGTTTCCCTTCCACAAACCTAGAAGAACTGCATTGTAATTATTTACCATGCTTTCTTCCAAGGTTCTTTTTAATAAACAAAATCGCCCATTGTTAGCAAGTGTTGCATCTGGGTCTAGAAAAACGGTAGTGTCACTTGCTGGCTTTGCAAAACCAAAGCGGCAACTATCGTCTTGTCGATTTTTTGTGCATGTCGCGGTGTGTTTGTGGATCTGTAAATCCTCAACTAATTTACGCAACACTGGGTCATTAGGATTTAAACAACATGTAACGACTTTTTCAATGATGGCTATTCCTTGTGGAGTTGAGAATTCTGGAACATCAGTACACCACACTAACATGTGCAAATGGGGGCTACCTCGGTTTTGGAACTCGACTCTGTACCAAAAATCTGCGACAGGAGCACCCAAGCAATCTTGGCTGCGCTTTAAAAACCGCATGAGAGCGTTGAAACACAGTGTAAACTGTCGTGCTACTACTACCGGATATTTTTGCACTAATTCCAAGCGCTCCGGGAAAGTTAAGCGTTCAGCAGCATCGACGTCACGTCCATCGGCGATTAACAAGGCTTTAGTTATGTCTGGCCAATTCAAATCATTACATGAAAAAGTTAGGAACCACGTTGGAGCCCCCAATGTTCTTACCATCGCTAACAATTCCGAGCAACATTTTTGCCAGTACGAAGCTGATCCTCTGATGTTTCGCATGGTAAGGTGCATGTTGTCTACAAGGCCTTGTGGTGTTCGCTCTCCATGACCTTGCCGCATTCTACATGACACTGAAACACTGGACTTGGCTCTAAAATATTCTACTACGGATAGAGCGTAAAACAAGTAGTCATTTCTATTGAATCTACTCTCAATACCCATTACCCGGCTTTGGAAGTAATCCAGGGGGGTTACTGAATTTTCACTTTCCTCACCAAAACCATTTTTGCCATCTGGAAAAAGAAAATACCAGCATAGTTCCTCCATACGACGCTCACGCTCCAAATTCAAGGGTGGCGCAGTTTTCCTAGAAATTTCGGCCAATCGTATTGTGTCATCAGCAGTGATCGGAATTAGGTGAGCCAAAATACCTATTCTTCGCAAGAGGACATAATATAAAGTGGTTGCAACCGGGTAGGAAAACAGAATTTTCTCTTAAATACCGGGTATTCGTTATTTTTCCGGGTACCAGTCGTAATGTTCAACATATATGTTTTTACTTATAGAACGGGATGTTTAATGTTAATCTAAAAGTTATAACCATTTCATACTTTTTCCTTCCCTTTTTACTACAAACTAACATAAACAATCCCGTACTATAAGTAAAAATGTGTATGTTTAACATTACGACTACTCATAGTACCCGGACAAATATCGATTACCCGGTGTTAAAGAAAAAATATATTTTTCTACCCGGTTGTATCCACTCTACATTATGTCCTGTTGCGAATAATAGGTATTTTGGCTCACCTAATTCCGATCAATGGTCATCAGTTGTAGAGCAGCAGGTCATTCGTACCACACTTTCTAAATTAGGCACATTGTCGTCAATGTTTCGAAGCATGCTTGTAGATTCGATAAACACATGGTCTAGGGAATTATGGGCCGGCAATTGTATTCTTGGTACTTGGATTTGCGTTTTTTGTCTCAGAGGATCACTGAACACAATGGGTTGGAGAGAGTTGTTATTTGGGGTGTATGTTGGACTTTCTATTGAGGATTGTTCAGGTATGGATGTAGTTGGTTGGAGAGAGTTACTATTTGGGGTGTATGTTGGACTTTCTATTGAAGATTGTTCGGGTATGGATGTTGTTGGTTGGAGGGAGTTGCTTTTTGGGGTATATGTTGGGCTCTCTGTCCTTGTTATAGCCGATTGTAGTGGTATAAGTCTCGGCAATTGTGTGTCGTTGTCGAAAGTTATAATTAATGATGTCAACGAGAACACATTAATATTGTCCCGAAGGTTGCTTTCTGTCAGTTTATTTGTCGATACGAATAAATTGCGTCGCAATACGGTATGTAAATCATCCAGGTCACTAAAGCGCATACAACAAGCGGAACCATGAATGGGCGCTGAAGCACCTGGCGCTGGGACCTCGCGCGTGGGAATCAAACACCCAGTATGACTGATTTTCAGGCAAAGTCCTATAATGTATAGCTACTGAGATAGCGTTTGCAGTAAGTATCCCATTTGAATGAACTCTGAAAAAAAGCCGTAAAGCATTTTTTAAGTTAGGGAAGCCATCCGAACTGTTGTCGTTGTCTATGTGACCATTATAATTGGTTTCGTCGAGTACTGTAATAGCTACATTTCGTCTATTATACATAAGGCTTGGAATAAGGTCTGTTACAGCAAGGTAATCCGGGTTTACTTCGCCGGGTGCCGGATTCTCTCTAGCAGCGATGCAGTCATTGTAGTATTTGTCGCCAATGATTACAATGTAATCGACGTCACTCTTGACCCACTTGTTTGGATCTAATACATTAAACACTGTACAAGCAACAGCCGCTATTCCAGTGCATTGTTTGCCCCGAGACGAATTAAATCGTAAGTCACCTTGGTGAAACGATCCCCGCAATATAGCCTTGTTGTCATTTAAAGCGACGTAATTGGTCGAGGAACTTGCACAGGCACCAGCACCACTGTCCTCGCCTCGAAAAGAATTTTCAGCAATTTGGACCAATGGAGTAATGTTTGAAGTTGACTCAAAATGCGTTCGAACATCTCTGTAAAGATGGTTATTGGAAATTAACCAAGTTAAAGCTTGATTTCGTCTTTGCATATCCACGACGAATTCTTTAGAGCTTGAAAGGTTGTCGAGACTTTCTAAAACCAATATCAAGCCGACTTGGTTTGGTGTCAAAGGTAACTGCTCAGCTATTTCCACAACATCCTTTGCAAATAAAATAACCTGACCCTTGCACCAATTTTGACTGAAACGATTATTAAGTTTAATAATCTTTAAAAAAGGTACAATTCAACATAAAAACCGTTCTTCAACGCTCGTCAAATTGCCTAATTCAGGCGGTATCTCGGTAGGTATCATTTTATTCCAATAAGCAGTTGGTGGAATTTTCCTTTTCCTTATATTATTATAGCAACGAGAGCACGTAGTTATTGTACCTAAAGTGACCAATTCTCCGGGTAACAGTGTACTGTACATATTTGTTTGTAAATTGAAACGCTGTTGTGGATAAATTGCTTTTTTACAAACAGCGCATGAAATGTCGGAAAAAACATTAATAGCCGTTTGGAAAGATTGTTCACTTGTAATATCCCTTCGAACATGACTGGCTTGTCGCATTGCATTAAGCCGAAATAAACGAGCTTCAGGTGTTTCGCTCGACAGGCGATCATGGATCAAGCTTAGACGGTGGGCACGCTGCTGTTCCGTCTCATTAGATAGGCGTTCGTGTATTAGAGAGAGACTGTGCGCATGCTGCTCCTCCGTCTCATTGGATAGGCGTTCGTTTATCAAAGAGAGACGGTGGTCACGCTGCTCTTCCGTCTCATCGGATAGGCGTTCGTTTATCAAAGAGAGACGGTGGTCACGCTGCTCTTCCGTCTCATTGGATAGGCGTTCGTGTATCAAAGAGAGACGGTGAGCACGCTGCTCTTCCGTCTCATTGGATAGGCGTTCGTGTATCAAAGAGAGAAGGTGAGTACGCTGCTCTTCCGTCTCATAAGATAGGCGTTTACGCACCAAAGAGAGGCGGCGGGCATACTGCTCGTCTGTCTCTTTGGATAGGCGATCGTGGATTAAACTGAGACGGTGGGCACGCATTTCGGTAGTTTCACAACTCATTATTTTATGATTGTATGCTCTCATCTGTGAAAGACGCTTTTCACGCTGTTCAGTATTCTCTTTAGTAATAGTCTTAGATATAGAGGTTCTGTTTTGAGATAGGCGTTTTAGCTTCTCCGTACTATTCTCATTTAAACGTCGCTGCCTCATACGAGCAGCGCGTTTTGTAGGTCTACCCATTTTAACACTTTTTTGTGAATAAATTATTGGGGTATCCACTAAAAAGCAAGAAATAAAAAAAAATTAACAAAAAAAAACCGCCTTCAATTAAATAAGTACCTGCAGTAAAACGAGGCACTAAAAAGTAAAAAATAATTCACGTTTTACTTCTTATGCTAAGTATTTACTTTCATTTATCTTTTTTCTACTCAGTCAATGTACCACATATGTATTTAAACTTTTAATACAACACACAGACTAACAAACAAATAAGAAATCATTTATTTGTATTCCACTTGAGCAAAAAAAAACAAATATATTTATAGACTGCTTCGGAGAGAATCAATTTATTAGGACAATATATACAATTATTGCTAGTTTTGAAGTCGGTGCCAGCCAAGATAACCGATTGAGATGAAATTTGGTACCGATTATTAGTTCGAATCCCGGGGAAGAACATAGGTTAGTTTTTATCCCGGAAATCATCCCCTAAAGGTGCTAAACAAGGGATGTAATTTTGAATGTACACGCGATATAAAGAAGTTCCACATGCAAAAGCACTCGTATATATCTATTTTTTATGTCTCATGAATGGGACACGGAGGGGCACGGAGGGGCACGGAGGGGCACGGAGGGGCACGGAGACCACGTTAGTCGCACATCATATACACATCCTATCAGAGGGTGTGCACTGAGCGAATGCGGTGTGTACAAGATGCAACAGGTCTTGAATAGACCTTTCGATAAAACATAAATGGTGTCGAGATAAGACCAACGCTGGAATTGAAAGGCATGTCAGTTATTTAAGCATATGAGTTCTTATTCTACCTAATAAGATTTTAACACACAGCTAACATTGCAGACATGATCGTTTCCGAGGGATTCCTTGAACACAACACCATTTTCTCGCTGGGTTGCGTTTAACAATGCTGAGTTGCATCAAATGTATTCCTTGCCTATCTCTAGAAGATGGTCATGGAAAATGAGATGACAACGTTCGGAAGTCGCAGTTAAATCGTTTAGACGATTAAAATACAATAATAGCAACATTATTTGTTCACAACAAAACTCTACAGGTAAAGAAGTTCAGAGATGTGTAGACGAATGAGATGGCTGTAGTAAATTGGTCACAAGAGCACTGCTTGAGAATACGGTATTTAAGTCCAAAGGGTCCTCATTACGTGACCCGAACCACCCGCCGCTCGTTACCGGCGCATTCCCGAAATATCAGATTTTGCAAAATATCCGATTATCAATATATCACACTTTGAGCTTAAATTCCCGTTACACCAGGGTTATAAAATCGTAAGGTACTCATGGAACTAAATCGTTTTAAGAATGTCCTATACTGAAAATTTGGTATATTGGTAATGTGATAAATCTAGAATGTGGTATTTGGCAAAATCTGGAATTTCAGCAATGTGGTATATTAGCAACGAGCGCCGCCCGCGGCTAAAACATTACGCCGTCGCGTCTGTTGCACTTTTAAAAAGCGCACGAGGAAATTAAAGGGATTTTCACCCGTGAACGCTTCGGCTGAGGAATGACCTTTGTGCTCAGGCTTCCCCGAGGGCCTACAGTATTTGGAACTATGGGGTTATTTAAGAAAGGTGTAATAGAGCTGTTTCGTTGGTATCCGTAGTATCCGTATTCTAACCCGACACCACACGTCATAATAATATAACACTATATATAAAACCATACACAATCTAAACGAATCTAAGGACAACTCATACATATGTATTTAAATCCGTTATACTGAAAAATATAACGCCTCTTTTCTCGACAGTTGAGTCCAAAGCTACTGTGAACTTAACGGAAATCGATTTAAGAACAGATAAGTGAATCAGCTTGCGCTTTGTAATATTGTCCTTGTTGAGTGTTGTGCAAGTGTATAATGGACTACATAGTGCTACACTAAGCGACAGAGTTTAGCCGTCGTCTGAAACCAGGTGCAACTCATAGTCAGACACAACGTGCAATAACGGAAGGAGTTTTATGTATTTAAACTAGGGCTCGCGGTCGTGTCCGGGTTTCGTGTATTCGTGTCGGGTACCCGTGCCCGTGTAACACGCCCGCGGGTTTAAGCGACCGGTCCGATCGGATCCGTGTAATTAGCGCACGGGTACCCGGGTACACGTGTACACGTGTACACGAGTACCCGTGTCCTATTTACACGCGGGTAGTACTACCCGTCCTTGAGGTGTGAAGCTAGGAACTGTCTCGTTGTTCTAAGAATGTACATACAAGTACTAAATGAGTGTTCGTAGCTTTGCAATTATAACATCTTTTTTTTGTGAATAAAAATAGCAGATTAATAAATGTAACAAATTATAACAAAGTAAGTAAAGTTCGCCTTCTCAAATTCAAATTAAAAAAAAAAGTAAGTACGAATCCATACTAATGTTTCATATGTTTAAGTGGGTCTGTCTGCCTGTGTCTTTACCCCTTCACGCTTATACCGCTGAACCGATTTAGATAAAAATTTGGTATTGAGATTTGAGTCTGGGGGAGGGACATAGGATGTAAACGAGCTCCACGCGGACGGAGTCGCGGGCAGAAGCTAGTAAGTTTTATCCCATAAAAAACATTCCATGTCAAAAAGAGTCCAAGTCTCGAAACTCTTCCACCTTAAAAAGTTCTGGGATATTTCGTAATACCAAGTCTCAGGCATTCTTATTGTTCTTTATTTGCTAGCTAAATAAAATTCTGCCACTAGGCAATCACACAACTTTACTGCATTTATGGATTTTTGCACACCTAAAACTATGTAGTATTATGTGATTGCCAAGTCACAAAATTATATTTAGCTAACAAATAAAGAATAATAAGGATGCCTGAGACTTGGTACTACGAAATCTCTCACAACTTTTTTGCGGTGAAAGTTTCGAGACGGCCTCTTTTTTACATGGAATGTTTTTTTATGGGATCTCACATCTTTTTGTAGGTTATTGTGTTATCAATACATACAAATTATGATTGCAGTCTTGCTTTTTAATTTTTTCTCCTTTCAATGCAAATGTAACTTTGTAATCCTATATATTTATATGGGATTACAAAGTTATTTATGCGTATCTAGAAATCTGACTCGTGTGGTGTCGGGTAAGAATAGCACCACCCCCTTTCTTCCTGTGGGTGTCGTAAGAGTCTACTAAGGGTACAGGGATGAAGTGGGTTGTGAGCGATGCGCTAGCAACCTGTCACTACGATTTTGTTGATCTTTTATACCCACATTGATGCTAAAAGTGGCACTGGAACACAAGTTTCATGTGCTCTGCCTACCCCTTTTAGGGATAAAGGCGTGAATGTATGTGTGAATGTATGTGTAGGCGTGTGTATATGTAGAAATCTAAACCGAAATTTGCAAAATATTTTAGGTTTACCTTGATTTAAACACTAATTATAGGTATGTTCTAAATTAGTGCTTTTGTTGATCGGTCCGTGAGTATATGAGTGACAAAATTAAGAAACTTTGTCAAGTTATATTTCTTAAACTACTGATTCAAATTGAATGAAATTTGAAATATACCGTGTTTATACAATGCCTGCTTAGTTACTGAAAATTCAGGCTTCTAGTTTTTTTCACAACGAAGTTATTGGGGGGTCGAAAATGGCCTGAACTGCTTCGAAAATAGATGGTTGTTGCTCGACTGGCGGGGGCACCGCCGTGCCGGCAGATTTTTATTTGAGCTTAAAATGTGAAAAATAATGTAGTAGCATTAATCTAGTTTTGGTTTTGAACCAGAATAGTTACGAAGTTGGTGATCTAAAATTGGCCGGTCCCAATTTTAGACCACCAGCTCTAATAGTAGATATTAGAAATAATGATAAGATTAGCACGACCATATTTATAACCTCACAAAGGGAAGGAATCAGTTAATAAAAAGCATGTATATATAACACTACAGTATCTGACAGAAAAAAAACTAAGAAAATCGCAACAAAATGATTTCATTTTTTTAATAACAACTGTTGAACAGTAACAAGGTATAAATATTTATTACAGATCATTTTAATGAGGCGAGCATAGTAAATAGCTAAACCAAATGTACTAAATATAAATGTCATATAAATAAATAATAATAAATGATAGTAATATCCCATAAAAACATTTCATTTAACAAAGTCAAGCCAAGTCTCAAAACTCTTCTACCTTAAAAAGTTGTTCGATATTTCGTAGAGCCAAGTCTCAGGCATTCTTATTAATCTTTATTTGCTTGCTAAATAAAATTCTGCAACTTGGAAATCACGGAACTACTGCATTTGATAAGGAGAATTCTTCAACATTAAGTAACTCCATGTTGCCGGTAAGTAATTCGTAGGTCTGCAAGAGTAGAATGCACTAACAAGTAAATTGTCCATCTGATAGAATGCACTAACAAATATTGAATGTCTTCCTCTACACATTTAAGACCCTTCCACCTCCCTAATATATCCGTTCAGCGGTAAAACACCACAGCTCAGATCGGCGAAGATAACAGATAAAGGATTATTACCTGCTTTAGAACGATGAAGTTCGTGCGTATTTGCTCTACTTGTAATGCCATAAAACTCTTTTCGCCGGCAGACGACGAACAAAACAAACAAAGGAAACTTAGGAGTCTTAAGACGTAAGTAATTAGCTTCCATTTTTTTGTTGAAATTTCGACTTTATCGCAAACGCATAAAACTTAATTGCTTTGGAATTCGACTTGTTTATCAATAGTATACTCGCTGGGACTTTTGGGTTTATCCAAAAAAAGTAGCAAGACACTGCAAGATAATGCCTATCCAAATGATAATTTCGTTACTGCAAATTATTTTTACCTCGTTAAACTACATCAACGATGTTTAGTACGTCCGAAATTGTAAGATAAAATCCTGTCAAAAACGCAAGCTTAAAACGACTTTATCATGAGAGCACAAAATAGTTTTTTGCTTGCATTCGTTAGACAGAATTTACTCTTAGTAATTTAAGGGTATAGTACACTAAAGTTTAGAATTTACTAGATACCCTTAAATTACGGTAGCGTTATCCGATATCGAAATAATCACGGTATACTTGGAATCGCTAACGTAAAAGTTAAAGTATCGTTGTGTTTGAGTAGGTTTTTAAATTTTAAACCTTTATTTTAAAATGATAACGGTATACTTTGAAGCAGTAGCAAAATAGTCGCAATATCGTTTAGTTCGAGTACCTTTTTTTAAAATGATAACGGTATACTTTGAAGCAGTAGCAAATTGTCGCAATATCGTTTTGTTCGAGTACGTTTATTATATAATGTTATAATAATTAATTATTATAACATTCATTTTCCATTAAAGAAATACCCTGTACGCAACATATCAAAAGCTTGGGTAAGCGAGCCGGTGAAAATAATGCGAACACAGTTGCACACTCTTAAAACAACTATAATTAGTAATAATATTAACAATACACCTCAGACGCGGCTATGTTGTGACTTGTTGGTGCTAAAGAGTAAGCACCAAGCCAAGCGTAACTCAGCGCCGCACGTAAACATTACATTAATAGGTTGATATACAGTAGCACTAACATATGCCGAACATCGTGGCGGGTGATTGCATCCGAGACAGGTCGAGGCGGCGCTAGGAGCGATGCACTGGACGTACTGATAACCACTCACTTGCTTTCGGATTTTAAAAAGGTAGCCTAAATTGCTTTAAATTTTTCTTTATCAAAGAAGTCCATACTTCACTTGGCAACCACAGTTGCCACCATCAGTTTAGAGGTGCGCGAAATTGGCAACTGTGGTTGCCACAAGCAAGTGAGTGGATAAGCGTATCAGCTGGTCGGGCGACCGAGTCCCCCGCCGCCGCCACCGCCGCGGCGCTGAACCGGTTTTACATCAACGCGAACAAGAACTCTGGAGCCCGCGCGGATATTCCAGCCGCCTTGTGCTATCTGAGTAGGTATGTAAACAAACATGCTAACTTCATTAAGACTGAACCGTTTGATTTACAATGCGTTGAAAAAAGTATACAAAAAATAAAACGCAAAGATTCTAAGGATATTAACGATATGTCTACTCGCTTACTAGACCTAATACCAAAGTTTCTAATCAGCATCTTATGTATACTTTTCAATAGGTGCCTAGAACGCGGAATATACCCCAGTAACTTGAAGAAAATAAAAAATACAACCTATTTATAAAGGGAAAGGTGATGTAGACATGTTAAAAAACTATCGACCAATATCATTAATACCGTTATTTTCCAAAGTGTTCGAGCGTCTTTTGAGCGATAAACTGATGTCTTACTTTAACTTAAATCTTTTTTTAAATAAGCTACAATACGCCTACCAACATCGCAGATCCACGATCGACGCGGCGCGAGACGTCGTGACGAGAGTGACCAGCCACCTCAACGCCGCGTGACAGGTCGCCGCCATATTCTGCAATCTGTCGCGCGTCTTCGAGCCGGTGGCCCATCCTCTCATTTTATGTAAGTTGGACCACTATAGTGTTACTGGCAATTTCAAAAATTTTATATCCTCGTTTCTCGATAGCCGTAAAGAACTAACGTCAGTCCGCGGCGAGAGATCTGACTTATTGGATCTAGGTGACTGTGCCGTGCCTCAAGGTTCTGTGATTGGCAATAATCTGTTTTTAATTCTTATGAACGATTTCACAACCGCCACCGACGATGCAGAATTCGTGATGTTCGCCGATGACGGTTGTGTCATCGTCTCCGCCGACAACCAGGAGGACCTAAGATGCAACCTCAACAAGGTAATGGGGGACGTTCTCTTGGTTCTCGGCTAACATGTTATTAAACATTGAGAAAACCAACATCATGCACTTCTCACTACACGGAAAAAAAGAACACAATCTAAATATATACTGCAATGGTCGACTCGTCCCTCAGGTTGACGAAGTGAAATATTTAGGTCTTACCATTGATTCTGGCTTAACGTGGGGTCCCCATATCGACTCACTATGCGATCGTTTGTCATCCGCGTGTTTCGCACTCAGTAGGCTGCGCCCCAGTCTAGATCACATTAATGTAAGAAAAGCTTATTTTGGGTATTTCCACTCTCTCCTAACTTATGGAATCGATTTATGGGCAAGCGCAGCCAATCTAGAGAGGCCATTCAGACTTCAAAAGCGAGCCATTCGTTGCATATGTGGAGTCTCGTGGGATCATCCTGCTCGTGAACTGTTCAAGGAAATCCAAATTCTCACCCTCCCAAGCTTGTATGTCCTTGAAGTAGCCAAGTACGTGAGAGGTAACCTTGAACAGTTTCCGACGCGCGGTGACTCACACAATTATAACACCAGGCGACGCGCTGATCTGCGCCCACCCGCCACACGTCTCGCAAAGGCCAAAAAATGTCTTCACTCGATAGGACTCAAAATTTACAAGTTGCCCCATGATGTCAAAAGCGCGCCGAGTATGAGGTAATTTGTGAATAGACTTAAAATTAAACTAGCATCCGATGCATGCTATTCCATAAACGAATTTATGAATTAAATAGGTATGTACACTGACAGCCAAACAACTTTTCAACTGGCTCGCTGCCCAACCTACTGATACTATATAGTAGTTTAAAATGTCTTTCTTCCGGAAACATTGACAAATAAACAAATGTACTAACTAACCATAATTATACCGTATTGTAAACTAAGACATACTTACGTAAATTATTATGTATAAATGTTATTTAAGATCTTGACAAAAATTTACATGTAAAACTACGTTTTATCAAGGAATAAATGAAATGAAATGAAATAATGATAACGGTATACTTTAGATAGGTATCGTAGGCAGAGTAATGTTGCAAGTTTGATTCAGTGCCTTTATTCGGTGCTCATATTCAACCTCGTGAGTAAAGGTACGATTAAAAATGGTATACCTTGCAGTACCTTTATAAAGTACCGTTAAAAATCTTAATTTCGATACCACATTCCGTCCCTTATTTAAAAAAAGCCATGTACGGTCAAGGAAAATTAAGGTTTGGCAAATGTCAACTCTATTTGAATGACGTCACGGATCAAAAGTGCTAAACATTAAATTTCCTCGACTGTACAATACAATAAGCGCTCGGTTAAAATGAAATAGTTCTCATGTACAGTCAGCCAAGAAAGTGGTCTACCACTTTTGGGCCTTATTTTGCATGCAATAGTCGAAAAGCGGTAGACCACTTTCTTGGCTGACTGTACTTACCTACTGTTTTTGTTTAGCTATCATATCTATAAGCGGCTATTAATAAAAGTTAAACAGTTTGCATGCCCTTTGTCAGGCAATCATTAAATAAAATACTAGGTTTATACAATATTGTGACGCAATAGAGCAGACATAGGCTTCCTGCGATGTTTCCTTTTGCCACATACCTAATATAAAACAACATCATACACACCAAACCCATAGAGTTGCTAATGCAAATAGAGTAAAATGAAGTAATTATATTCTACTAGCTTCTGCCCGCGACTCCGTCCGCGTGGAGCTCGTTTATATCGTAGCTCGATACAAACTTTCATCCCCATTTCACCCCCTCAGGGGATGATTTCCGGGATAAAAACTACCCTATGTCCTTTCCCGGGATTCAAACTATCAGCATACCATATTTCAACTCAATCGGTTCAGCAGTTTAAGCGTGAAGAGGTAACAAACAGACAGACACACTTTCGCAATTATAATATTAGTACGGATTTGCCTCAACTCAAACGGCCACGGACGGTCCGAACCCGCGTGTAATTAGAATCCGCGGGTACGTGTGTACGGGTACACGGGTACCCGGGTACCCGCCCGCGGACCGGGCGGGTTCGGGCGTGTCCGTGTAGAACGGACGCTTAGCACCGCGGGCTTAAGAACACGGGTATTCGGGCGGGCGGGTTTACACGTGTAGCGGGAGCCCTAATTTAAACTAGCTTCTGCCCGCGACTCCGTCCGCATGGAACTCGTTTTTATCGTACCTCCATACAACCTTTCACCCCCCATTTCACCCCCTTAGGGACTGATTTCCGGGATAAAACTATTCTATGGCCTTCCCCGGGAGTCAAACTATCTCTACCTATACTAAATTTCAACTATACAAACTTTGCATCCCTATTTAACCCGCTTAGCCCACTAGGGTTAAATAGGGATGCTAAGTTAAAAAACAAACCATAAAATTACTTTTCTTGTACTGTAATAAGGAGTCCATACACAAAGTTTCACGTCTCTGACTTAGAATTTTACTCCATCCTCATACAAACTTTCAATTCCTCTTTTACCCCCTTGAGGGTGGAATTTTGAAAAATCCTTTCTTAGTGGGTACCTGCGTTATATAACCTATCTATTGTGAAAAAATCAGCTTTCTAGGTTCAGCGGTTTAGGCTGGTCGTTGATATAAGTGAGTGAGTTAGTCAGTCAGTCAGTCAGGACTTTTACGTTAATATATATAGATGTGATTATGCAAAATGTGTGTGTGTGCGACGCAGTCTGATAGTCACATGAAATGGGAATGAAATCGTTGGTTGCAAACTAAGCTCAGTGTGTTCGTAATTCAAGGTAGGTAAGGTAAGTAACACCGGTGTTTTATGGCGGCCATTCAAAAAGCATCCCGGCCACGCTGCCGTCGGTCCCGTACAATACAAACACCGTACAAACCTGACCTCTGTAAGGTCGTTGACAATGTATTATTCCGTTTAGACCATTTAATTAACTGCAGCTTTTGTAATAAGTAAATATTTTATTCGGTTTTAAGGTTCATGTGATTAAAAAGACTTACTAAGTACTCCTGTAACGGATTTCTATCAGACATCGAATGTGCACGTAATCAAGGGTAAATTAGTTAAAACCCCTGTCCAGGCACTACAATCATCACAGCCGTACAAAGGGTATCAGCAACATACCTTTGCCTAGCTCCGCCCGTCTGAAGACCGCCGTCACGTGCTTCGCCTGCAGCCCAGAATCGTTTTTCTTCACTTCTCAGCCTCCTTGTCACTAGTGTCCTTTGATAGCACAATCTCAATATAAAAGCACATCAAATAACAGTTTTCCGACATTTTTATAGGAGAGCGGGCTCATCCCCATGCACGGTCATGTTGCTAAGTTTTTGTTCCCCTCCTGTGTTGTGCCACCATCCTCTTGAGCGCTGCAGTCACGCGCGGCTTTAACGCTAGTAATATGCCAATTCGATTTGAATGGACAATGATCAAAGTGTTTGTGCCTGAACATCGAATAAACGTATCATAGTTTATTATAATAAGCCTATTTTGACATTCACATTTTAACTAAATTATTTATTAGAATCTTTGTTAATTGTATCATGTTACCTAACTTTATTTAAAGACCTTAAATAAATTATAATTTAATTCATGCCTACCTACTTCTTATTACTGAGCGACTATCGACTGCATGTAAAATTTCGTATGTCTCCGGGTATGACATAGTGAACCATCTGCTATATTATGTTATGTGTACCATTATTATTATTATTCTCTTTATTCATCTTTTATCTTAAGCTAGGTTTTTACAATAACTATATAAAAAGTAAAATATAAAACTATACATACAAAAGATAAAATCATTATAAAAACCTAACCTAGGGTACCGCCGGCAGCGAGGCGGGGCCTAAGCTGCCGGTGGTCAGGGCGCCAGAGACAGGAATCTCCTGACTATCCGCGCAGTATCCAGGAGTACCGCCTTCTGTATCTGACCCTTGATCCAGCCATCTAGCGAGAGTCTCTTGAGGTGATGGTCGAGACTCTTCGCTATTAAACCGTTCGCTGAAACGACTATCGGGACGATGATCGTCGAATCAACATCCCACATGGCGGTTACCTCGTGAGCCAGGTCTAGGTACTTGCTGGCTTTGTCCTTCTCGGCCTTCACGAGGTTCTCGTCATGGGGGATGGTGATGTCGACGAGCACTGCCTGGCGTTTCCATCGATCTGTCAGCACGATATCAGGCCTATTGGCAAGAATAGTCCTGTCCGTGATGACAGTTCGATCCCAATAGAGCGTGGCACGACCATTTTCGAGAACTGGCGCAGGTGTGTCAGCATCCGGACACGGTACGCAGACAGATTAGTTCCTTCCTCTGTCGCCCCATAGTAGGCGCGCATGCAGTTTATTATTATTATTATTATAAGCCATTTGTTTCCTTAAATAAAATATTTTTAGTTACAAAGTTAGGTATATAAATTATTTTGTACTCGAATTTTATTTAAGGACCTATCTCGTAGAGAGGTCCTTAAATAAAAATGTGGAGTAGAATGGAGGAGGCCTTTACTCGTGTAAAGGCCTCCTCCATTCTACTCCACATTTTTCTGTCTTGGGCTTTTGATACCCAGTTTTCTCCTGCTACCTTTTTATTTCGTCTAGCCATCTTTCGGGGGTCTGCCTCTTTTTCATTGTCCGAGACGGCCATCCCAATGTGTTATTCTTTTTGTCCATCTATCTTTAAGCATCCGTGCAACGTGGCCTGACCATTAGCATTTGCTTATTTTGCAGCGAGTTAGAGCATCTATTACTTTTGTTCGTTTCCTTATGCTTAAGTTGGTTTGTTTGTCAATACGTTTTAGGTTTAGGATGCTGCGCTCCTTTGCTCTCTGGCAAGTTTGAATTTTTGTTTCAGTTTTTCTATTATATATCCATGTTTGGCTTGCGTATGATAGGCAGGGTAGAAGGCAGGAATCTAAAACAATTGACTTAAGGCTGGTGGGCAATTTCGATTTTAAGATTTCTTTATAGCTCCAAAATTTGTTCCAGGTTAAGTTTACACGTCTATTTCATTCATCAATGTGTCTGGACTTTTTAAACGAAATTTGTTTGCCTAAATAGATATATTCTTGTACATATTCTAATGGACTTTCATCAACTTTTATCAAAGCTTCCACTCTGTTTGTCATTATCCTTGTTTTTGTGGTATTCATCTCTAGACCTACACTGCGGCTTATGTTGTTAAGTTCGTTCAGCATTTTTGCATGTGTACCATTATAGACGAATAAAGTATTCCGGTGACTTATTTAGTCATGACTTCATGACTGTACAATTTTCAGTGCTAATTGTAGTTTGGTCGTTGAAATTATGTATTAATATAGAAAAAAGATATGTTATGTAATAAACTTTTAATCAAATTACGCCGGCGACGAGGCCACAGCCGATTCAAAAAAGGGTTATGAATGGAGTGATGTGATGTGACAAAGTTGTAAGTTGTCATCGCGCCCGGACGGGGCCCGCGGCGGGTAGCGATGCATTCACTTGTTAGAAATGTTCCAATTGTGTGAGCGGATAGTTTGCAGCGTGGTGTATCTATTATTTGAATGTATTTACATATTCATCCCAGAGTTTGCTCTGGAGTTTGTTTGTGAAGACCGACTTAACCGTCCTAAACAATTTCATTTTCATTTTGTATAATTTACGGGATAAAAAATATTATTTATCCTTTTTCGCAGTCAAGCCAAGCTTGGGTACGGTCAAACCTGACAATTAACTAAGGTCTCGCTGTGTTTTCCAAGTAATTAGTTTTCCGAATTACCTACATACGGCAGATGGCGATCACCATGGAGTTTTATCACAAATACCCAGACTTCCCTCGAAAGCTAAGGATAGGCTAGGCTTGACTTGCCTGGGTGAATAAAAGGAAGGCGTTTAAAAATGTCCTGCTGAACAACCGGCGTGGCCGAAAAATATCAAAATAAAAAAAAACGTATGCTCCGCCGCGACAGTGCTATCACTGCCGTGACCAGGATTCGAACCTGGGTTACTACGGCCACAACGTAGGGTCCTAACCACTAGACGATCACGGCTGCCGGAGCTGTGGCGGAGTCGCCGAAATTACTGATCGCTTTCAAAAACTGGAGCACTTTCACTAAGTGTTGCGCACGAGTAGCCCCGCAGCGCAGGTTTCGATGTTAACAACAAGTGTACAAAGTAATTAAATTAGCCTTCTAGAACTTTCATAAAAAAACTAGCTGTTGCCCGCGACTTCGTCCGCGTAGAACTTGTTACCGTCTTAGAAAACTGATAGCTATTAAATGATTGTAGGCGGAACCTTCATTATCGCTGCCCTTAACAAAGTGCTACCATCTTAAGGGATGATTTCCGAGATAATAACTATCCTATATCCACAAATTAGGGTCTCAAATTATCTGTACGGAAATTTTTATCTAAATCCGTTCAGGGATTAAGCGTAAAAGCGTAGTGCGATGAGTTCATTTATTTAAATTGAAAACTCTATTTTTACACATATAAATATCTTAAAAATCATCAACGGACGTTTCAGCTTAAATTGTATATTTTTTATGTATTAAAGAATGCTACATTACTGAAAATAGTTTTGAAAGCAAACGTATCTAATGTTAAAAGACGTAGAACTTTCCATCTCCATCCGCCGTCCCCATTTAACGGTGCTAGAGAATAATATTATTCTGATTAACCAAAAAAAATCATTAAAATTAACAAAATAATCCGCACCTACTTTCTTTCGGTCCTGGGAGCATCCCAGTTCTAACCTAAACTAACCTACATTTCTGGTAGCTTTTCGGTTCTGTAAGGGTCGTGGTTCTAACAACCTAATCTACTTTTCTGCTAGCAGTCGGATTATGTATGACCTATACATACTTCCAACGCTTTTCAACCTCCGTAGAAGATGAGTTTTAAGAAACGCTGTATTTAGTTTCCTGGTTTTTAACCGAAGTTACAGATCCCTTACTTTAAAATTGTCTTGTTCCCCGTACAAACATCCAACTCCTTTTAGTCCATTTAGGGGATGAATGTGTCCCCCTTATGGGATCAATTCGAAACAGTCTAAAACAGAAGTTACAAATCCCTTACTTTAAAAATGTTTTGCTCTCTATACAAACTTAAAAAGAAAGAAGCATAAAAGTCGTAGTCGACGGTGAATGCTCTGACTCCATGTCTGTAAATGCTGGTGTCCCCCAAGGCTGTGTGCTATCACCCACGCTGTTCCTCCTGCATATTAATGACATGTTGCAAATCAGCGGCATTCATTGTTATGCGGATGATAGTACGGGTGATGCCTTTTACACCGGCCGTGCCAATATTTCTCGGGAAAACGTCATTGAGAGTCGAAACAAACTTGTGTCTGAAATTGAGTCTTCCCTAAAAGAAGTCTCAGAATGGGGCCGACTTAATCTAGTCCGTTTTAACCCCTCGAAGACACAAGTTTGTGCATTCACCGCAAAAAAGTTAGCGTTTCCGGCATCTCCACGATTTGAGAGCACTCCCCTAGCAGCCACAGCCAGCATCGGAATCCTTGGCGTCGACATCTCGAAAGAAGTCCAGTTCCGCGGCCACTTGGAGGGTAAGGCCAAATTAGCCTCGATGAAGCTCGGTGTGCTCAACAGATCGAGACAGTATTTCACGCCGGCTCACCGCCTACAGCTCTATAAGGCGCAGGTCCGTCCACATATGGAATACTGTTGTCATCTGTGGGCAGGGGCTCCTCAGTACCAGCTCCTCCCTCTAGACCGCATTCAACGGAGAGCGATTCGAATTGTCGGCTGCCAGCGTGTTTCCGATCGGCTTGATCCCTTAGCACTGCGTAGAGATGTAGCCTCGCTTTGCATTTTCTACCGCATGTACAATGGGGAGTGTTCCGATGAATTGTTCGGATTAATCCCCGCCGCTTCCTTCCGCCATCGCCCTACGCGACAGCTTTTCCATTCTCACCACGTAGATGGTTGGCAGTCCTCAACTGTGCGTTTCTCCCGAAACTTTCTGCCTCGCACAGCCAAACTCTGGAATGAACTGTCGCCTGCGGTATTTCCGGACCGTTATAACCTTCAAGCCTTCAAGAAAAGAGCGTACTCCCATCTTAAAGGCCGGCAACGCACCTACAACTCTTCTGGTGTTGTAAGTGTCCATGGGCGTCGATTATCGCTTACCATCAGGTGATTCGACTGCTCGTTTGCCTCCTATATCATAAAAAAAAAAAAAAAAAAAAAAAACTTTGATCCCCCTTTAACCCCTATAGGGAGTTAATTTCAAAAACTCTGAAATCAGTTTTGTAGTCTTTTAACAAACAGGCTAAGACCGAAGTAAAAAATCTGTTACTATAACATTTTCTTGGTTTCCATACAATAGACCTTGAATCCAGTTTGAACCCTCTTAGGGGTGGATTTTTTCCAAAACGCTGAAAGAACTTTTATTTATTCTGATAAGAAATCTTTATACAACGCTTTAAGTATCCAGCTCAAAAATGAGTGGTACTCATCCAAAGCTTGCACCCCTTTTTAACCCTCTTGGGGATAGAATTTTCTAAAACGCTGGAAGTAATTGTTTATATTATAATAAGTAATCTTTGTACAGTTTCAAATCTCTTCCTCAAAAAAAAAGTGGTTCCCATACAAACCTTGTTACCCTTTTTAATCCCCTTTTGGGTCGATTGTTCCAAAACGATTAGTTCTTTTTTGTATTCAAATACGTAATCTGGCTACAAAGTTTCAAGTTTCTAGCTCAAACAGAAAAGTTTCCTCCGTACAAACTTTGCACCCCTATTTAACCTCCTTAGGGGTGGAATTTTCTAAAACGCTGAAAGTACTTTTTGTGTTTTTTAATAAGTAATCTTACTTCAAAGTTTCAAGTCTCTAGCTAAAAAAAAAAGTGTCTCCCATACAAACTTTGCACCCTATTTAAACCTCTTAGAGGAGGTTTTTCCAAAAATCCCTTCTTATCCCTAGCCCACGTTATAAAAGTAACCTACTGTGCAAAAATCAACTCTCTAACATTAGTAGTTTCGGCTGTGCGTTGATGAGTCAGTCAGTCAGCACTTCTTCTTTTATATAATACTAGCTTCCGCCCGCGACTTCGTCCGCGTGTACCCTGGATAAAAACTATCTTCGTGCAAAATTTCATTCAAATTGGTTCAGCCGTTCAAGCGTGATTGAGTAACAAACATCCAAACATCTAAACTTTCGCATTTATAATATTAGTAGGACTAGCTGTTGCCCGCGACTTCATCCGCGTAGAACTTTATTGCTATTAAATTATTGTGGGCGGAACCTCAATTATCGCCGACCCAAACAAAGTATTACCATCTTAAGGGATGATTTCTGATATAAAAACTATTCTATATCCTTCCAAGGGTCTCAACTCATCTGTACGATTTTTTTTATCTAAATCCGTTCACGGATTAAGCATAAAAGTTTTGAAAGCAAACTTATCTAATGCTAAAAGACGGAGAACTTTCCATCTCCGTCCACCGTCCCCATTTAATGGTGTTAGAGAATAAATTATTTTGATTAAGCCCCTTTACCCCTTTTTTTCGCCTCTCTAGGGGGCAAATAGATCTCCATATTATAAAAGAAACCTGCTGTCCTGCTTTCATGTTTCTAGCCACAGTTTAATATTAAAAATCACACATTACTTAGGTATGTGAACTTTCAACCCCTATATTAACCCCTTCAAGGGATGAATTAGCTAAATATTCCTTATCAATGTCTTTGACTGTACATTAGGAGCTTGTGACCAAAGTTTTTAACGTCTAACTCTAAAAACGACATGATTCCCATACAAACTTTCAACTCTTTTTTAACCCCCTTAGGGGATGAATGTTTGTAACATTGCTTAATCATTTGCTTTGCTTTTTAGTCTATAACTTTCCACATGAACGATTTCCATATAACGGTTCGACCCCTATTTCACCCCCCTAAGGGTTTAATTTCGAAAAATCCTTTCTTAGCACACGTCCACGTACTGTAAAGAATATATGTTCCAAATTTAATGCTTATATCGTTAGCGGTGTAGGCTGTGCGCTGTCTGTCAATAAGATTAGTAACGAAGAGTTTTATATATATAGATATGGATAAAATATAAGTATGTAATTTAATTTAGTCTTATAATTGAATTTAATTTGTATAGCTTTTTTACGACATGCTATATTGTAATTTAATATAATTATTATGGTCATCCATCCTCCTAGAGTTATTCCCGGTTATGCCCTAAAGGCACCCAACCCGAGGTCCGCTTTGAGTCAAAATCCCAATAAGGTCTAGTTTTCCCTCTGGGTTGAAAGGTCAGACGGCAGTCGCTTTCGTAAAACTAGTTCCTACGCCAAATCTTGAGATTAGGTGTCAAAGGCTTTGACTAGACCTTATTGGGATTAGACCGGTTTCCTCGCGATGTTTTACTTCACTGAAAAGCTAACGGCAGTGCTACCTAGCTGCAACGTGGGAACTTAGAATTACTTATACCTACACTTTGCGCGCCGCTTGCGGCAATCAAGGCCAGTTGGCTGGCACAGGCGCTCACGGCCGGACGCTCCTTACACTTTTATAAAAAAAATTACTTCAACCCAAATAAATTCGGCGCACTGCAGTGTTGTGGGGTGTAGTAAATATAAAACAAATAGACATTTATCCTTTTTTGCTCTGCCGATGAAAGGTTAGTAACTTTAGTTTAGTAGTTTAGTAGTTTTTAGTTAGTAACTAATAATTAGTAATTAGGTAACTATATAGAGTAGATACTCTATATAGTTACCTAAGTACTAATTATTTCCATGACAGGTACGGACTAGTGAGTTTTAATAAGGACGTAATGATTTTTACGGAACATACCTATTTCAAATAAGTTATTAATTTGTAAGGCCTGCTTGAGTTTCGGTAATTTAGTATACCTATCCCGAGCCTCCGACAAGTTTACTCCGCCACTGCCATGATGTCCAAATGATTTAGTTGTTTTCGTACATTATATTTTTATGTTTATCCCTGTCTAACAGCAATTACTTAGTATAATAGTTTACTTAGTAAGATTCGCACGGCAGCCTAAGAAAGGGCGTAAACATCGTCGTTGCTATAGGGACTTTTTGGAAAGGCTGGAATGCATTCGCGAGGATGAAACACGTAATCGGAATATTTTAAAACAATGCATTAAAACAACGTATGCCTAATTTAATTGTAATGCTACTTTTCACCTATTATACGATATTACGTTATTTATATACTTACTTACTGTCGTCGGGATATATTTAAATTAAGTTACTTGCCTACACAAAAGGTTTCGTTTTGTAATATGTGTTAGATTAATAGGCACATTCTAACTGTCGTATGTCGTAACCATAGACAGGGTGAGTGATAGGTAACATGGCATTCAATTGTATTTAACATGCTGCGTTGATATGCCTGTATGTATGTATGTATGTGTATGTATGTGTGTATGTAAAGTGACTATGAAGTTCAGATACTGGCAGTATCTCGGGAAACCCCGGATAACTTACGTTACGGGTCTCTAGAAAAATTAAAATTGAAAAGATATCAATTAAATTAATCTAAGTAATCAATAATAAACCGTTTTTTATTTCACTCAACTATTAATTATTAAATCATTTCTAAGCGGTGTCAACCCTAGCGTCGATTGGCCGGCGCGTGCGGGCAACGACCCTCGCGTTCAAGGTCGCTCCATTGTTAAATTTCGTAGGCACTTAAACCAGTAGCTATTGGCATTTTTATTCAGACCTGAGTATCTGTTCGTAGAACTATTATATAATCTGTGCTAACGGTAAATATTTCGTACGTATGTTCCGAAAAACTCATTATACGAGCCGGGATTCGAACCCACCACGAGGCCGCTTGACAGCCGCATGCCTGAACCAGTAGCCTGCCGTAGCTTCGTTAGCTTCAATATTATGATATTTAATTTAATTGTAATGTAATGTATAAGTAATTACATTTTGATTATTTTTTAATTACCTAGAGTGTAATATTGATTTTTATGTGAAATGAATGATTATTATTTTAATAAATCTGATTCAAATCGGTTATGTTTAGTGAGATAGAACCCTAGTATTAGCTGGAATCAACTGACCTACTTCGGTACCTATCCTAGCCGTTATCGAGAACGCTTCAGCACCATCTTAGTGATATTATCTCCACAGTGTTGGCTCCCGGCAAACAATACTGGCTATTCAGTATAACCAGTGATCGGAATGGGCAGAGTATATTTACCTACACTTGGTAGAACAAAGTCATGAAGTGGAGACTTCCTTGCGATAATTTTTTTTTCCGGGACTTCCCGGATTTAAAAATCAGTAAAATAAATAAAATCTCACAATGTATCCCCAATGTACGTTAAATTAAATAGTAACCATAACACTACAAGTTTGTACTAGTTTACAGGTGATAATATAACATTATTGTATTTATATTATTTCAAACTTGTCCGTCTCTTTTACACCAATACCAGCTGTGTTTAAGTGAAAGAGATAGAAATAACAGTATTACTATCAACTATGTTAATTGTACTTTCCATTGTTATCGTCTAAAAGACAAAGCAGATGTCGTTATCACTTATCGCTGTTACCTGCTACCCTTTTTATGCATTACTTAAATAGAAAGTTGACATCAGTTTCTTACTATCCCTTGTCGAGTACGTACGGAAGTGTAGATACTGTGTTTTTTCGATATTTGACATTTTCTTGTTTACTGGAATTTCGCCTGCTATACTTGATGACACACGGCCTGAACTCGGACACCGATTTTGCTTTGATTGGATTTGGCGATTACTGGACACTGAAAACACCACGGATACTGCAAAACTACCAAGTTTCAAGGTAAGATATATAAAATATTATAATATTATTTATTATTTAAAAATTTTACCTTTTTCATATATGGTCACGAACTATGACTATTGACTTAAGTCACTTACCTATGCTCATAATTTGGCCGTGTAATGTATTAAACCTACCTACATTATACTTACCGTACTGTACATAAATAGACACGTGTAAGCTTGTAAAGATTTAAATCATAAATATATGCGAAAAACACTATATACTTGCCAGACTACAACTAAATTTGAGAAAACGGTTGTAAACTGTACTCGGAGTTTGAAGTTTGTACCTTAAAATGGGGTTTTGTATTATTTGCAAGTTTGCACGTGTTGATTCTGATGGGAATTTGCAGCTTTGCTACACAAAGTTCAGCTCTTCGATAATGCGCGTCTCAAATATTTTTAATATTTCTACAAATGTGTTTTGTACATACTGCCGACCAAAAATCGCTCGTTAGTATGAACATGCGTACGCGTCTTCATACTAACGAGCTATTTTTGGTCGGCTAAAGCCGATTTCGCGTCGATAGGTTAAGAGTAACCTTACCCTTCATTCTGAAATATTTAAAGCTCATTGCTAACACTTCGTATAATTTATTTCAGGTACGGTACGGAATATATTATATAATTTTTGTTGTCGACATGGCGAACAAAGTGAGACCCGAACTAGTCACTAGTTGGATTGTTAATAATCCGGAACTTGTATATGACGAAGCAAGTGGTATCATATTTTGCACCAAATGCGAGACCTCTTTCAAAGCCACGAAGAAAGGCAACGTTGATCGGCACATCAATGGAGCCATACATCAAGGCAGGCGACAAAATACTGAGAAAGAATACTACTTCGACTTAGTAATTTTTTTAATTTTGTGTAACATCCCTTGGTCGCAAGTTAATAATTCTGCGTTCCAATCTTTTTTTGGCAAATATGTTTGCTACAGTGGTTGTTGTGTGTGCGTAGAAAAGAAAGTGCCATCTGAATCAATATTACGGAAAAAGTATCTAGATGAATTTTATAAAGATCGATTGAAGCATATATACGACACAATAGGAAACAATAAGGTCTGGATATCTCTTGACAAAACAACTGATTTTTTAGGAAGATATGTGGTTCATTTATTAGTGATGCCTTTAATAAAAAATGTAGCGACTCGACCGTATTTAATTGCATGTAAAGTGCTACAAAAGGTAAACGGGGAAACTATAGCAAATTTTGTGAACGGATCATTAAACGAAATGTGGGGAGAATCATTTGAAGAAAAATCTAACAATGTGTTTATGTTATGCTCTGACAGCGTGGCATACATGTTAAAAGTCGGACGTTTGTTAAAAATCGATTTTCCAAATATGTTGCACGTAACGTGCTTAGCACATGCCCTTAACAGAGTGGCAGAACAAATACGTTCTCAATACGAAAACGTTGATGATTTAGTAGCCAATGTAAAAAAGATATTTTTAAAATCACCTAACAGAGTAAGACTACTTAAGGATATGTACCCTAATTTACCGCTACCTCCTCAACCAGTAATTACTAGATGGGGTATATGGCTAAAGGCAACGTCGTACTATGCGGAACATTTTCAACAAATATCGGATGTTGTAGGTAATCTTAATAGCAATGAAGCAATATCTATAAGAAAAGCAAAAGCCGCGTTTAGAAAAGAAAATATTCAATCCCAACTAAATTTTATTCACGAAAACTATCGAATAATTCAAGTAGCACTTACAAAATTACAAGAGTCTAAATTATCGCTAGCAGAATATTTTGATATTATTGACAACGTTAGATGTGTTTTGAACTGGTCGTCGAACGAAATAATAGAAAATAAATTAGAGAAAGTTATAGAACGCAATCCTGACTATGACGTTGTTAGAGAAAAAAGTGAGAGAATTGTTCAAGGGATCGATGCAGATGATGATTCGATTTATAATTTTGCACCACTCACATCTGTACACGTTGAACGGTCATTTTCTACATACAAGTGGATTTTAAGCGTGAAAAGAAATAGACTGAAAATTGAAAATGTGGAAAAAATTATAGTAATATATTTCAATCATCTCCAGGAGAATAATGATAGTATTGAAATGAATAAAGGTTATGATTATGAATTTGATTCTGATAGTGACGAATAATTTTGTAAATTAAATGAAAACTGGATTTAATCGCGTAGCACTTACCCTAGCATAAAAGTAACTAATGAAAATCAAGTGCGGGTAATTCCAAAAACTCGTATAGTTAGAAAATGTTGACACAACTCCTTACCAGTATGCCTCTGACTACGGACGTAATACGTAATGTGACATCCGAAACCTTGGGCCAAATATAAATATAAGTGTTACGCGATTAAGTCCCGTTTTCATTTAATAATAGGTATGTGTGAAAATGGTGTTAGTTTAAATCAATATAATAATTTTGTATTTGTAGATTAAGTTGCAATGTTATTTATATTTAGATTTAGTAAAATAATAATAATTTTGTACATAAAGAGAGTTTATTAAAAATAAATATAGAAGAATTCGTTTATATATTGGTTGTTTTATTTTATGCCTATTTATTGTATTGAAGCAGTTTGTATTGTTTTTTGTACTATTCAGAACAATATTAATTATTCGGTAAATTCCCGGGACTTTATCCCGCAAAAAAATTTAGTCGTAAGGAAGTCTCCACTTTTTATCTATGTTCTACCAAGTGTAGGTAAATATACTCTGCCTATTCCGATCACTGAGTATAACATAATATTAATGTAGTTATTTCTCAGACGCTGTATTAATAACACTAGGATTCTTTCGCAACTCCGCCCGAATATAATCCTGCGTCCATTCCCGGGACTCAAAACACCTCTATTTCAAAATTCGTCTCACTCGGTGCCATCCTAGTACATAGTTAATAATGTGAACGAGCATGGGAAGCGAAAAGGTTGTGAATATGGACGAGTTGTGAATGTGGGCGAGTCGGGAATGGGCACTAGTAAATACCTAAATGCTACAGTCTGCAATATCAACATTCCCGACAACATTCAACAACGCAACAACCTCTAACATGAAGCGCTTCAATCAATTACAATGACAAACACTGACTGAAAACAAAATTGGAATTTCAAATCTGTCAGTGTCAATAATTGGATCAAAACAGAAAAAGGCTTTACAAACAACCGTTCGTCCATTCAATTATGTGGCTCGGTTCGGCAATTAACGTGACATCAACAGACAACACGCCCGTTATCTGACTCAATGTAACAGTTTAATATAAATGAATGGCAATATTTGCGAATTATGTTACACAAATTCTACCTATAAACATGTCCTAAGAACGTACTACATTCGCTTTCCAAATTGACTTTAATGCGTTTCACGCTCTCACCCATTCGTGCTCTGAGCAGCTGCCTTCAATTCAAACTCGAGAAACTCATATAAATTAATTTTCAATACAAAATGTATGTCTTAGTGATACCCCTTTGATATTTTATACTTCGTAATATATTCAAATCAAAACAATCAAATCAAAATCTTTATTTCCTTTAAGCACATTCAAATGCATGCAAATATAATTTAAATTGCAATAAACAATAATATTAAAATAAATTCATTCACGTTACATCAAAATAATAAAATCATATAATAGTAAGTCAATAAAACAACAAAAGAAACTAGTCCAAAATTAATTAAAAATAAAATAAAATAGTCAAATAATAATAACAATGTCCACTTAATATAGAGCATTGGCAAAATATTTGTCAATGGAGTAGTATGGCCTTTTTATAAAATAATCTTTCACTTTTCTATTAAATACTTTCATATCGTCACAATCTCTTAAATCTTTGGCCAGCTTATTGTATGTATACTCTTATTGCATTATTGCCTAAACTTTTATTAAAATGTACAAAACTAGAGGTAGTCAAGGTTAATTTATCATTACATTACTTCTTAAATTGTAGTTTGGCTTTGCCCTACTGTAGAATACAAATTCTTATTTCGATGAATATACAGGCCAACATGATATAGATAAAACGAAACAACAGTAAGAATTTTATTTTCAATAAACATATGTCTATGCGTAACAGGTATGTTAGAACAGCCTTCGATGATCCTTATAGCTTTTTTCTGTTTTAACAGGACAGAATTCATGTTGGCTCCGTTTCCTCAGACCTCTATACAATTTCGGAGAATACTCTTAAAAATATGCGCCGGGATGCGCCTGTGCTGAGCTCCAGGTGGTGGAACAATACAAGTACTTAGGCCTGATCATAGATCAAAAATTCTCATGGCAGCCACACATCAACAGTTATGCGATAAACTAAGATCAGTACTTGTAAAATTACTACACTACTTGAAGTTTTTATTGGGCAAGGCTACTATGTACACAGTTTATTATGCCTTGGTGGACTCCCTATTGTCTTATGGATTGGCAAGCTACGGATGCACGTTCAAAACCTACTTAGATAAAATAAAAGCATTGCAAATTAGATTTATGAAATGTATGGTTGACAAAAAGACAAAAGCCAAATGTAAAAATAGTACTTAGTAGCAACTTTTCCTTAAATGTAAAATCCTGCCAGTTCATGAGAGTAGTGTTACTGTTGGCCATGGAGCACTTTTCTAATGATGAATTCAAAAATGTAATTAGCAATAATAGGTTAACTAGAAATAGAGAAGCTGATAAGTTATTGGTACCTAGTTTCACGAACTATTATGGTCAAAGATGTAGAAAATACCTAGTCCCCAAGATTTACAACAATTTATCATCAGATACAAAACGAACATGTAAAACTAAACAATCATTTAAATATAAAACAAGCACTGAATTACTATCCAAATTCAGATACATTAAATTTGTAATACATATAGTTAAACACATTCTATAAACTTGTTTGTGCTATAAATTACTTACACCTAATACTTATTAACTTACATACCTACATAATGTCGCGACTGTAAACATATATTTGTGCATAAACTGGAGTATCGTCTGCCAACAAACCGCATTGTGGTTTGGCAGAAGAAAATGTTAATAGAAATAAGTTTACTTCGTGAATAAATAAATTATTAAATTAAATTATTAAATAGGAGAAATACACATTTTTTAGAATAACCTTATCAGTAGACTTCGATAAACTTTTTAATGCAAAACATGCACTAGCCAGTTTTTTATTAACTTTGTCAATTTGGATATTGCACCTTAGGTAAGGATCTAGATTTACGCCCAGAAAACAAACACTGTTTGATTTCGAAATCGGTATATCGCACACAAAGTCAGGACTATTACTACTACGGCGAAAGATCATGTAGCAGCACTTACTGCTGTTCATCCGTAATCCATTTGCTGTGAACCAGTGAGACAGTTCAGTCCAGCATGTTTGTATTGTTTCGTTAAAAGCTAGCATTTAGAACTATACTAGTGTCATCTGCATATAGGTAAGTTGTCCCACAGCTAATGCAGCTTGGCAAATCGTTGATAAATATTATAAACAGGAGAGGGCCTTGGCTGACTGAGCCTTGAGAAACTCCATATTTAATTAATTTGTCATCAGACCTGACTACATTGTCCTCCATGTAGTCTTTTATTTCAACAAACTGAGATCGGTTACATAGATATGACTTAAAGAGTTCAAGTGCCGTACCACGTATTCCATAGTACTCCAGTTTATCGAGTAATATTCTGTGATCAACGCAGTACGCACTACCCTACTAGTAATGGGTAGGTACACTATAGCTAATTCAACCTTTTCCGAAACCTAGCTTAGTTCACGTCGAACGAACTGTACATATTTCACATATAGCGAAATACCGATAATATTAGAATAGAACAGAATAGAATAGAATATATTATAATAGAATAGAATAGAATAGAATAGAATATTTGCTTAAACATCGTAAGTATATGTAGGTGGTCATTATAACAATTATAATTGTTCGTTTCACATGTTTAGCCGATTATGGTATGCAAATTATAAATTTTACACAATAATTCATTACATTACGCTATGTTACTAATTATGTTAATTACATTACATTCAATAATTGGATTACCAATAGTTTAATTTATATTTCAATAATAATAATGTCAAGCTGTTCTTATAATTCTACAGTCAATAACACAATATTATTTTATCATCCAGTTGTCATTCATTATTTACATTACTCAAGCTAATTATTTTATAAACTCGTTATTTCTATCAAATTATTATTCACAATATTCTAAAAACTCTTTTATCCTATAAAAACATTTCTCTATCAACCATTTCCTTAAATTTATCATGAATAAGTTATCTTGTAGTTGGCGTAGTGCTTGTGGTATCTTGTTATATACAATAATACTCATGATATAACTGTTGTTTTTATGTAATGTAGTTGAGTATGGGGGCATTTTTAACTTATATTCGTCTCTTTCCCTAAGCCTTTGGTTCGATTTCTGCTGGGTAAATGACGTTAAACTTTTTCGCACATATGATGCCACCTCAAGGATATATAAAGCAGTCAATGTTAGCAGGCCTAGTTTTTGGAAATAAAGCCTGCAAGATACTCTAGGCCCTATGCCGCAAACCGCTCTATCCATATCCATATTTTAAAACTGATATTACGTAGCCATGGTATGCAAATAAAGCAATTTTTTCGCTTGCAGCCAATCTCAATTGTTTTAGAGCGTAAACAAATCGTTCTAGCCTATTACAGGTTTCTTTTATATGCGGCTTCCAGGAACAGGGTTGGTCTAGCGTAATACCAAAAAATTTTGCTTCTTTCACCTGTTGAAACATTTGCTATTGACATTGTATCCTAAGGTCTAAGTTATGCATTTTGTGGTTTAAAAACTGAACATAACACGTCTTTGTCACATTAATCCGTAAATTGTTTTTATGCGCTCATATGAAAGTGTCTTATCGTTATTTGGTATGATGACGGCTATGACGTCCGCAAACATCGACACAGGGTATGGTGTCTCTTTTGGAAGATCGTTTATATAGATTAGAAATAAAAGTGGGCCCAGTACGCTCCCTTGCGGGACTCCACATTTGTTATGTCTATAACCTGAGCGATAAGTTAAGTTTTCATTGCCTTCCCTATTCTATCTAGTTCCACACACTGCAGACGATTTCTTAAGTAGCTCTTTACCCACTCCAGAGCATTTCCTCTGATGCCATAATTCTCACATTTACGGAGTAGTATTTTATGGTTAACAAAGTCGAACGCCTTTGACATATTGAAAAACGTCCCTCCTACTGTGATCTTCTTATCAATAAATTGCGTTATGCTTTGTACGAGTGAGAAGGCGGCGTGTGTAGTGGATTTTTGCTTCTGGAATCCACATTGCTCTCTTGCTATCACTTTGTGCTTATCTAAGAATTGCGAAAGTCTGGTAAGAAATGCCTTTTCAAACACTTTTGAGAGAACCGGTACTAAAGTTATTGGACGGTAATTAAGTAGGCTTTGTTTGTCTCCTTTTTTAAAAAGGGGTTTTACGATTGAACGTTTTAAGCGGTCTGGAAAAGTACCCTTCAGAAAAGATAAATTTACTAAATGGTTTAGAATCGGTGCTAGACGATCAGCACAGATCTTTTATACTTTTGTAGTAACTTGATCGCATCCTACAGATTTGGTATCATTCAGTGACCTTATTATCTTAATCAGTTCATTTTCAGTGCATGGCATTAAAAATAATCTGTTCTTAATGCTTTATATTACGGCGATAAATTATAATAATAATATTACAGCGCGATCCCTCAACATTGACAGAAGTCATAAAAAAGCCCGAATACCGCCCCTGCTAAAACAAATACGCATCAATAAACTTAAATACAGCGCGTTCGGCACGGTTTTCAAATATGCACGTGTGGTTCTAAATACCTTCCATCTAACTCGAATTACTTATCTCAAAATCGGTCAAATTTTGCATAATATACCATTATTTAACTAATAATACTTACCAAAAAATTACGGACCAGTTATAATATAAGCTTAGCAGGCGTACGTGGGTGACCTTTAAATACAATAAATAAAACCAGCAGTGTCTTTAATATGCCGTTCTGGGTACGTATTAGAAGATCGAAAATTGAAACATCGACAGTGAAAACATCGAAGTACAAAATATCGAAAATCAAAATATCGAACGATCGAAATATCTAATGTTATTATATCGACGTCTAATTGGTCTAAAATACAAATGCCGAACGGTTAAAATATCGAAAGTTCAAAATATCAAAGTATGCAGTCGATATTATATTAAAATTTCGAATGATAATATATTGACCATTGAAATGGCGACGCCCAAATAATCGAAAAGTAAAACGTCGAACCATCAAAATAACTAACATCATATGCTCTACTTGCATACCACTTGAATTTTTTTTATTATTATTAGTTGTACAGGTTGTACCTTCGTAGCTACCCTCTTATGGCCGTGAGAATTAGTTTGTTGTGCTAACATTTATTATTACCTAACATAAACCTAACCTAACCGCCAGCGTGTCGACGTCACCCCGCTTCGCGGGGTGCCTATTTCCGCTCTAAGGGACATAAGCTTACCCTAACCTAACCTAAAAAATATACCATCGTTAAAATTATATGTTGTTTTTTTACTGCGGGGGGCTTTGCCCACCGAGCCCCCCTTTCTTCTAGCTGCCCTAACCTAATCTTCTATATTATATACCAGTATTAACAGTAAGAGTAGGTATAAAAGGTAGGAAAAAGTTTTCTCTAAAATCAAAAATGGCCGAGATATTTTACCTCAAAGTAGGAATTTAGCCAAAACTGATCCAAAACCGAATCGGAGCACCCCACCATCCACGTGGTTTTGTCTACTCTACCCCTAGTGTTTATAAAAGGGAACGGAGGAGCGGAGGGACAGCAGCCCTCGCCCGCCGTGACGGAGAGCGGAAACGAGTGAGGCGAGCGGCTGAGGCTGACCAGTAAGCCGAAGCTGCGGAGCCGAGCGAAGTGACCCTGCTTCGTCACGCAAGGGCTGAAGGGCTGCTGTTCCCGCAGCGCCGGAGCTACGGGAAGTCACTATTGATCGAAATGTCTCCGCGCCTCCGTTCCGCAATCGACATTCTTGTTGACTTTCGATGTTTCTTATTTCGATAATAATATTTTCGACAATTAGGCAGTAGATTTAAATCATTCGGTAACTAATACTTTTGACGTTTTAAACGATGGCATTATGAACTTTCGATGTTTTAAATTCGATATTCTCATTTTCGATATATTTATTTCGATATTTTAATCGGTCGGTAAATTAAACTTTCGATATTTTGAATTTAGATCATTCAACCGTTCGATATTTAGATTTTCGATATTTTGTACTTCGATGTTTTCATTTTCGATGTATCAAGTTTCTATCTTCTAATACGTGCCCGCCGTTCTGTAAAATCCGTGGAAATAATCAATTTTAAAATACGCATTTGATAAAAACGACGATGCACACACAATGCACGTCGGGCCTTACTAACACGAGTAAGCCTGATAGAGCACATTCTCATGTTTTATTTTCATTTACTGTTCTTAATTTAAATAAATTTCCGTTTGAAAGAGAACTGGAATTAATGCTGCATTTTCCTTTTGCGATTCAGTCTAACTGAGACAGTGCTAAATGGCATGAGAAAATTTATTTGTTTGTAAAAATAAAGTCTCAGGAATGCGAAATAGAAATGTTTGCAAAGAGTGTTCTGTTCAATTTTGAATACGTAGCGAAAATTTAAGATCTCTGGAAATTAATATATCACTTAAAGATAAGATAAGCCAAACTAACTTAAATATTCATTGTAATCTTCATAATGAACTATTCAAAAATACAACTGTTAAATATAATATCTAGGCATTTTGTAACTGGTTAATTATAACTTTAGTAATACGTATATGAATTTGACATGTGACTTTCTAATCACACTGGTATTATAAATGTGAAAATTCGTTGATCTTGTCAGAGACATAATAAGGAGAATCTGAAGGAAGTTGTATTTATACGAAATAAATTAAAAAACTTCAATAGCGCGATGCATAACATCACCAATTTCCATGCATATTCTAGCCTTAGTTGGTCATACTCCAGTTTTTTGTCAGCGTCTAAACTCCGTGAAATCATATGAAACCTATAAACAAGTTTGATGGAGTTAAGGTGACCCTCCGACCAGAGACTAACCGATTGGACAAAGTCGTGTATACGCAACAGCGCCATCTTTTGTTGTCAAGTGGACGCCGCGTGGCGGCGATGTCAACCAGTATAATTTTGGTGGCAAATTCTAGCAAAAACTACTGAACCGATTTTGATGGCACTTTCTAATATTGTAGTTGAGACCTCAGAATAGGACATAGTGCGGCCTTTTTTTAGGAATAGTTTCTTCAGAGGGTGATATAAAGTTATAAAAATTGTATGGGCATTAATTTGTTTTTTAAGATAGAGACTTGAAACTTCGTAAAATGATTTCTTAATAAAACATAAGAAAAATGATTTCAGCGTTTTTCAAAATTCATACCCTAAGGGGGTCAAAAATGGGTTTTATTTTTTTATTTTTTGGGATTAGAGGGAGAAATGGTATACGGCACGTGACGTCACCGGCATATCATCCGGCCAGCAATGGCCAAGCCGAATGCATGGTGAAAGTAATTAAGAAAGGGATTAAAGCTAGCTTGTTAACATGTCATAATGCACGAGACAGCAAAATTAAATTATTGCAATACATGTTTAATTACAGGAACTCCGTACATTCCACTGTGGGACTGGCACTACACCAGCATTGTCCAAAAAGTTATTGCGCAAGCGTACCAATCTTAATTTTAAGAAATATTTTTAATATGTAACAGTTCTATATTCGATGTATATTCAGTTAGTCAGTTATGTAACTAGAGGGAGGAAGTGTTACGTATGTGTGCGTGTGGCTGTGCTCACACACCCTAGCTAGATGAATAAACGTCAGTGCGCTATCCAACGGCCGTGGTTTCACTCGCTCCTTCCCCGTATTTATCAGGAATTGAAACTTCGTAAAATCGTTCCATTAATACAAAAGAAAAACAATTTCAGCGTTTTTGAAAATTCATCCTCTAAAGGGATTAAAACTTGCTTAATAGATGGCGCTACCGGTCGTATCCGATACTATTATACGAGCAATATTTGTATATTATAATAAACCTATTTGTAATAAGTTATGGATTATGGAGACCGAAATAAATGATTTTGAATTTTTTGAATTTGATTTTGTAATCATGTTCTGATGAAATTTGCAGTATAGGGGTTTACGGGGCCTAGAAACCGTATTTTCTCCCAAAAGGCTGGTTTACTCTTCGACGACGACCAATGGTTAATGTTCTTTGTTGATGGTTGCCGGTTTTTTGTTTTCTTTTTGTCAGTTTATTATAAATGTTATTTTTTTTTGTTAACGATTAGTTATTGGTTTTTTGTTTCATTTTGTATTGAAATCGATTTCGTAGTATTAAATTTCGGTCCTAGGTAAAAACAAAGCTTTAGCATTAAGAACAACATCGACTTAAGTTAAACCGCTTTTAGTCCAACACGATCCCAACCTGCTGATGGGCCAAACTTAATTACAATATGGACTGATAATGTTCTGTTTGCAAAGATACGGAAATATACATTTACAGTTAGATTAGTGTTTCTTTCATAATTTTAGAATCTAATAAAACCCTTTAATACTTTTTGATATCGTCGGGGATAGTGTAATACCGCGTAACTAGCACTAGTAAAAACTGCGTATCTGCACAACCCTCCTAGGGCAAATCCGCGTAACTGACATTGGTTAATACCGCGTATCTAACAAATGTAGCCAAATTGAGATTTCCCGCTAACGAAAGTAAAAACCCGATTAGAATATACTAGTTCAAACACCCGTTGCATTTGACCAATAACAAGCTAGTTATGGCTTAATAACAATACCGCGATTCAATCACTCTCAAGTGACGATTCCGCGTATCTGCAATCAGATGACTACGGTAGGCTGTTGCGATTGTGTTATTGTGGTGAAAACAAGTGTCAGGTACTAAAAACAACACAAAAACTTTGGGTAAGTGTTTCTTTTGAATGATTTACATAATTTAAATATAAATTAGTTAGTAACGATTTCAGTTAAGGCAATATTTCATATAATTGTAATTTTTTTCCAGTACCTACCTACCCTTTTTGTAAAAAAAAGATAAATAACAAACTCTTGCTTAATTAGGGCTGTAGATATCTTAACGTGACAACAGTCAACAAGTTTATAGATGTTATTTTCATTTTGAAGGTTTATGATTGTAAGTACTATTTGGTTTATAATAAGTGGTGGCTGCCTAGTGAGTGTTAGGTACAATGTTATTCTTGTGTGTGTGTGATTCTTTTCACAATGTGATTCTTTATATAACTAAGTAGGTAATCTGGTAAAATCGTAATCATTCAAGATTATTTAAAACCAAAGAGTAAGTATAAGAATACTTAATTTCCTAATAGTTATTTAAGTTGATTACATTTTTTGAAATATTTTTTGTAAAGAGTTGAAAAAAAGGTATTTTTTTATTATTTTCTATCAGCCATATTACTAATTACAAAAACATACTACATTTTGAGACACATACCATGCTTTGTTGATTAAAAAATTTCTATAAACTTCATGTGTTTTCTTGCAATACCGCGGAACATACTGAATTTGTTTCCACTTCATGGCTTAAGTGGCTAAATCAAAGCCGCGTAAATGACGTAAATACCTAATTCGTTATGATTTCTTAAAATTAGATTAACTTTCTTGTAGAACTCTTAATTCAATATGTTCTGTGTAGAAACATAATATCTTCCAAAATAATAAAGATATAACGTTTTAAGCTCTTCCTGTAAAGTTGGGTGATGAGTAGATACGCAGTATTTACTAGTGCTAGTTACGCTGTATTGCACTATCCCCGACGATATATTATTTTTACAAGCTTTTATTTACTTTCACCTGTCCCGTTGTGTATGTAATCAAATCTTGCAAGTTAAATTTGATCCACTTCCCGGTTTCCGATTGAGTTGCAATTTTGCACGAATATGCAAATCGTGTGACAATGCAATATTATGATGATGACGTGGAGCTGATCTGATGATGGAACTGGAAGGTGGCCATAGGAACTCCGTAATAAAACCACATAACCCCATCGAGTTTGGGCTCGTTAGAATCGTCTCAATGAGTTGTTGATGGTATACAGAAAATCAATAAAAGCTTGTACCAAAAATGATTTTTTTGACAAAAACTTGTTTTTGGTCTAAATAATATCAAAAACATAATATAAGCGGCATCTAGCGAGCTGAAATTGGATTAAAATTAAGCTCGCTAGATGGCGCAAATCGACAACTAACATCAGCGTCCTCTATCAAACTGAAATTGTACCAAAATTATGCTTAAACGGCTCAACCGAATTGAATGAAAATTTACACGAAGATAGTTTTTAGCCTGGATTAAAATATAGGATAGCTTTATCCCGGGTCCACGCAGACGATGTCGCGGGCGGAAGCTAGTAGTTCTATATTCGAACGTAATCTATATATATAAAAGAAGAAGTGCTGACTGACTGACTCATCAACGCACAGCCGAATCTACTAATGTTAGAGAGTTGATCTTTGCACAGTAGGTTACTTTTATAACGTGGGCTAGGGATAAGAAGGGATTTTTAGGGTTCCATAGTCAACAAGGAACCCTTATAGTTTCGCCATGTCCGTCCGTCCGTCTGTCTGCCTGTCCGTCTTCGGCTTAGCTCAGTAACCCTTACAACTAGAAAATTTCAATTCGGCGTGGGTATTATAACATAAACCAATCACGCCGACAAAACAGTAGAATAAAATCCTGAAAAAAATTTTTTTTTTAGGGTACCTCCCCTGCGTGTCAATTGGTGATGTATTTTCTTTATCTCGTTAAACCTAATAGTGTGGGATATCGTTGGATAGCTTGTTCAAAAATATTTTGGGTTTTCTTAAACTATTTTTCAACTCAGTGATGCATTTCCGAGATAATCGGATTTAAGCCCTAATTTTTGTTCGAGTCATGTGTCCCCCCCCCCCCCCCCCTGCCAGTGCCGGCTAAATGGCTACTACTGGGGACGTGTAAAAATTCGTGACAGTAGTACATATAATGAGTTTAAACCATTTATACCGAACCGAGTAAACTGATTGTATCACGTTCGGCTTGGACAGCAATGCAATAATATTATATAACAATGGAAACAGACAGACACTTCTACACTACACACCCCTCGTGCTACATAAAACTTCCTGGTAACAACGTATGAATTAATGACTGCATTAGGAATTCTGTCAGCAAAAAACTTGTCTCATAACTGTCAATTTTGACGATAACTTATTATATCCCAATTATGTCGCTGTAATGGTAATCAATCTTAGGCCGGCGTCATCTCGCGTCGTAATAAAATCTGCCGCGCTGACGCGATCCATCGTCTCGCCCGTAATCTCAGTCCTGCTTCAGTGTGGGACGGGCGTCCACTAACATATAGCTCATCGTCATATATTTAAAAGCCAGGCTCTTGTCAGTGGAGTAATTCCATCTTAGTCTATATTAGTAGATTTAGATTCAGATTTCTTTATTTCATAGCATTTATTAGCACAAACACTTTACAAATACACACATATTGTATTATTTATTTAAACTGATATTTATAATATACTATCCCATTTGATTTTATTTATTTATTTATTTATTAGGCTCACACAACAAATTACAGTCATACATTGAGTACATTAAAAGCTTAGTGTAGACACATCTAGACATCTGGACTACAATTCTAAACAGTGTAAGTAATTTGAATCCATGTAAACTATTTTGCTAAATAAATGTCTTATGTCTAGATGTATAACAATATATCAACTATTGATTTCTCACGAGTATAGTATAATATACAAATTGCGGATGTCAACCCATACTAATATATTTATGTCATTTCATATTAATGCTGAGCCGTACCTACCTAGGATGTCACCTTTTCACGCTCAACCGATTTAAGTAAATTGCATCCTTACCGAGGAAAATGGAAGGGATATGTGTGATGGAGGATTGTCCATTTGCGTATTATAGTTGACACAATGTTGTATTATAGTTGACACAATGTTGCTTTAAATCTACTGACCTATTTTTTCATGCGATAAACCGCTTCTGAGATACCGAGGAAAGCGTAGGTTTTCGTTTGAGTGTAATTCTTCCCTTAGCTGACCCCGCAGACCCAACCTTTGTCACGACGCGCAATAAAGGCCGCTAAGGGCTCATTTAGGGCTTTATCCGGAAGCTTGTCTTATCGCTACATGATGAGACTTCGCTAAAACGTAAAAATGCTGTAAAAATGTTTTGGGGTCGATGTGAGAGTTACGCTTCGCAATCCGATTTCAAGTCAATGTTATGCTTAAGAGGAATGCTATATGTTTGGTTTATGCCTCGGAGATTCCCATTTTTTTGTCCAAATCAAAGAGTTTCGACTTTTTGCAAAATATTTGGTATTAATATTAATTCGTTCCCTCGTTAAGCTCGGCTCGCGTGACACAAACGTAGCACATTAAATACATCATGTTAAACTTAATTGAACTACTATATCATTGCACAAATTGTATTGACTAAGTAAATAATAATACGCTATTTATTCTACGCGCGGACGAAGTCCACAGTGGCGAAGCGGTGTAATCCGCTTGAGTGAAAACTTCAGCGAATATTAAGAGATTGAGTGAGTTTGAACAAGTGTTTCTAATCTCACTCGGGTTCGGATCAAAGTCAGTGAGGTATGAATAACAAATATTCACTGAGGTGCATGCAGATATATTTTAAACATCTAGCAAAATCTCTTCCAATCGGCGATCCAGCGCGTCTTATCAGAAAACAAATAAAATCACACTACACGTGCCGAGTACGTGTCCAACATATTGTGTTATGTATGAGCTAAAGTAACAAGTAAGTACCTATCTATTTTTTCAGGATCGTATTTTCTATATTTTGCTTTCAGCAACCTAGCCTAAAGAAAATGAATAAATACATATACATATCGTCCAATAAATTGATTTTAACATTGCATTTACTTTTCTGTCACATTTGGTTTTATGAAAAACAAAGTATTGTAAGTATATAAATATACATTTCTGACAAAAACATATTCTTTGGTGCAAACTCTTATTGCCAACTGTATTTCTCTATATACCATCATCATCTACCTACTCGGTGAGAATCCGGCAATTCTAACGCGCCCTAACTCAACGGGGTCACGTCGGTTAATCACGTAACGTTTCGGACGCGCGTCAGGACAGTTTAACTGTAATTTTTCCATGTGACATATATGACATTTAGATCTATCTGCATTACGTGATCAACATGCTGAATTCCCATGGCCCCCTTTTGTCTCCATCGTCAGATCAGCTCGATAGTACCAGAAATTGTCATCCAAACTATAGTTAAACGCAATTTCAGCATCTTCTTCAGCTTCCCGCCCTCTGTCTTCCCGGCCTCCTAGTAATGTACTAGTGACAAAACATGACAATATTATAAATAAACGTGAGGGTACGTAATCGTTAACAAACAAACCGACGACATGCAGCTAGGCTTTCTTTGTTAATTTGTTCACGGAACTCTGAAATAAGAAAACCGTTTTCCATCCCCAATCTACATTTAACTTCACGAAATTAAGAAATTCGCATCCGATCCGTCTCGTTATCCTGAAATCTAATTTCCCTACGTCACTGGCACGTGAAAAAAGGGGAGAAAAGGTCCAAAAAGAATAAATTAAGATCAAATCTCGGATAAAAAGCGGTGCGTAAAACGTTTCCTTCCACCCTCCTATCTTACTCCCACGTGTATTCGAAAAAGCAACCTTATGAAGTGCCCAATTCGGTTTATATTAGGAATTGCCGCAATATACCGATGTGACATTGTGAGAGTAAAATGGTAAGCGATGTTTTCTGCGTGGATGGATGCCAAAACGGACAGACGTAATGGCGCCGCCTGATGTACTCGCAACACCTGATGTGCGATTCACGTTCAACTTTGGTTCATCGCCACTCGTCCCAGGATAACTTGACCCCGCGATTCATAACAACGAGGCGTAATCTGAGCTCTGGCTTATACTTACCGGCTGCTTGAAGCGAATTGTCGGACAGATTACACATTATGATTCTAAACCCCGTTTATTTTATGGTTTTTGGGACATAAGAAAATAATTATTTGCATTTTAGTTTCGTTTAAGTAGATCGCGGGAGTCCGTTGCGGGTGGCGCAGGACCGGTCATAGGGATGGTGGCACCAAATAAAATAACCAATAATGTTGTTCGAATGAGGATTAAACATATATAGGCACATTGAGGAAAAACTAACGCAAGTCAATAAATATTCACAAGGTTCTACTACTTGTAAGTGTTCAAAGCTTTAAGAGCTGGTATACTCTGTCCCATTTCCGCAAAATGCACATTCACATAAAACGATTGTCAATTACTATGTCGCTCGAGAGTCGAGACCCGTCACGTCATGGGTCTCAAGCGTTTTCTCTCTCTATCAATCAAGCAATATTAAAACGGTTGTATCTTCGTAATTATTTGAGATACGTGGATACGATTTTCCTTATTAGGCATAAGTTTTTGCCCTCCTTCGTTTGGAGTAATAATAAAATTAAGAGTCCTCAACCCTATTGTGGCACTCTTTAGGGGACGCCTATGTCCAGCAGTGGACGTCTTTCCGCTGATATACTTAATATTGATGATGATGAATGCAGATGCAGGGTATCATGTTGTACCTACTAGGTAACTAAGAGATTACACACGCAATGTAAATTACTAATGATGGCAATAAATATATGAATATGATGAGATGTTTTTAAGGTCATCGCATCAAATCAAATGAATTCTGGTTATCAAAATGAAAACAAAACATATATGTAGCCAGTGGCAACTCAACGATCTTGCCTCTTCAGGAAATAAGGATTATTTAACACGTATATAAATATTCTAACAACGAACTTCATAATTCCTAATAAATACTTAGATTTTCAAACGCTTCCAAAGTGAAGGTATTCTAAACTGGGCACGGACCTCTCGAAAATAATAGCGTTGTGCGCCAAGGTAAAGTTTGCACTAAGACCCTTAACCCTATATAAATTAACCCGTTGACGTAAGAGTTACTTAGGACGGCTTACAGGACCCTCAGCCCTCAGCCCAATAGAGACATTATAAACCCGCACCTTTGTTGGTTGATAATTAGGTATTCAAATCCGAATTGGGCTATTTATGTAGGAAAATGAAGCACAATGGGAGCTCTGGTCGTTTCAGCGACAAGGTGAGCACGGCCCCCTAAAAATGTAAGTAAACCCCCGAGTGCTCGACGCTCTACTAGTATATGTCAAAATGACATGACTTACATTCGAATGAAGAAAATCCTCTTCACTCCCCTTGGCAAGGGTGCACCTGTTCAGGAATTGAATTCAATGAGTGCTCAAATTCAATCTTCTAATCGCGAAGATCGTAACGACCATCTCAAAAATATAAACACGGCACTCCGTGTAAATATTACACAGCAGTGGCCTATTATGAGAATAGTTTTGGAACAAAGGGACAAGGGGATTTCAGTTGGAGGTCGGAATAAGACATCGAACTTGAAAAACGCCAATGATACTACTATTTTTGCTCACACAAAAGAAGACATGGAACTACTGTTGACACGCCTAGAAACAGCAAGCCTCTCATTCGGACTCGCCATCAACAGAGACAAGATGATCGTGAACCGAGCTGAACTTATTGAGCCTGACATCTCCATGATTGGCAACTGTGGTGTTGTCCAAAGCTACGTGCACCTCGATTCCATGATCACGATCACTGGCGGGTGTGATGACGAGATTCGTAGGAGATGTGCTATCTCAAGATCTGCAGTTGATAAGTTAAGTAATCTAGAGCAACCGTAACATCGCCAAAGCCATGAAAATTCGTCTGATGAGAAGTCTTCCCAGTTTTCCTATATGGTGCAGAAAGATGCCCGGTGCGCCTGAAAGACAGACGCAAAATTGACGCACTCGAAATGTGGCGCTGGCTTCGACTGCTGCAAATTCGATGGACAGCGTTTTCGGATCAATGTTTCGATCTTGGAAGAACTTAAAATCAAAGAGAGATTTATCGTCGACGTAACGGGTACCGATCTTACACAAATCGACCTAGTCCCATAGTAAGCTCTATAAGGCTTATGTTACGGATACTAGACGACGATATATTTAATAGATACAAATATACTTAAATACATAGAAAAAATTCAAGACTCGGAAACAAATATTCCTGCTCATTACAAAAAATATTATCCCTTAGTGGGAATCGAACCCAGTTCCTTCAGATTCATAGGCAGCTTCACTACCTACCAGGCAAACCGGTCGTTATAAAAATGGGACCCACCTGGAAGCATATACTTACAAATAAAAATAAAAAATTACGAATCGGCTCATCAATGACGGAGTTCTGAGGTAACAAACATTGAAAAAAAAAATATACAACCGAATTGAGAACCTCCTCCTTTTTCTTGAAGTCGGTTAAAAATGAGACATTCCTGCACTAATTCAATTAGGATGTTTTTTCGCAGCCGAGGCGGAGCGGCTTTAAGGCATACAATGACTTAAAAATATTTCAATAAAATCGTTCACACAATGATAGTTTTGAGGAAAAGAGGTTTTTGTTAAAAAAGTGTATACAATTTTTTTTCTCATGTTTTTTGGCAAAGTTGGATTGCCACGCGTTACAACATGGTATTGTTGATATTTTTTTACTTAAACATGGTAAGAAAATGTAGTTTTAAGTGTAGTTTTCTCATGAAAAGACGATGGTTCCTTTTAGCAAAAATATTTAAGTGAGACCTTTTTGATTTAATAGGGACTATAAACAGGTATACTAAAAAATTATACACACTAGTTTGAATGTACTTTATCAGCAAAATGTTTACAAAACAAAAAATCTAAAAATTCAGAAATATTATTCTCTAATCTAATCCTTCCCAAACATCAAACGCTTTCATTAAAAAATAAGATATAAATAATGTGCTTTCGTCAGGAATTAACCGAACGTAAAAATCGTGATGGACCTGTGCAATCAGATTAAGAAGGCTCTTCAAGTCTTTAACTTTGCGTCGGCAACAGGCTTTCCTGATGGCCAAAGTGGTTCCATTAACTGCTTGGTTATAATTGATGATGCCCTTCCCCGAGTACTCTTTTCATAGTATCTACTTCCTTAAATTCTTCAATGAAGTTAGATCTCATGTAAATTTGAAACATTTCATGTTTTCTAAGCTCTATTTCTTTTGTGGGCAGCCATGACACTGTGTCTACTCGGGGAAGGGCCTCATCAAGTATTAGCAAGCAGTTAATGGAACCACTTTGGTCATCAGGCAAGCCTGTTGCCGACGCAAAGTTAAAGACCTGAAGAGCCTTCTTCATCCACAGGTTCATCACGATTTTTACGTTCGGTTAATTCCCAATGAAAGCATCGAGGATGATCTGGAAGGCTTTTCGGGTGAACCTGACTTTGAAGTGGAAGATGAAACTAACGAGTACTAAGAAAGCTTTGTGATAAAATCTTTCTCTTACATTTTTAATTAAAGCGTTTGATGTTTGGGGAGGATTAGATTAGAGAGTAATATTTCAAAATTTTGCTAAACTTTTGTATTGTAAACATTTTTGTTAATAAAGTAGTACATTCAAAGTAGTGTGTATATTTTTTTTATTAAATCGACAAGGTACCAACCCTGACTTAAATATATTTACTAAAAGGAACCATTGCCTTTTTCAGAGAAAACTACACTTATAACTACAATTACATGACATGTTTACTTAACAAAATATCTATTATACCATCTTGTAACGCTTGGCAATCCAACTTTACTGAAAAATATGGGAAAAAAATGTACACACTTTTTAACATAATCCTCTTTTTCTCAAAATTATCATTGTGTGCGTTGGTTTCCTTGTACATAAATACGTCCAATTATGTCAGATAGTACGACTTTGATCTTTAAAGCCTCTTGCATGTAACTCAAATTTGGGTAATGTGTAGGTTGGTTCCATTTGGTACAAATACGTCAAATTTCGATTATGCAAACCAGATTCAATGAACTTGGTTCCTTACGTTATATAAACTAGATTATTTTAACCAGGAACCATGTGATGTTGGATCTTTGTTTAAGTGTTAACTTTTGCAGTTTTTATTATGCAAACAAGAACCAACCCGCATGGACTCTTATGAAGTAAATGAAACGATACTGTAACGGTCAACCACGTGACATGGATCTTTTCAAATACATATAACGTAAAATTAGCAAGTTACCATACAGCGTGGATCTTTTCAAAGTTTTATGAAACAATGATAATGCGGTTTGATAACTTTGTCAACGGAATCTTTTCATATGTCGAATGATCTTACGACTTTGATCTTTCTGTAGGGGGTATAAGGCACATTTTTAAAGCCTTCTGCATACTTAACTCAATTTTGGGTGATGTGTGGGTTGGTTCCCTTCTGCATAAATACGTCCAATTACAAACGAACATAAATACTGTACTTTGGTTGATGTAGGTAACTAGTGACCGAAGAGCTGGCGGCTTTCTCGCGCAACGCCGCCACCATCCTCGGTAATGACGAGAGGGCCTTTTTTTTAGATTTAACTTAGTTTTATTTTAATTTAGTTAATGTTCATTACATTATTATCTTGTGCATAGGTACTTTAGAAAATAAATGCTTTTACTAAAACAATAAATACTTATTAATTTTATATACATACAATACATTTAGAACATGCAAGGCTCACAAACTCATTTTAATTGAGCCGAGTTCATAACTATGGAACTAAACTGGTCACATATCTTTTCATCTGGTAACGCGTTCGCGACCGGCCCTAAACGTCCACGGGCATAAACCGCGCCGTTTGGAAAGAAATCACATAACATTACTGCTTCTGCTAGGCGATTCACAACCTGTCACTTCACTTCACTTGACACCCTGTTCAACCTGACCCCAGGATTAGAAGTGAGCGTGATTGGAGGTCAACCTCACACAGGAACGCCTGAGGTGAGTGGGTGTACGTTGTGAATACCAGGGCAGCTATCGGATTTTTATGCAGGGCATTTTCAACGGCTTTTAGCTTCGGTACGGTACAAGATTTATGTCGTGTTTTGCGGTTTACACCTAGAGTAAGGTTCAAATATTATGATGCTTTATTAGCACTATACGGTGCTGGGTCGCATTATTCTAGACTATATAATCTCATGACAGTTTTGTATTGGTTACTTACCTATGCTACTTATTAGTTTCGGATTTTTTTTCAGAATTTTATTTCATCTTGTTCCAACTCCTCAAAAAGAGTATGACATGCACCATATTCTTCCCTTTCCTATAATATAGGATGCACCCGCAATGAACTTTTACGTTTTTCTGTTTCTTTTTGCTTATTCTTGTACAAATAGTAGGCCAATGAGACTTTATTTTTCGACATTATCACACACGTGTAGTCACTATGATGACGGCAATCGCAGCATTTGCTTATGCGATGTTTATTTATCCATCCGGTAAAAATATAAAATGTACTTATACAAGCATATCCGTTTTTTGACGGTTCGTTGTCCGGCGAAAACAACGGACGTCTACAAGCGGCTTTATTATTTATAACTAGCTTCCGCCCGCGACTTCGTCTGCGTGGACCGGGGATGAAAACTATCCTATATTTTAATCCAGGCTGTAAACAATCTTCATGCAAAGTTTTATCCATATTGGTTCAACCGTTTCAGCTTGATTGAGTAACAAACATCCAAACATCTAAACATCCAAACATCTAAACTTTCGCATTTTTAATATTAGTAGGATGACTATACTGATTCGCACGAAGCTCTTTGCCTCCAGTTTTCGCGCGAGGACAGCTCTTTAGCTCTCTTTAGTGGAACTCACTTACGGCAAACCTACCAGCTAGTATAACTTGCATCTTTTCAAGACGAGAGTGAATCAGCACTGCCTAGGTATGAATGTAACACCCTCGACCTCATCATCACTTACCATCAGGTGAGTCAACTGCGTAATAAAAAAAAATGTAATAACGAGCCTTACTTTATATATAACAACAAGGCGCCCATTCGCGATTGAGAGTAGGTAACATGTGGTTTTTGTGTCGCTCAGATTTATTTGGAGTAGGTAGGTACTAAATTAATTTTAAAACTAAAATTCATTCACATATAAAACTCGAATAATATTCCCGTGACATACTATTATTGGCAAACAGACGAGATATGTTGGAACTCACAATTTTTCTTATTTCAGTACGGTACCGTAAAAACACAGCTGCTTTTGGGACATGTTATGTACAAAAATAAAATACAGGTTCTTATCTGAGCGACTCACCACATGTCACAACAGATATGAATCCCATTAAACCCTCAAAAGTATGCAAATTAAGTGCCGGAAATTATACAGAAAAATGGCTACCGAAATAAATTCCTAATTTACTAAACAAATTATTCCAGCTTGCGAGGGATTGGCATTATCCTGCTGGCTACAGGTGGCAGTGGCGGGGGTCCATTTCACTACATGCATTAAATTGGAATCGGTATGGTATTTGTCACGTATATTAAGCGCATAGCTTTAATATAAAAATAACATAACAGTGAAAAAAATGCTTACGACCTGGCTGATGGTAAGCGGATACTCGTACCGTAGCCTATTCATTCATTCATTCATAGATTCATGCCTTTATTCCCAATAGGGATAGGCAGATCACATGAAACTTATGTTCGAGTGCCACTTTTAGCATAACAGATCGACAAAATGTGATATCGCAGTGATAGTTTGCTAGCCCATCGCCCACAACACGCTTCAACACTGCTCCCTTAGTCGACTTTTACGACACCCACGGTAAGAAGGGGGAGGTGAAATTCTAACGCAACACCACAAGGGGAACCGTAGCCTAAGACAATAGTAAATGCAGAATAACTCTTACCAGCCCTTTGAATTGAGGCTTCTCTCTTTTGTCGACAGTAAACGACGAAGGATGTTTTAGGGTATTTATTGCGATTATTACGCAGCAGAAATCGTAAAAGTCGTGGGTGTCATAAAAGTCGACTAAAGGAGCAGGGTTGAACTGTGTTGTGGGCGATGGGCTAGCAACTTATCAGTGCGATATCATTTTGTCGATCTTTTATACCCACAATTATGCTAAAAGTGGCACATAAGTTTCATGTCCTCTGCCTACCCCTTTTGAGAGTAAATGCGTGAATCTATGTATATATGTATAAAATAGCAAGAAATTGTGAGAACTTAAGTATGGTCATACGGTTTAAAATAGGCAGCAGTACCTATGACAGACAGATAGACTAAGTAAAAGTGTCTGAGCATTATACTATTATACCCCTTCTGTCAAATGTCGCGCGTCTTCTGGAAAGCCGGCCCTGGCGGTCCTTCGAGTTCCACTATGGATCCCTAAAACTGAAAAGCCGTCTCGATGAAACTCCTGACTCGACGACGACCCCAATCGCATTCAACCCGCGCCGCGACAAAGCACCTTAAATACGTTTGCGTCGTCCACTTGTTCCCTTTATTTCCGCTTTTTAAACCCTCAGGGACTGACCCGAATCGCGGGAACCCTTTTAAGGCATCGACCTGGTCAAAGGAAAATTTGAGACGCAATCGTTTGAGGTTTGAATATCTAGGTTTTAGGTAAGTATATAATCACTTTTACTATAGATACAGATAGGCAGGCAATTGTATTTAGACCTAAAATTGGAAAGGCAAAGTCATACATTAGAACTGAATACAGAGCCATATTAGTATTTGATTGGTTGAGTACTTAGTTAGTGTAGTGTACTACACGGTTATATATAAGTAAGTAAGGTCATAATTCTAATTTAGATCGAGCACAAATTCATTACGTTTCAATAACTGCTCGCTATTATATTAAGTATATTATGTCGACTATACAAAATGACGATAGCCGATATGCAATAGAACATTGTTTACATACATACTTAAATACATTGGTTCACACCTTTATTCCCAAAATTGGTAGGTAGAGCACATGAAACTTATATTCCAGTGCCACTTTTAGCATAAATGTGGGAATTAAAAATTGATAAAATGTGATATCGCAGTGATAGGTTGCTAGCCTATCGCCCACAAAACACTTCAACCCCCCCCCTTCCCTTCCCTTAGTATACTTTTACGACACCCGCGGGAAGAGCGGGGTGTGATGAACATTGAATGCTGGTAAAATGATTGATGTTACGATAATTGCGCCAGATGTTATAAGTTGTTTATCAATCCTGTGGGCGGAACATGGTTGCCATTTTATCACTTATCGTTGTGGTAAAGCCGCCCATCACGCTCTGACAAGTATGCGAGTACGAGAGTGACGGATGCCTTATCCACAACGATAAGTGATAAAATGGCAACCGTGCTACGCCCGCTGCACGGCTATCACGCGACGACGGCGCGCGAGCTCTCTCGATTTTTCTCGCACTATCCGTCTCCCTCTTAATAGAACACTTAGAACAAGAGATATAGTGCGAGAAAAATAGAGAGTATGTCGCGGCCGTCCCATGATAGACGTGCAGGTAATGTTTACTATTGTAAAACCAGTATTTATTATTAAGGATCACCAACAGCGGTAACAACAAACACGAGCACTATTTAAAAATAAAAACATTTTCAACACAATCGTAACGTACCTCTTATTGTGTCGCTTTTAGGCTCGTAATCCTGGATATTAAACATGCGTGTTTTATAACATTACGACACTCGTGTGTATGGTTATATCCCGATTAAGTCAGATTGGCACCTTGCAGCAAGATGTATGCAAGCACACGGTGCATTCTTAAATTAACCGGGTTATACAGAATAGAATGTACAGCTTTTTTTTAAATTCTCGACAAATGGATTCTTACTCGACTAAACAAATTAAATCCTTTTTGATAATTAATTGACTATTTCTTTTTGGATATGATATAGAAACGTTTAATTTAGTAAAACTATTCACTTTTGAAAACATTTTACATTAATTAATAAACATAACATTTTAAAACGAAAATATTTATTTTATTGTGTATTGGCTATTTAGAGATTTCATCGCACACGCACTGCGCAAACTTCACGAAAAAAAAAACTGTTGCGCGCCATTATAGGTTATCTTACAGATATTTGTAAACATTGTTAATGCGTGTTTGGTTATTAGTAACAACAATGTTGACTTGTGGTGACTAGAAAATAATGGACGCCACTGGAAATTCTTGGCGATGTATACAACATGTGAGTAAAAACCTGTTGTCATCAATAAGTAAAGAAAATAACTTGGCAGGCCTATAAAATGTTCATCTTATGAAAAAAAAATTTCCTCGCAAGATGTGTTGAAAAACGTCGTATGAAACGCGTGAGCTTTGATAATTACATCCTCGGCTCTCTTATCACGCTCACCTGCGGCTCGCGTGATAATTCCGCCTCTGATGTAATTATCAACATACCTCACTTGTATCACAATGTACTATTTATTTATTTATTTAAACTTTATTGCACAGAATAAAACTTATCGTACAGAAGGCGACTATTGCCGTATCATTACTGTAGAGCCTTCAATCTAACTAGTCGAGGCGGCGCCAAACAAGCCGTCTGTAATAGTAAGCGGTGTTTGTTAAAAACGTTACGAATACAATAGGATTTAACGGCCGTTAATTTCAAACCTGTTTTACCATCACCAGCCCCCCTAGCACGCTAGGTTTTATGGCCGACGTAAAGCATTCGTCCCTCTTGCACTCGCATATTTGCCAGAATGGGACGAATGCTTTATGTCCGGCATAAAACTATTGTATATTTTATATTTGCGATATATATAGTGTGTATTATATTTTATACTGTTTTATTTGTCTAGAATTAATACCTATTAGGTTTTGTTTTCATTTTCTCTGTGTTTTTGTACACGGTATAAGTTTGCCTATCTCGGTCTACCTACCTTCCTCTCAATTGCTCAAAGGTTAGCTGGAAGAGATCCCTTATAGGGATAAGTTCGCCTTTGTACTTTGATCTATTGTGTGACATGTATATTCTTTAACCTGTTATTGTGTACAATAAAGTGCTTACATACATACATACAAAACTTAGCGTACTAGCCCCCTGAACCACGGATCGTAACTCCAAACAACTGTTAATCGGGTTGTCATTTTTCTAACGAATTCCCACCGAAAAATGTTAGGGTAATTATTTTCTCATATAGCAACCCTGCCTGAAATGTCATTGTTGTCTATGCTTTTAACAGTTTTGGAAGTTTTATTTAGCCCGCGGAAAAATTATAATACCAGAAAATTTGTAAAATACGGCCAAGCCAATATTACAGTTAAATACGTCAATACTTCGCGTGTTGACCTTGTGTGACAACTGTGAGAGTAGGTACCTATTATTAAAAGGGTAGTATTTTAACGAGTGACTGTAAATTAAAGTGTCAAAAATAATTAATTTACGTTATTGTGTGAGTGAGCGACTGACTGCGAGTGACGAGAAATCAACAGAACAAAAACTTACAGTTCTCTTATTTATCGCCGAAAATTGTATGGCCGATTATCACTTCCCAACTCACGTTTCGCGTAATTTTATTTCGCCGAACGTTCATTTCCCAACTTAATAAATTTATTTGTTTTATTTACCAACTTAACAGTTACCAACTCAACATGTGGTCTGTGTTTTATAATGTAATTTTTCAAAACGCCTACTTTCATGTTGTATAATGTTTTAGTTGGCATAACATACATTTGGTTGTTTACTGTTTTAGGTATTTAGATCGTCGTAGGATAAAAATTACAATATTTGTGTTGCGAACAAGTATTTCCGCTCTTTTATTAAAAAAAACCTCGAAGAGGTAAGCGGGAGCTCTGCTCCTACGTCTTCTAACCTATCCGCGATCAGAGTCGGTTATGCCACTAAGTCCCTGCTGTTCCTGTCCGTTGTTCTTTGAAAAACTTGAGCGGTTCGTTTCTGTTGTTGATGTAAAATTACTTGTTATCATCTCTAGTTAGTTTGTTTAGAATTTTATAAATTTTGTAAAACACCGATTGTCACATTTGTATTTATAAATTTAACCAACCAAAGAATATGCTAGTATCTTTTCTTATTTGTATCTTGCCTAACGTATGAAAAGGGAACTGTTGCATCAACTATTCGTCCAAGAATTGTTCGCCTAAGTGAAAGATCTGACAAATGATGAATCTGCCAAAAGTGTAAAGGCGTTATAATAATCCGCTTTATAATAATTCTGCGAATTAAAAAGTTGTCATATAAAATTTTGGTAATCGTTAGTTGTCAAAGTGAATCGTCGGCGAAACGTTAGTTGGCAAATGAAATTCGGCCAAAAAAAGTTCTGCGAAAAGGCAGACATTAATTTGAGTTACTTAAAATACAAAATGATAAGCTTCATAATATTTGAGTGACCTAATATTTGTTTGAGTGTCAACGTTACGTCCTGCATTTTTTTCAATATTTGGCAAATGTTTGTTTTTTTATGCGTTTTTTTATGCCCTGCCAATAGCCTCCACCACCCAGTACCTTGTGAGTGGATAGTCGACGCGCACGCCGTTGCTGCTGCCGCGCACCCGCCTAAGTAGTGACGATAATTATCAGGATAATTATCCTACGGGGCTAGCACAACTGACGCCGCGCCGCGACGCGAGTCGAGAAAGCCCTCCTCTTTCTAATTTGCATGCGAGTGAGGCAGGAGACGCACAGTCGCGCGCAAAGCGACTAAGCAGCAATAGTTGTGCTAGACGTACTGTATCGATTTAAAACATATAACACACGGTCATCATGGTGCGGTGCCATCAATTCTACCGCAGCTACCAGTCATGGGCCACATCCACAATCCAAACAAAAGAAGCCGACATTCCGTGACCTTGGCGAAACGTGGTCGACGGCCCCTATTTTTACGATCATAAAAATGTTTTGCGGAAACGAAGGATTTTATGTTGCAACTTCGCGTCTCAGTAAAGTTAAAGATGACTCATGTATAACGTTTAGTGACCATGCACAATTTACCATAAAGTATGAACTAGTAGCTTAGTTATTTCAACAACTGTACCGTGTTCGACACAGTGTGTCAGCCAGGGTTCGGTCGACTAAAACCTAATAGTCCTTAATCAAATAGTGATCAACGTATTGATGTTGCATTGTCTTATTTTTTGCGTATAAGCGATATAATCGCATAGATTTTCAATTCTAACTCAACCACTTTAGATCCTACTTAGCTCCGTTAGACGGTTCAAGTAATAAACGAGAAAAAATAAGGGCAAAGACACGATTAAACGGCTTAACAACGGCGGAGCAGGACCCAGTCGTCATTATGTCTGGCCCTACCGTCTTCTAAACGGGCCATACTTTTCTCGTAATAAAGTATAATGTGTGTTACGTTCAGCTGGAGATATTCATGATAATTTAATGGTACATATAAAGGGAAAGAGTCTGTCAGGACGTCACTGTAAGTTTGTAGCTCCACATTACAGTAGGGGCAGGGGCTACCGCTATATGCGCTATATGCCTGAAGCTATAGGTAAGTAGCTCAGTGTATCCGACTTCAGAATTTTTTTCACCAGTATATTCATCCTTGTCCTATCATGTAAACAAACATGACGTCAAATATGATCATAGACAATGTCTAGTGATTGGAAATGACGATGAAATATATATGAAGTGTGATTCATAGACAATCTAGACATCGTTATGTCAGATATTTTTGAGGTCATTCGTTCGTTACTTCAATTATTAAAGAAAATCTTACTATAAATTATATTTTACAGTGGGTTAGGTACTCGGTTGATTTCTATACTTTGTGAGCTTCTTTAAGTATAGGTACATCAACATAATGTCTTCGAAAAGTGTTTGTTTACATGATAATACACATAAGGATGAATAGACGTTAGAAAGGACTTAGACAATTTTAGGTCAAATCTTCGTCTGGGTTCCCAATGATACGCCGCAAAAGCACGCACAGTGAAATCAGTACCGTCGAGCTCGTTTATATCAAAGCAACAATGGCTTGAAGAGGCAGCTTTTGTCAGTGACAGAGGCATGCGGGGGTTATCGGATATATTCTGGATTGGTTGTTAGGTACTTTCATGTAAATTACCTACCTGTTGTCTGTTATTTTGTCTTCTCAGGTTTCATACACTTCATATACATATGTATTCAGTATTTATATACTGTCCGACTTAATGAAAAAATGGCAGGTAGATAAAGGAAGGAACAGAAAACCGTTAGTTGTACTTTCAAGGTTAAAACCACAAGCCATTTCCTATACTTTTTATTTTATTATAAAATATCTGAAAATTATTATGAGTACCGCAAAATAATGAGGTCTTGTCTTTCGGAATATCAACTTAATCGATATAAGTAAGTATGCTATATTTTATTCGGGTTAAATATAATGACCACCAAAAAATACTTTCATACCCTGAAACTCTCTTATCAAAAAAATATACTGAACACAAAAAAAAAAAACCTACCCTTACAATAGTACTAGCTGTTTAGTAACGACTGCACATTAAATTGTATTCAAAGACCTTAGTAAATGATCACTAAATCTGAGCGAGCAAATTAATACAATATTTCTACCTAAATAACCCACTGATTGCCATAAAATGTCTGCAAATAAAGTACCCACCGAAAACATTACATGTAGTGATGCCAAGACTCCATAGCTCATACAGCTTTCAGCGTGAAAAAGATATCAGATCGCAATTAGCGCCAAGCTTCCTGCTCCACACGGCGTAACTCTACCACTACCAGCCACGCTCTACAAATTCTACATCTTGGCTAAAAAGTATAGCTTTTTTTGGGCACATCCCGGTCGCCGCGTAGACTTTCACGCCGAATGAATTTATGATGATATTAATACGTTTTTTTTTGTATCTGATTTTACCAGAAAGCAGTCCCCACGAAGGATACGGGCGAGTGAATCTGCGATTACTGTATGGTAAATGATTTCTAATGGAATAAGTGATTCTGTGTTTGAATGATGAGTATGGTTGTAATGGCTGATGGGTGAAATGAAGAATAAACTATATGCCATTGAACTTTTTCAGGTTATTAACTATGGAGGTGGCGAGTTTGCAAAAAGAGGCTATTGTACTTTCTTTATGAATGATTTCCTGCAGGTTATATGGTTCTATATGGAGATTATGACAGGTGATTTCGTGGTTAAATCTCGGGTTTGTGAATTTCGGGCAGTCATTTAAAAGGTGGTCGACGGATTGTGAGGTGCTTCCATCGCACGGGCAAAGGTCATCGGTGGTTATCTTGAAGCGGTATAGGTAGGATGTGTGGTAGCCGTGTCCTGTGAGAATTTGGGTAAGATGGAATGAGATAATGGTCTTGTTTCGTAGAAATGTTGAATATGCTGCAAAGTCGGTAGCCAGTTTTTCAGGTGTGATCCAGTAGAAGTTGCTGCTTGATTCCATGGTGTGAGTTTTACTTTTTAGCCAAGATATAAAATTTGTAGACCGTGGCTGGTAGTGGTAGAGTTACGCCGCGTGGAGTAGGAAGCTTGGCGCTAATTGCGATCTGATATCTTTTTCACGCTGAAAGCTGTATGAGCTATGGAGTCTTGGCATCACTTTACATGTAATGTTTTTGGTGGGATCTCATTCCTTTTTGTAAGGTAATTTCTATAGAAGTGAATGGAAAAACCCATACAAACTTCCATCCCATAATTTAAAGAGTGGGGGGTGATTTACTAAAAACCCTGAAATACATATCTCATTATTTATAACAAGGATAACAAGGACCCCCTTTATCAATTTTCAGACTTCTAGCATCAAAATTTGCGGATGTCTCATACAAACTTTCACCCCCTAGTTTAAGGGGTTGGGGGGTAAAAGTTTCAAGTTTTAAGATTTTTTCGTGGTTTAATACTATTACTAGCTTACATACCAAATTTCAGCTTTCTAGGACTTCAGGAAGAACCGTAAGAATATTGATGATAATCGATGAGTCAGTGACGAAATCGGGGTATTTTAGATATCAATAAAATCTGAAGTATACCGTACAGTACAGTAGTATAGCTCTTGCTATGCAATTGAAACTTTACAGTTTGAATAGGTCAACCACTGACATCATATCCCGAAAATTTTGTTTATCCGGTATAATCGGAATCCAAAAAAAGAAGATTCAAAAATACGACGAAGCGCTTCGAGAAAAGGTAGGTAGTGCCCTTGCGCTTCGCTTGGCTCGTCTTGGCGGGGGCACTCCCGTGCCCCCAGATAATGATGCCAAATTTACAAGTCCTACCAAAACCCGAATCAGCGCACCCCACTTCCACGTGGTCTTGTCTGTCCTACCCCTAGAGTGTATATTATAAAAGCCCGCGGAGCCAGAAGCTCGCGAAGGAGGTCCGACGACACGAGTTTCTGGCAGGAGACCAGGCGGAGGGCGGAAGACTGATTTCCAGAAACGAAAGCGGGCCTCCGTCGACTAGGAGATTATTTATTTTTGGCTCTCATGAACTATGTTTGGCTTAGCAATGATTTATTAGTATAGCATTTTCTTTAACAGGATAGTGAGATGTTATAATTTGGGTTAATATTTCACATTAAAATTGTGGTTACATTTTGGTGATCATTTACTATTTTCGGCAGTAAAAGGTGTTTTTTGGTGTTATATTTTACTATATCTGGTTACCCGTTAAACATAAGCCTATTTTATTCCACGGCTTTACCTGGATTGCACGTAATACGCTGGCAGGGCCGAGTGTAGTATTATATAGAATATCTGTAATTAATATTCCAATTTTCAATGCTCTTCAATATAGTACAATGAAACGCCGCCACATAACTGAACGTGCGGCGCCGCGTCCGTCATGGATTCCGAGAATTCCTTTGAACATATAAGTATGCCGATTTAATACAATGACGTAGAGTTTTATTTCAACATGGCTGCCATGGGGTCTGTGCGACTGAATATATTGATTTGCAATCAATATGTGGTCCCGCGCACTTGTCTAAGCAAGACGCCAGCAGTACGGTTAGCACAAATCCGAGTGAGCTACCTCGTGCCTGAGGCGAGCTACTCGTCTCTTTCTAAGTGTTCTAATTTGAAAGACATCGATAATGTTGGTTTCACTAGTCTCTTCGACTGGACTCGGCTCTCACGCTGCCCCGAGCAGACAATGAATGAACTTTGGTTGACAGTTAATTCGCTCCCAACGTTGCTCGGCTGGCACTGTGCTAATGAAAGGCTTACAAACATGACAACTCTAGTTATTCAAGAAAAATCACGTTACTCAGTTTGAATTATCAAACAGTTAAACGTCGGTTTTATTAGACAGTAAACCTTCCGTAGGTGTAATGTAACACAAAGAACGGGAAAAAAATATAAGACTGGTTCCGATTCCCAACGCCAAGTCGAAATGGATTCTAGGGAGTGTTGTTGGACGACAGTACAATATTTTATTTATATACCACGTCGATGGCAAACAAACTTACGGCCCACCGGATGGTAAGTGGTTACCGTAGCCTGTGGACGCCTGCAACTCCAGGGGTTACATACGCGTTGCCGACCCTTTAAAAATGTATACTCATTTTTGAAGAACCCCATATTGTAGTCCCTCGGGAAAACCTTGGCAGGGAGCTCATTCTACTACCGGAGCGTCCGACGGAGCAAATAATTTGTGCGATGACGTTAATTTGTTTGGTTTTTATTCATATTTTCTACTTGATTTACATTATTTTGTTATCATTGCATCTGGAAAAGTGTGGATCTCTCACATTATCTATTATTAGGTATTAATAATTTTCAATTTCCATTCAATATTTGCACACAAAACTGATTAAAAATCATACAGGCTTGAAAACAAACCAAAAAACAAACTGTACTAGTTTGTGTTTTGTTTTGTTTTCAATGAGGCAATGAGGAGTAGAGTCACTTCCTGAACATAGATTATACATTATCTTTGTTCTTTATGAGGACCACCACTTGGATCGTCACTTTCGCATCCCTATTGCATTTCAATGTGTGCGCGCTCTCTTTCTGACAGAGCAGTCCAGCGCGCGTATACACGAGCGCGAAGTATACATTATATCCAAATTTGAATGCGAAATGTATGTCTGAGTTACTCCTGAAGTTTCAGAACAGATTGAGTACTTTTAAGGTCGCGTTTCTCGCGGCATCTATTTCACCGGAAGCCGCCTGAGCGGAAGTCGTCATCCTGCTTGCGATCACTTCCGGAGGCTTGCGGCTATCGAACCAGGGGGTCGAGCTGACACTTACGTTTTTACATCCAATTTGGATATTCATGTGTATTGTGCGCTCGATCTAACGCGTCAGCTTAGCGCACACACATTTATATCTAATTGGCGTGCGAAATGTGAGTTTCTGATCGCCCCTCTAGAGATGTTCTAGATGAGGGCCCTTTCGGATACACTTAGACCCAGTTTTGAAGACCAAGATCCCACTTTTGTGCATTTGCCCTCTCCTTTATAGGCATAAAGTAAAACTCCCAAGCTCGCTCCATCATTTCCACAAAACGGATGATGCAGTTCAGCGGGAGCACCTTGAATTCCTTTGGTTGTGGATAACCATCACCAAAGTAATTCATTCTTTGTCTGGCAAGGGCATGACATTCACACAGTAAGTGTCCCATAGTCTCATCCTCCTCGCCACACATTCTACAGTCTAAACTATCCAATAGTCCCAACTTGGCCAAGAGATCCTTGATCCCGAAGTAACCTGTGAACAACCCAGATATAATTAAAAGTTGCTTCCTACTGGATTTCCCGAGTTTTTTGGTCCAGCCCGAGTCCACTCCTTCTATGAAGAGCTTGGAGTGCCTTAAGCCCTCTAAGAGTCTCTTTGATCGACCCTCACTCTGGCCAGAGCTGAACGATATTCAGCGTGCAGTCTCTACACAGCTATCACAGGATGGCCCAAGAGCTGTGTTGCGGCGAGATAGACTGTCCATCTCATTCTAATTAGAACGCTTAGAAAGACACGGATAGTCTGTGTCGCCGCGACAGCGCGCGGGCCGTCCTGCGATAGATGTGCTGGTGTAGGAGTGTTTTTTACGTAATACCGGTGCGGGCGCTTCCATTTTCACATTCCATAATCGGCTGACAACATGCGTCTCGCGGAGCCCAACGCCCTGCGTGTCCATCAATAGTGGTATAGACTAAAAAAAAAAACTTCAAAAAAAAGATAGCCAAAAAATATACCTAATGACGAAAATCCCATTCAAATATCCCAAAAACTTACGAAGCTACAACCGTTTTAATGTTGCTTGTTAGAGAGAGAAAACGCTAGCAGATCGTGACGTCACAATCCTCGAGCGTCATAGTAATATGCCAATTGTTTCAAATGAAGTTGCGTTTTGCGGAAAAGGGACAGACATACCCCCTCTTAAAACTTTGGACACTCAAAACTTTGTGATTATTTAACCTCTTGCGTTGCTTTTTTCGCTATTGGCCTACATTCTTAATCCTTTTTCAAGAAAATAAATCATTAATTATCATTTTATTTTTTATTTAGTGTCTACACGCCTATTTGGCCTAACGCGTGACACGAAAGCTTCCAACACATTGTAATCACATTTCTTTATTTATATCGTTATTTAAACTTTACTGCACAAAAAAGAACTTTCAGCATTTTTGAAAATTCCACCCGTAAGGGGGTTAGAAAGGGGTGCAAGGTTTGTATGGGGAACACTTTTAATTGAGCTTGAAACTTTGTGGAAAGATTACTTATTAGAATACAAACATAGTACTTATAGCGTTTTAGAAAATTCTAGGGAGTTAAAAGGGGGTACCAAGTTTATATGGAGAGCAAGAAACTTTTAAAGTAAGAGATTAGTAAATTCGGTTTTAACTTCTATGTTAAAAGACTAAAAAACTAATTTCAGCGTTTTCTTTTTCATTCATTCCCTAAAGGGGTTCAAAGTTTGTATGCAGAGCAAGAATTTTTTAAAGTAAGAGATTAATAATTTTGCTCTTAGACTATTTATTAAAAGACTACAAAGCTGATTTCAGTGTTTTATTTATTACCGCACTAAAAGAGTTAAAAGGGGGTTCAAAGTCTGTATGGAGAACAAAAAAAATCGTAAGGTAAGAGATTTGTAACTTCTGTTTTAAACTGTTTGTTTGAAGACTAGTAAACTATATTTCGCGTTCTTGAAATTGATTATTTAAAAGACATTCATCATGAGAACGAGACAATTTAAACTAAGGCAACTGTAACTTCGATTAGAAACTAGAAAACAAATTACAGTTTTTTTTTATCCATCCTGTAAGGAGGTTAAAAGGGGGTGAAACTGTTGAAAGTATGTATGTATGGAAATACGGGGTTCTAGAGTATAGGCTGACGCAAATAGTGACCGGACATGGGCGCTTCGGTCGCTACCTGTACAAAATAGGGAGAGAGCGGAGCCCAAGTGGCCACCACTGTGGTGACTCAGATGACACGGCGCAGCATACTGTCGAGGTACGTGGTACGTCACTCTCTGGAGACGCTCATTGGGACTCCTATTTCTCTGTATTGGCCATATTGCGCAGCGAAGCTGTGGCCTCATTCTGCGAAACAGTTATGTCGCAGAAGGAGGCTGCCGAGCGGATGCGTGCAGACAATGCCAATACGCACCAGCTTCGGCGCAGGCGGAGGGGAAGAAGGCGTAGGGAATTAGCCGCTGCTAACCGCTTGATCCCCCAATAGGGCAAAGGGTAGAGGACCCATACATCACCAGGCCCTTAACGTCTTGGAGAAGAGTTGAAACAAGCGTTACCAATCCTTCCCTCCATTTGGTGTGAGGGTGCTCACAAGGCAGCCGGGGGGATCGTGGTAGAATGCTAGCGATCCCAAGATGCCCCCCCCCCCTTAACGGCAGTGAGGGTTGACGCCGCAGTGGATTAGTGGATATTCCCTCATAAAGGCAAGTCCCACATAACCCCTGATCCTTCCTTGGGTCCGGGGAGATACCCTTTGCGTCAAAAAAAAGGTACGAATTGCGATGCTGACAGAAGCGAAAATAAGGTAGTACTTAGTTAATGTTAGATGAAAACTGCGGATCATTTTATTAATTTAAGAAGTTTATTTTGGCTAATCAAATCGTATCGTCGAGAAAATGTTTGCGCAACATTAGCTTGAAGGTGACATTCTAAATATCGCGCCAAATGAACTTCAAAAACCTACAGGAAAGAACTGAGAATATTCTTGCTCGATAGGATCTTCTGTAATGGGAGACAGTATTGTGTTTTACAGCTTTCGTTTACAGCCGTATAAACCGAGGAAAGCGACTACTTCAGGCTGATCGCAGCCTGAAGTAGTCGCCGCTTTAGTACCTTGTACTAATAATGTAGCGTAGCAGATTGAAGGGTATTTAATGTTTCGTACCAAAACTTGTCCAAATGAACACTTATTACATGTACTTGTGGGTGCAAGTGAATGGGTCAGTAGAGAAGCGAGAAAGTGAGACTGGTCTGGAACTGTGATGTCTCTTTTAGAATGAAGGAATATCGCATTCAAAGTTTTTGAAAAAACCTTCAATATACTAAAACCCTAATAGTTAAGTTATCAAACTTGATAATATTAGCTAATCTAGAGGTGTATTCCCACTAGTTCTATTGTCTGTTCTATTGATGGACCTAGTTGGATTTTTCTTCCCATTTCTATTTCAACTATTTCCATCAATAGAACAGGTATAATATTTAAAACTAGTGGACATATACCATGTTAAGTACATGTAGATATATATAGTTAAATGTATGACGGAGCAACCCGCTCCTTCTCATTGCGTATTACACCGACAGGCACTTGGAGTAGTCTGTGCGGCTCTTCGGTTGGTTTGTCCCACAGTACCGACAGGAGCGGACGTTTCTTCGTCTATTGACCGCCAAAATTATTCTTTTTTTATTCATATTAATGTGTGTGAGATATGTTGAGATTGCGGAGGGATGTAGTTGTAGGTTCTAAGTAAAACCAGACATAGTTTCACCGAAGATTTTGTATTCTCGGTAGATTAAGTATAAAGAACAAGGTATACATTAGTTTATAGTACTTATAGATAGTTAATGCTTACTTGCTATATTACTCAATTACGTGCGTCATATGTTGCAGGGCGTAACGATAAGTTACCGTTAATTAGGCGCATAGTACACCTTCCCCGGAAAGTTACTCTTTACCCCCGCAAACAAGAGAAAAAAAATGTGACAGACGTAATTTCGTATAACATTTTTTTTTTGTCATACAATGAATGCCTTAAGACTAATCAGTAATTATATATTTTCAACGTACAATTTAGTATTATTCTTATGAGTTATGTATATCTGATTACTTTTTAAAATCTTTACATTTGGTGACATATCTTCTACCACCTCATATGGTCCAGTATAAATCGGATCTAGTTTATTTTCTACTTGGTTTTTTTAAAAGTACAAAGTCACCTGGTTTGTATTTTACAGAATTAATTTTCTTATCATATATATATTTTCTACTAGTTTTACTCAACATTAAATTATTTTTAGCTTCTAACTGCGCTCTTTGTAACGTATACTTAAATTCTTTAGGATAACTTTCATAATTATAGAGAGGGTCGACAGAAGAAATTAGATTATTAGGCAATCTACATATTTTGCCGAAAACTAGCTCATAAGGCGTATATTGTGTCTCTGTATGTACGGTTGTATTGAATGAAAAACACCAATAGCTTAACCAACTGCGCCAGTCCGTGTTATTATTGCTACATTGAATCCGGAGGTACGCTCCTAGATTCTTGTGCGTGTTTTCTAGCGCGCGTATAGTTGCATGTTGATATGCTGTCGAATGTAACTTATTTACTCCTAATAACCTACAGATTTCTGTAAATACACTAGACATAAATTCGGTACCTTGATCCGTAATAATATCTTTTGGTAGTCCATATCTTAAAATAAAATTATTTACAAACGCTCTACTTACAGATTCAGTGTCTTTTCTTTCTAAAGGGTATGCTTCGACGAACTTTGTCAATTCACACTGAATTGTTAATACGTACTTATAGTTATAATTATCTACATCTAACGGTCCTACTATATCTAAAGATATCCTTTCGAACGATGTATCTGGGGTCGTAGTTATCGTCATTGGTTCTTTAATATATTTGTTAGGATGTTTGTTGTACTGACAATGTGTACATTTTTTTACATATTCGATTACATCACGGCTCATTCTTGGCCAGTAATAGTATCGTTTAATATTATTAAGCATCCTGTTTACCCCCGCGTGGCCACTGGTGGGTAAAAGGTGAGTCATTTAAAATAACTCTGATTTCGTGTCTATCATATACTTTCGTGACACTTTTCGTTACTAGGATCCTAGGAATATCACATTTATAATGAGCTAAGAATGCATTTACTTCCTTTTTATTGTGTTTATTTTTTATAATAATAATTTCATTTATACTTCTTGCAAAATACTTCTAATTCCCTCGCTAACACGCCTACGGTAGATAACGATCGGGTTATTCGATAGATGCATGATTCACTTGGTACGTACATTAAATTTCCTTCCTTACTTATAATTCCGTTTTCACTTGTCTGAGTTAACTTGTAATTTGCGCTTAACACAAGTTCTACACAATCCTTAGGCGCATTGATGATATCCACAATTCTAGGTTGATCAAGCCTATTGGTTGAGGATGCATCGGGCACTACGTCATTGCTATCGCAGATTTGCTTTGCGTGCAACTTCCGTGATTGCGCTCTCGTCATGACTGATACAACGTGTGTTCTGTAATTTTTTAAATCTTCACTATTCCTCGGTAAGCGACTCAATGCGTCTGCAGCTACATTGTTTCGTCCCGGGATATATTCAATGTCAAAAGTATATTCTTCTAAAGACAACCTGAATTTGGTTAGTCTGCTCGATGGATCAGTCATTCCGAAGAGATAAATCAATGGTTTATGGTCAGTTACGATTTTAAACCTTCTTCCATATAAATAAGGTCTAAAATGCTTTGTGGCCCACACGACGGCCAACAATTCTAATTCAATAATTGGGTACCTAGTTTCCGCTGGCTTCAGATTGCGGCTGGCATACGCAATTACTTTTCCATTACTATTTGACAGTATACCACCTAGACCTGTTTTTGAAGCATCCGTGTGTAAGGTAAAAACATTATTACTAGAAAAATCTGGGTAATCTAAAACTTGTGGACTTGCAAGTACCTTTTTTAACTTTAAAAATGCCGTTTCACATTCTGGCGTCCATTTAAAAATAATGTTTTTCTTTGACAGTTGGTTCAATGGATAAGCGATGTTCGCGAAGTTAGAAATAAACCGTCTGTAATAATTAGCAAAAGCAACGAATCTTTTTGCTTCGTCTGTATTGGTTGGTCTTGGGTATTTATCTAACACCTCTACTTTTGCTGGATCGGGTTCTACACCTTTTGATGTAATTTTGTGGCCTAAATACATAATTTCCTTACGTAAAAATTCACACTTTGAGGGGTTAAGCTTAAGGTTAGTGTTCCGTAATCTTTCTAGAACTTTAATAAGGTTCTTGTTATGTGATGTCATAGAATTTCCTATTACAATGCAATCATCTAAATAAATGAAACACTGTTTATAATTTAAACCTGACATGGCTATGGTCATCAGCCTGGAGAAGATACTTGGGCTAGTCCTGAGACCCATGGGGTCTCTTCATCTGATACATCTTATCGGTCTGTGTATTTCCGAGAGTTTTTGTCTAACGCAAGTTGATAACCTTGAGAAAGGTCAAGCTTTGAAAAGTATATGCTACCTGCGAGAGAATCTAAAATTTCAGTGATATTAGGCAAAGGGAACTTGTCGTCTAGAATTTTATTATTTAATTGCCTATAATCTACGACTAATCTCCATTTCTTTTCTCCTGATTTATCACTTTTTTTTGGAACAAGCAAAACAGGGCTGGACCACTCGGAAGTAGCCTCTTCAATAATGTCGTTATCAAGCATATTTTGTATCTGAGAATTGAGTTCTTTACGTAATGCATGTGGTATCCTGTAAGGCTTAACGTACACAGGACTTATGTTATCTTTTAATTTAATCGTATGCTCTAGCAAGTTAGTAGTGCTGAGCTTGTCACCGGGCAGATGAAAAACATCCGCATACTTAGCACAAATTTGTTCTATACTCAACTGTTCTTCTTCATTTAAATAAGCTTTCAAGTTTAGTAGAGTTAGCAAAGTTGTTACTCGGTTGACACTAATTCTCCCCGAGTCAAAGTTGCAAATATCATAACTACCTAAACTGTGCACCTCTAAACTTGATAAGTCTAGATTAACTGTCTCGTCAGTCGTATTCAATATTCGTACTGGTATTCGACCTTTTTCTGGTTTCGAAATTACACCTGCGACGTAAACACCAGTCTTTATTTCTTCCGCTAATACTACGCAGTCTTCTCGCTGGTGTGCGGGTACGCGCGTGATAATTTCACAACGCGGAGGAACGCTATGCACATAATTACACGAATTTCCTTCAATCGGTACTAAAATGGACTGTTCGCGGTTTTCCAAGGTCAGAATATCGTCCTTATAGCTTATATTTGCATTATAACGCTTTAAAAATGTTTGCCCTAAAATACCATCGGCAAAACATGTCAAATTCTTAAAAATGTAAAACTTTTCTTGGCAAATAAATTCGTCAAAGTTAAGTGGTAAATAAATAAATCCCTCAGAGACTAAATCTCCACATATTCCTTTAATTGTAATTCTATCTTTCTGTATTTGCCTAAGAAGATTAAGCCTATTTTGTAAGCATTCATACTTCAAAACGTTCAAACTTGCACCACTGTCAATAAGTAGACTTAATTTATCCATACTACCTATTCTACAACTAACTGTAGCAAAATTATTATAACTAAATATACCGTGTGTCATATCATTCACGAAAAACTGCATATTGTCATTCTCATTCGTATTTACCGACGTAGAAGGCGCAGTGTCATCATGTATGTGTTGGACACGTGCTGGTGCGGGGCGCGGGGACCCTCGTGGTCCAAGTCCTCTATGTGCTGATGGCGCAAAATATTGCCGAGTACGTTGCCACGGATAGGATTGCGAAACATATGGTCTATTATTAGAATTGGAATAATATTGTGTTCCGTATGTATTATTCCTACCTCTATTAGACCTAAAATTACCTCTGTAATGGGAATAACGCCCATTGTTGATAGCCGACTTTTCGTTCATCGGACGTAGAATGTCATACCTACTGTCGTTGCCATCTGCTTAAGATATGGTCAAATTGACAAAAAGTCCCTCTATCTCTGCTCCGAATGATTCTACAGATCGCCGTCCTTGCCTAGCTCTATACAATTGTGCCTGGATTGATTCTGCTGATTTTTTGGTCAATAAAAACTTACGCATATCTAAAACTAAGGCTTCTACGCTAATGTATGACGTTTTTAGCCTAAGTTTAGCACTAGACGAAGCTCTTGTTTTTAAGATAAAATCAATTAGTGTTTTGTGTGAGTCGTCATTGATTAGGGTACTGTACATTAAAATACCATCTATTAATTGTTTCGTTATGTCTTCTTGCCCCGTCATGACTGGTAACAAGGCGATTGCCGTTTTGATATCGAACCCTGGTTTAGCCATTTTATTTTCTGTTTGAGATTCCGTATCGAAAAATGACAATAATGTCTTAATCTTAATGTAAGTTTAGTTAATTTCCTCTATCAATAAATTACTTAACTGTATATCCGAAGAACTGAACTCTATCTTTTGTTCTTCTAATTGAGACACAATATCCGCAGCTTGGCTAATTATTTCATTCGATTCCTCTAATTTCTTTTTACCGATTTCTTTCTGTCGCCTCTCTGGACCCAACTTTACAATATGTTCCCTTAGTTTATCTAATTGGTCACGTAATTTCTTTAATTCTTGTAACATACTACATGTGTATTACTGCGAAATGGCTAAAATATTAGATATCGTGTCTAAATAACTCAATTATATTACAAAATAATCTACATAAAACTTACATTAGAAGCGTGAAATCTACACGTTATGTAGGTCATGCTGACGCCGCACGACGTCGCGTAGTTAGGGCCGGGCACGTGGCGGTGCGCGGGCGGGCTCGTGGAACTTGATGTGGCTGCATGTGGCTCGATGTGGCTGCAGCTCTGGGCCGGGCTAACCCTGGACTCCCCGGAACATGGGCCGGGATAACCCTGGACTCCTCTTGCAATGGGCCGGGAAAACCCTGGACACCTCTTGATGTGCGAGCTGGGAAACCCTGGACAACGCTCTTCTTTGTTATAATGGTTTTTCTTCATAATGTTTCTTGTTTCTTGTTACTGATTTTTTTCAAAACTGTTCTTCATTATTTTATTTGACTTGTAACCGCTTCAATCTTCTAGTCTTCGAGATATTTCTTGCTTCAATTTGCTTCACCGAATTCTTCATTTGCCTTGGTTCTCTGGCAAGGTCGCCATGAGATATGTTGAGATTGCGGAGGGATGTAGTTGTAGGTTCTAAGTAAAACCAGACATAGTTTCACCGAAGATGTTGTATTCTCGGTAGATTAAGTATAAAGAACAAGGTATACATTAGCTTATAGTACTTATAGATAGTTATTGCTTACTTGCTATATTACTCAATGACGTGCGTCATATGTTGCAGGGCGTAACGATAAGTTACCGTTAATTAGGCGCATAGTACATGTGTGTTACATCTTATCTTACATACATTTAACATTAATTATAAACACATTCGTTCATTTAACATTACACTACAATTGATTACCACACACATTTTTTATAACAACAGGAAATTAAAAATAAAACAATAAAATTGAATAAATAATCCTACATTAAAAAAAAACCTGTCTACATTGGAATGTCAAAAAAACAAAAAATAGAAAGAAAAGTCAATACATTAAAAATACTATACATTACAATGTTAATCCAAATAGCCAGTGTCGTTGTTCAATAAATATTAATGTATTGAGTAGGAACATTTATTTAATAGAAATATTCTTAATTGGTTTTTAAACAAGTTGGCATTTTGTGAGCGATAGACTGCTTTAAGCTGTAAGTTTCGGCTTAGTTGTCCGTGGTAAGTCCTTTCTTCTAGAAGCCAAACGACTTTCTCTTTCGTCTGGGGTTTCGGTCTCATGCAAGGACTTAACTAGTCCCATTTCCATCAATTCCGCGACTACTCGAGCCTGATTAAACTTCAATAAGGATGGTTTGCTTGAATATGATCACGAGAACCTTGAAATCACTGGCTTTGGTAATTAAAATTAACTCTGAACGAACCTGTCTGATTGAATCTTTACGCGCTTATTAATTTTAATTCGTTTTTTATTGCGTTACCAAGTATATTATATGATTAATTATGCGAAATAAAAGCGAATATCAAAATGGCAGAACAGGGTTTGTGATAATAAAGTTTTTAAACACAGTTTAGTGTTCCAGTAGAGCGAACAATGTGGATACAAAAATGTATATATTGTGTATTATGTAAAATGTAATCCGCCACTGTGTCCCGACCTTTAAGATACGAGTTCAATGGTGGTAAACAAACCGCCTGTTTGATAGCATACCCATACGTAGACAACTGGCGTAGCTGATACTAAACGGGCACGTCTTCTATAACACCATATTGCATAACCACGTCCTTCCATATCAATAAAATCTGGAGCACGGGAAACTGTCTCGTTGCGTAATGGTTTTTTTTGTACTTTACTTATATAATATAAGCCGGGCCATATAGGACTTCTGCTCAGCGCGGACAGAGCATGATTTGGCCAGAAGGCCAAATCGATGCGTACTAGAGTGATTTCGGTATAATACATGCACATAACATAAGCATAACTGCGCGTACGGCCTCGGGCGGGACTTCGTGAAAAACTGCCCTCGTTATCTTGCTACTTGCTAGTTCCGGTAATGATATCTGCTTAGTGAGTAACGGAGTACAATAAAGAAATGGTCTATGAGTTTTTTGTACGTGTATTTGATACTCATCATATTAGCTGCAAGACGTCCACTGCTGGACATAGGCCTCCCCCAAAGAGTGCCGCGGTCCTGTTCCACCCGTATGAGGCTACATAGGTACTAATATACTAATATTTTCTTTGCAATGATTCAAACGTGGGACTAGGTATATATTTAATAGTTTTACTACCAACAACATTAGGGGTCGCCACGAGAGTTGAGGGCACGCATACATATTTAGTTAAAGCAATGACACGTAGTTGCAGTACCGAGTCATTGTCAGATTGAGATTCGCGTCTCTCCTGTCGCCATTGCCAAGTTAAGGGCTATAAAGCCTAATTTTTGGTTGAACTCTGAATTCGCATAAACGGCGTCGCCTCATTATAATTCTACGCGATAAAAACACACCACCACCACAAAAACGACGATATTTGTTTTTTTGACTGCCAATGACTCATCCAATAGGCCACCAGATGGCTCGCGGTATTTGAGCTCCCGAAGTGTTGTGGAACAGCTCTTTGCAGCCTGAACTGAGCCAAACTTGGCCTGATGCAGGAAAAGCGGGTGAAGTGAAAATAACATTGTCGCGTGGTTTTTCACCCATGTGCGCCTCTCATCAGCCCTTATGTAATTTACTATAGTGCTGATTAAAACCTCATATGCGGTTATCATGTAAAAGATGTACTGGCCACTAAACCGTGTGATAGGTTTCGTTAGTTTTTCTGTCACCTGGTGACTTTTATGTCAATCCTAAGAAATATAGTTTTATGTTTGTGTTTCTAATCCCACAATAAATAATTGTGATATAGGAAATATATTCCGTCTTATGTTAACAGTGTGTTTATTATGTTCGACTAGTCCCGCGCCCCTATTTCCCCCCCAGGGCGCGTGCGCCCCGCGGGGCGGTTCCACCACACTTCGGGAGCTCAAACACCGCGAGCCATCCGGTATCCTCTTTGATACTGCAACCAAGCGTCATTGCTCTGAATAATTCATAGCTTTGACAATGGAATTCATAAAAAAATCTAGTGTTTTATTATATTTGTTTATTTATTTCATTGTATAGTCCTGTACATAGCAAGTTAGGTCTTTACAATTTGTTATGCATAAAGTCATACCATGACGCCCTGAAAGGACACACAACATAACTTAAAACTAAATAGGTACTTACCAAATTCTATTTACTCTTTTCGAATAAATAGTAACATTCAATAAATATTATTACATTTTAAAAACTCTTATCATGGTTCTTATCATTAAAAAAATCCTTAACGGAGTAGTACCATTTTTCATTTAATAGCCTTTCCAATTTGATTTTAAATAATGCATTACGAGGTTCAAGCTTAATTTCTTTTGGAATTTATTCATTATTAATATACATTTATTATGAGGACTTTTCCGACATCATTAAGTTAGCCTTTGGTATTATTGGTGGTGTTATTTTGTCAACCTAGAATTCATAAAATTAACTAATTTATTCACTGTCACGCTTTTATTCTGTCAGGACCTATGCGGCTGTGTTACTATACTACTCTAAGTAATCCATCCACTGCGACTCGCCGAAATACCAGAACTACGCCATTAAAATCTCTTTCAAACGAGGGTTCTAGCTTAAACCAACACAATTTGCAATTCAGCTGGACCTTATGCATGAAATATTATTTGAGCTACTTTAAACGAATGGGTTGTCAAATGGCTTCATTCTCGCCTCAACGGTCCTATGTTTTCAGTTATGACGTTCAATTCCTCCGTCATTCACAGATCATGGATGTAGCTTACGAGACATAAAGCAAGCTCCGAGTAAATTTCCCTTGAAATCTTCAAGATTTAGATTATTCATGGCTACATCTCGTCCGAGACTAAAGTCGGGAGGGTTAAAGGGTAAAGCCGAAAGCCCTGAGCCCTAGATATTTTTGAATGCCTATTTATTTGTGACACTTCGAGAGTTTCAACACTTCGATCCCGACACATGGCACACATGAAAACTTAAGGAAAGTTGTTATAGGAACTTTTTAGCTGGCTGCAATGCAGCAAACACGCCAAATTGTGTTGTTTGTTGTTTACACTCTGAACGACGATTTCTTATTCACATATTCTATCACTATTCAGTACCTTTATATTTTATATATATAAATATATGTATATATATGTCCATATGAATACCTAAAGCCTACGTTTCACGCCAACTAAATACAATTACCTACGATCTTTTTGTAAACAATAAAGATCAGCACCCTCGTCACGGAATATATTGACAAATGAAATTGAATCGTATGCGAGCAACATGTGCGTACAGTGAATAGCACAATCAATACGCAATTTGTACTTGTGCCGACACAAGCCTCGTATTTCGTGTCACACACGGCCGGGAGAGCGAAATTAGGCGGATGTCACACTGCGCCGCATCTCCGGACGGAGATGCGGAGCTCGTTGTATGCAAGTACCTCAGTTTTTGTATAAATTCTGTGTGGTACGACACACTGCACCGCACCTCCGTCCGGCGAAATTTGTACGCAGCTCTGCACCTCCGTCCGAAGATGCGGCGCAGTGTGACATCCGCCTTAGACGTCCTCCGCATATCAGGGTAACGGATATCGCCGCGTTCATGTTTTTATCTTTCAAAATCAGAATGTCAGAGAATTGCTACGAAAGCGATATTCCCTTCTCTAAATAATAATATAAAACTTTATTTACTAAAGTATACATATACAAAATGATATTAAACTAATTATAATAAATTACAATTAGAAAAATGTGTCAAAATTTTGCCCTTTAGGCAGGGTGCCCATCACACAGGCAGCATTCCCGCGCTGAATAGCAATCGCTATTCTTTGGGCGAGAAAGCTGCCTGCCCGAGGGTCACCCGTAGCCTCCCTTAACCGCTTACTGATCTCCTTGTGGAGCTTACGCGCGTTTCTTCCCCAAGGTCCGAGTGTCTCGACGCCAAATGCGACAAAATCGTATTGGGCGCCGAGACAGCTATACTTCCCGACCTTGGATCTCTCTCGGGCATCCGCCGCTGCCCCGGCTTGCTTGGACGTGCCCGGCAAGTAGGACGCTGCCAGCGTATCAGCACAGGTAGCGTCCCACACCAGTGCACGGCCCATCCGCCAGGGGATTAAAGACATCCCGTCCGGACGCTTGCCATCATCTCGTACAATGCGAGGCTCAAGAGCGCAGGGGACGCAGGCGCTGGCAAGCGCCCTTCTCAGGATGTCATTGAGCGCAGCGTGACGGGACAAGCGGCCGGCGCCCGAGGAGCAGGCGAGTCCATGGTGACCGAAGCGATCTACCGCGGCTCCACAGGAGATGCAGTTGTGGTCCACGCACACATCAACTCCGACGCGGAGAGCAACTGCAATTCGGAGTGTGCCTGGGTCAATGAAGCTACCTAAGTTAGGTGAGGGGTAGGCGTGAAGCCATTGCCCCGACTCTGGTCTGGCTGCTGCCAACAGCCTGGCTCGGTCCCGGCCAGACGAAGAGTCGATCAACGACTTTATGGTAGCGGCGGAAGCTAACGAGTCCCAAGCCCTTTGTAATTTTGGTCTTGATGGCAAAGTTGGGTTCGGTCCTGCTAGCCAGGCGTTCCTAGCATCAACCAAGCACGCGATCTCACAGTTTGCAGTCGTTGAGACTTTAAGAATTTTACCTGCGAGATCTTGCGTGCTGTGAGTTGATGATAAGAAAGCCGGCAAAGCTACGCTCGAGATTTTTCGAGTTCCCAAACCGCCATATCTTATGGGTAGACATGCCTGAGACCAAGCCTGTTCGCTGAATTTAACATTAAGAATTGATTCTAGTATGGACTTCAATAGGGTATCAGTAGAAAGGACTAGATTGGGAAATTTCCAAATAGGGCAACAACGGAGAAGGTACGTAAATTTAGGAACGAGTAGGCAAAATTTTAGAATGAATAAGGCTGAGTGAGAGCTTATTTTGACTAAACGTTCAGAGTTATTTTGGAATTTTGAGATTGATTTATCTAAAACAGACGGAATAGCCTCGTCAAAAATGGGTGATCCAAGGAGGTACAGGCTGTCTTTAGACAAAATTTTAAGGTTTGGAGCTATGTTTTTAAAACCTACTATAATTTGAGAAGCCACAAAAGGATCCGTTTTTTCGGAAATGTAAAGTTCACATTTATCGAAATTTAGTGTCAGTCCAATATCATCAAATTTTTGTATAATTTTGGATAAATCTGCCAGGACGGATTGAGACTTACCGCCAAAAGTGCCATCGTCTAGGTACCATACGTTTAGGTCGGAAGAAAGACTGTGGATGATTGGGTTGATGGCGAGACTAAACAGGGCTGGACCCAGGGGATCCCCCTGCTGGCAGCCTACGGCTGAAAGGATTTCGTTGTCTTTGTGAAGTAACTTGGATGGGGCATGGTAACATTGTAATAAAAAGTTATATATTTCTGGTATATGGTTTCGTGTCTCATTCAGCAAAGTGTCCCTATTAACAGAGTTAAAAGCGTTTTTAACGTCTATTTTCAATAGAACCTCACACAGGTCAGTTTGTACAAAGGTACGCACAGCGTGAACTGCGGCCTCGCAGCCGCCTCGAGTTCCAAAACCAACCTGTGTGGGCTCGAAAAGTTTTTGTAATTTAGAACGGGTGTGTCTTACGCAGATTTTGGCTGCAAGACGCCGAAAGGTAAAGCCAACAGCAATAGGGCGCACGCCAGCATCCTTCTTTGTGAAGGCAATCAAGTTAGCTCCATAAAGTATCGGCGTCACATCTTGGCATACATCACCCAGGAGCATAAGGTTTACCAGTTTTGTAATGCTTACTGTCAGCTGTTCACCGGCTACCCCAGAGCCGTAGCTGGTGAGGTCTAAAAGGTGTTGAGGGGTGATACCGTCTAAACCTGACGCCGACCCTTTGGGGAAGGATGCGAGGGCGGCCACTACGTCCTGCCCTGTAGCGTGGAGACACATCGAAGGATCTGATGGAGGGTCAACAAAGAAAGGGGTCAAAGGGCCTGGGGGATGCTTTGATTGTAACGCGGCAGCGGTTTCGGGAGTCTCGGGGGCGATGGTATCATTAGTGAAGAGGAGCCGTGCCGCCCCTTTAAGATCACCATCCTGCAATTTCTCTTCAACCTTTTTACACAAGTTATACGTTTTACCTCTAGTTTGAAAAGGCCGTGATAAAGACGGCAAAGCTGGTGCTAAAATATTATTCTTTATTTTCTTCGTGAGGGAAATATTTAAGTTGTTATCGTCAGGAACATGTAATATTTTGAAAGGCAGAGTTAACAAGTCATGCCACGATTGGAGGTTGTTGTTTTGTACACAATTGTTTATTGTAGCTGTTAGTACTTCGGCTACAGCGGACCTGGCACCACGCGGAATGCGTTTGACTAGAGGCGTCGAATGTTTTAGTTGGCCAAGAAGGGTTTGAAGAGGAATAGCAAGGTGGGGTGATGACGTAGATGAGCATATGTTATGGGTATTCAGGACACTTGAGATAGGATGAACGCGAGCCTGATGGGTACGCGATTGATGAATGTGTAATCCTCGTGTTGATGTAAAAACTCTTTCGCATACTACACAACACTCCATTCTTCAAAATAGAAAATACAAAAAGAGGATTAAGAAAATCTACAACACGCATGCGAACATAAGTTGATTAACTAGAAAATAAACTACCTAAGAATATAATAAGAACTAAACAATTAAAAGAAATAAACAACGCTGAATCACCACACACTAGGCAGGAGTTCCTCGGCGATCCAATGTTTCTGATAATCAACTACTTAAGTAGTAGAAAGTTTACGTATAAGCATTGTAAGTGTTTTTATTGACTTGCACTGCACTTTCAATATAATTTAACACGATTCGTTGATAAAATAAAACCCCAAATAAAAATATTCATTGACTTAAAATTGACACACAACCGTCAAAACAGCTGTTTTCTCTGGGGCGTAGGAACTCGGGCTGCAGACCCCGACGCAGAGAGGTTTAGTTGGCGGCCTGTAGTCTATTCCAACAAGAAATAATAGGCTGGGGGTCCGACGGTCAAAGTATCCATTACTGATAATTTATTAATAATAATTGTATGAAGACGATATCATTTTGTCATGACGAAGTATTGTATGTTTACAGGCATTCTATATTTGAATTTTTCTAAATGTACATCGTTCTTACATGTAGTTATTTACGCTCACGGAAAGAGCTTCACGGCAATTTGAAAACAATGATGCCACTCATGTTAATCTGGGGGCACGGCGGTGCCCCCGCCAAGTCGAGCGCGAAGCAAACACTGCCGTACCATCCTTTACTGGAACCATTTCGCCGCATTTTCAGGCCCCTATTTGAGAACCTCTGGATAAGACCAGAACGCAGACATTTTCGTCATCCAGAAAGCTATAATCACATACCTTAAATCCAAAATTCCAAGACTGTAGGTCATTTAGTTCCCAAGTTAAGCGAAAGCAAAGTTTCGCATTTATGACACTCACTCATTCACTCGACTTGGCGGGGGCACTGCCGTGCCCCCAGATACCGCCTTTACAAAATATATTCAACTTGGTGGGCCGCTTCATTTGATGTCAAAAATCGAAGGTCTGAAGTATCTGATGAAGAACCCTCAGCTGGTCTCAGCTGTATTAGAGATATGCTAATGCCCCTTCTTCTATTGGTACATAAAAATCGATTGTCATTGCAAAAATCCAGCGTAGTGAGACACATCTTCTAATTTAAATTTAATCTAGGGGCACGGTAGTGCCCCCGCCAAGTCGAGCAAAACAGCGGCACGGCCGTACCATCCTTTTCTCGAAGCAGTTCAGGCCATTTTCGACCCCTCTATAACTTCGTTGTGGATAAAACTAGAAGCCTGCATTTTCATTAACCAAGCACGCATTGTATAAACACGATATATTTCAAATTTCATTCAATTTGAACCAGCGGTTTAAGATTTATAACACTGACTGACTCACCGATTATCAAAAGTCTAAGGCACTTCTAGCAGACGTAGAAGCTTCAAATTTAGAATAAAATTAGTGTTTAGTGTATAAATCAAGGGGACGCAAAAAAAAATGCAAATTAAGTCCAGTTCCCTAGATACACCGACTGCATAAATAATCCCATATAAACCTATTTGATTACAAAGTTATATTTGCAGTAAATGGGACAAAAAATCAAGAATGGGATATTGACACAATAACCTACAAAAAGAAGTGAGATCCCATAAAAAAACATTCCATGTAAAAAAGAGGCCAAGTCTCGAAACTCTTCCACCGCAAAAAGTTGTGAGATATTTGGTAGTACCAAGTCTCAGGCATTCTTATTATTCTTTATTTGCTAGCTAAATAAAAAATGGTAACTTGGCAATCACACAATAACTACATAGTTTTAGGTATGCAAAAATCCATAAATGCAGTAAAGTTGTGTGATTGCCAAGCTGCAGAATTTTATTTAGCTAGCAAATAAAGACTAATAAGAATGCCTGAGACTTGGTACTACGAAATATCTCACAACTTTTTGCGGTGGAAGAGTTTCGAGACTTGGCCTCTTTTTAACATGGAATGTTTTTTTACGGGTATTATTTACATCAAATGAGGCCTCATTACACAAAGAAACGTATTGTGAACTTAATTTCTGTGTAGTGATTATTTGAAATATTTATTTTATAAGGATCATTGTGATAAGGATTCTTATAATTTTGAAATTGTATGCATACATTGTAATTTTATCTCGAAATAAATCAATCTTTTGTAGTTTATGCAACTTATTCATAATGAGAGGCCTTAAAATACGAGTGTGGATTTATGAAACGAGCGTCAGTTGCATACACTACTTTATCTACACATATATCAGTAATCAGTACTCTAAGATGGGTTCACAATTCTACTTTCGTAACAACAAAAAACCCACAAAAAATGACAATGACAACAGCAACAGCAATGGCGGCAATTCCATCCTCCGTAAGACGAAAAGTTTTTTTTTAATCATAGAAAAACGAATGCAGTCCCTATAGACTCGTGTCACTCGAGATCAAATGTCGTGCGTACATATAAAAAAAACTTACTGAATTGACGTTTCGTATCGATAACTGTTTTAATATCTATGGATACTAGAATAGAGACCGCTTGAGTTTTGACAGCTGTTCCAAATTTAAACTCGTAACGTTAAAAAAATCTGGGGGCCTAGACAAGGTTACAATCGACAAGCGCTAACGCCAATAGAAAATTAATAAAATGTATGGGAATGACAAATGTTCACGAAAAGTGTGTCGTCGGCATCTGTCATTCCCCTATATTTTATTATTTTCTATTGGCGTTAGCGCTTGTCGATTGTAACCTTGTCTACGGCCCCTGTACTGTTATAGCATTAAAGTACAGATTTTAACTACTACCACAGATAAAAAGTGTCTTATAGTAAAATCGGTGGTAATAATGCTGGTCATTTCCTACGGTTTCTGAACGCATTTTAGAGCACCAATGATATGTGCGTAGATAAAAATCTAATCTTAATCTATTTTATTTATATAGGAAGATCATCAGCTTAAATAATAGACGGTAACCTGAAACATTAGTGACAGTGAGCTAATAACAGAGCCTCACCGATAGCAAATCCACCGCCACCACGACCGATACATATTTTCAGGGTTCACATAAAACGGCCTGCCTGTATAGCACGTCACTTTTTCGATACCGTCTGTGACTCGATTACTTGTGCTTTCTTATATTATAACAGTCAATATCGGCTGCTTACAAATATACTCTCGATATATATTTATACTCATACTCGATACGTATAAGCGACAGCGTAGATGTCAAATAAATATATTAGTGTAGTGGCTCCGTGAGCTGAAGACTTCGCGATTATGTATAAGTATATAAGGTTCAGGTAATTCGTGACGGACAGAGCCGCAGCATAAGAGTTCCTTTTTAACCTTTTTGGTACGGAACCAGACTGAACAATGGAATACTGAAAAAAAGATCACATAATTACAGTTAAAAAAACATCCCGCTAGCTTCATAATACTTTAGCAGTGGTTTGCAATTTGCTCGGGAGCGGTAACCATTTATTATTGCAAAAAATAAAGTTAAATACAGTTATAATGTACCTGTGGCATACATTCAAAATAGGCAACTAGTTCACATTGCAAGTGACAAATGAACAGGACGTTAATGTAAAAATAGTTAGTCGTCGAGGCAAGGGACCCATTTACTTACGGCCTTCATTTGACTCAGTAAAATGTTCATTCCATAAAGAGTAGTTAATACGAGTATTTCTAAAATTCCCATAAAATCTGAAGTCTAGATTCCAGACTTCGTACACGACCACCTTATCTAGTATTCATGTTCGAGCAGAGTGCGTTTGCGGTGAATTGGATGAATATCATATTCACATTCAGATAGCTTATTATAGGAAAATGCCCGTGAGATGAGACGCGAATAACCTTGTGTTATTGTAATACTGACATCACGGAGAGGTTCACGGATAATAGGAAACACTTAAATCAAAGTTATCCTACTTGTGTTTAATTTTACAATGCATAGATACGACTTTCAGAATGCGATATCCCCAGCATGTCATAGGACTATACCATATCTTTGTCTGTCTAAGCGAGAATAACAGAACCAAAAAACGGTGGACGAGATAGGGACATGTCACATTTTGTAAGTGTGTGCAGTACCTTGGTCTAAGCAGCGCGTGAATCAAAACTTTTTACACAGCATTTCATTTCGAGAATTGCATTAATTGCTTCATTAATTCGCATCGCAAAAAAAATGGGTCAAAGGTGTTATTTCTTCAAAAGTAGTGAAGTAACTAATCTCTTGATGTGCCGATGGACTTCAGCATTGACTTGTAACGAGCAGTCAAGCGATAGCTAATCCAGTAATGAGTAATCAGTCCTTTATTTGCTAAAACATGGTACAAATAGGTGGTTTAAAAATAAATACAATAAAACTACATGTTTAGCCACAAGATATGCAAATATATATTATACAGAATGTCATATGTATCACTTGCATAATTTGCTAGTACAAAGAATGTATGTCATTGAGATATTCTTGGACGTCATAAAAGCTAACACAACAAGCACGAGCGTTTCACCGAGCATTCAAGCGAGCATTCTAGCAAAACGACAGTAAATTAGCTTCGAGCTTTTTGCCAAGCCAAGCAATTTTGATATTGCGCCGCGGCCGTCCCTCACCGCCCACTCCTCGCGCACACCATTTACTAGAACGTTCGCTTAAATGGTCGTTAAATGTTCGTAGCGATGTTTGGCTTCCTTAGTTGTTCAGTTCGTTCATTTTAAAAACGACGAATGTCACGACGCGACAGGCAACGGAACTATGTCACGACGCGACAGGTAACGGAACAATGTCACGACGCGACAGGTAACGGAACAATGTCATAACGCGACAGGTAACGGAACAATGTCACGACGCGACAGGTAACGGAACAATGTCACGACGCGACAGGTAACGGAACAATGTTACGACGCGACAGGTAACGGAACAATGTCACGACGCGACAGGTAACGGAACAATGTCACGACCCGACAGGTAACGGAACAAAGAGCATATATAAAATTACCCTACTTTACCCTGTTTTTCTTGCCCTGTTCCGGCATAATGATCAAAACCCTCGTTATTAATGATGACTGGCGTAAATGATGGTGTAGCCGCTGGTCTGCGAAAGGGAGCTAAAGAAACCCGCTTTGTCATCGAACGAACAATACGAAACAGACGCACGGAGCTTTTTATTGTAAAGGAATAACATAATAACTATAATTCGTATTCAGATTCATAGAAGAAATTACAATATAAGTACTCGTATATTTTCAGACTCTGCCAAACGAATACGTTGTGTGAGACACCCATTTTGGGTAAAACAACACTTACAATTGGGCGGGCATAACGCCTTAAAAGATCTGAATACACGGGAGTCAATTTACCGATTTACGTTTCATCGAATGTGTAATTTCACCGAATTATCGTTTCATCGATTTTTTTCTCAGAAGCTCTTAAATTTTAGGTATAGCTAAAAGGTAGGTGTGTAGAACCCATTAGGTTAGGTTTTTTCTATTAACCCATTCAGGGCCCATGACGACATATATGCGTCAGACCGCCGTAGTCGCTTTCCGCTACATACGAGGAAAACCACGGGGTCGGCTACGAGCGGAGCGCGTAGCGATTCTGGGCAATTAATGTGTTAACATCCTGAATAGTTTACCATTTCAGAATAAAAATGTTTTCGATGAAATGAAAATTCGGCAAAACATTCATTCGATGAAACGTTTGTCGGTAAAACACGGATAAATCATGAATACATATTCATTGGACTTAACTTATTCAAATAACGGACATAAACAATATACAAACAAGGATGGTGTATTCCTTTTATAGTTGGGTTTTAGTATGTATGTTACTTTCTTTCTTTGTTAGTTTATTTAAAAAAATATATTATCATGTTTGTATTTCTTGTATTTAATGTGGCATTTGTCAAATCAAATCATATCAATTATTTATTCTGCAAATAGGCCACAAGGGCACTTTTACATGTCAAACCGTAATTTACAATAAAATAATAATAATAATCTTACACAATAATAATTTAAAATTATATATAAAAGGTTAACAAACTAAATGTCACTAAGTTAATGTAAACAAAACAAAATTGCAAAATATGACCATTACATTCGATATAAGATCTGTATCAGCATTAACAAGAAGTTAATGATATTAATTCAGTATTCCAGAGATGTATAAGGTCTCTGAGCGTCCAAACAAAAAAGGAACATTGATGTAATATTGTCAGAGATGTACAGGGTCAATAACAATAAAACGGGTCAAGATCAGAATGATGTCTCTCGTCAATACGATAACAATAATAATAACACTAGTATGTAATTAGTTAACTATGTACTATGCCCTTGCAAGCATGAACAGTCCAGTTGTAATACCTGACTAATACATTCCTTTAGTCAGATTTGATATCAAGGTGACATATTTATCAGATCTTAATTAATTTTGTATTAAGCAGTAAATCCTGATAACAAAAATGTATAAAATTGTAGTTAAAGGACTTTTTTAAGTTAAATGCTCCGAGCCAGATTCGAACCGGCGATCACAGGCATACTTATAAACGAACAAGCCATAAAAGTGTTAGATATTAAATTAAATGCAAAATAACAAATAAGCTGAGTGTGAATGAATTGACGAACGTCCTATAAACTAGTTGAAGCGACTTACCGTAGCTATTATAGGAGTAGGTTAATAGCGCCCACCGATCTTAGTCAAAGCAAATCTGGTAAGCTTGCCGAACAGCGCCGAATAGAAGCTATTAATTTAATAATGTTAAGCAATTATTTTATATAGTGGAGATGATACGATTTAGAATAACAATCCTTCAAAGTTAGTCGCTGCCAACTTATTTCCTATGCAAAACTCATTTTTTTTTTTAATTACTGAATTTATATTTTAACCCCCGACACAGAGAGGGGTGTTTTAAGATTGATATGTCTGTGTGTGTCTATGTTTCTGTGTATCTGTCTGCGGCATCGTAATAGCTTCTAAACGAATGGACCGATTTTAACAAAATCGGATTACGGAAAAGATTGGGGGATTTTTCAACTTTTTTAAGTTGTTAATTATCAGCTATGCTATCGACAAGCGTTAATTATGAAGGTCTCAGGTCACTTGCCATTGGTGGACGTAATTCACTTGCCTGCCACTGGCCTGGTCAGATTCCTTTTATATTACAATTTTGAGAAGTCAGTAGTTCCCGCAAAAACCCATTCATTTGGAAGGAGAAGAACTAAAAATTTTTTTTTTTATATTTAAAAAAACCTCGGACACTTCTTGGTTACCGATGGCTTCGAGACGATTCAGATATTGTACGCGAGCGTAGAGCTCTGGCCGTCTGGGCCAACATGAGAGCCCGCACTCGCAGGTTTAGCAGGTGTACAGCGCAAGCTAAAATAACTCTCTTTCCAGCATACTGTACACCTGCAGCCTGTGAACGAGGTACACGCAGCGCACCATGAAGGTCATGCAAATTGTGAAAATACCGGCCAAGTGCGTGTCGGGCCACGCGCAGTGTAGGGTTACGTAATTGCCTGTCTGTCTTAGTTACATCGACGTGCGGTGCGGTTGCGTCAGCCGAATTTGTACGAAAATTAGCCTTTTCAATTACACATTAAGTTGGTGACTGCTAGCAGTCATCTTATGAGCCCAACTCAAATGAAGTTGACTTAGATATCGCTGTCAGTCATTTAATTGACGGATAGAAGTGCTCGAATAGAAAAAATACTAAAAGGTGGATGTCGCACTGCGCCGCATCTCCGGACGGAGATGCGGAGCTCGTTGTATGCAAGTACCCCAGTTTGTATATAAACTCCGTGTGGTACAACACACTGCACCGCTCCTCCGTCCGGCGAAATTTGTATGTAGCTCCGCACCTCAGTCCGGAGATGCGGCGCAGTATGACATCCGCCTAAGATCTACAGCGACTGTCAAAAATTCTGACATCGAGGGGATCGGTGGTTAAACGCTTTGAGAATGACCCACAAGCTGTTAGTACCTACCTCACGTCGGCAATGGAACGTTTAACACTTCGACAGTTAAAAGAACACGAAGTAACAAGTATTTAAAACGGTTTACCCTTCTTTTACCGATAAACGTTTCATCGAATGAATGTTTCGCCGAATTTTCAATTCATCTAAAAACTTTTTTTTGAAGCAGTAAACTTTAAAGGATTGTTATAAAACAAACCTAACCTAACCTAATGGGTGCTGCAAAATTACCTTTTAGGTTACCTAAAAAGAAGTTAGATAAAACACAGCATTCGGTGAAACGTTTGTCGGTAAAATGAGGGAATCCCTTATTTAACAAATATTTATAGTTTTAGATCTGCACTTTTATTTAAGTACCTTCTCGTTATTCATTTGTAAATAAATATTACCTTTAAGTTTTGCTAACAAAAAATGTTTATACGAGGTACATGTTATGTCCCCAACCTGTATAGGTCAAAGATATGTTTACGTTTTTGTAAATTCTTCCATTTGTCGCCTTATCAAATGGGATAAGGTGATAAAGTGTAAACACAATATCTTCGACATCGACTGTAGACAAGCCGGTATCCAATCATTTCATAAGAAACGTTTCATAAATATTCATTTTAAAACAACAACGGTTGGCAAACTAACGATTTACAAATTAGTGCTTTCATAAAATAGAATAAGAATAAGAATTTATTTATTTAGCACAAAAAACATGGAAAAAAGAAATGCAATCAAAAAGTGCTAAACGGGAGCTTTACTTGAAAAAACGTCATGTTATAAATCATTAACTGAGAATTTACTCATTTATTATTCGTGACAATTTGCAAAGTACGAGTAACGTTTGGTAAAAGAACGTTTAATAAAATGCAGTGTTTTGTACCTGATTTAATAAATCATTTGTCGTAACTTTTAAACATTACTATAACTTGGATCTTTTCGAGACGAGGGAGATCTAGGTACGCATGTAACACCCTCGACCTCATCATCGCTCAACATCTGGCGAGATAGTGATCTAAAGCGTACCTACACGTAATAAAAAAAAGAAATGTATAATTCTAACAAGGACAAGTCTAAAAGTTATTAGCAAGTAAGTAGAAGGTCAATCATGACATTACATTATTTCTAGTAATGTAGTCTTAATTAGAATGTACTGACAACGCGCGATTTCCTACCTATTCTAAACCAGGTCGGTGTAGGTATGACGACGAGCAAAGCGAGGAGGAGTGTTAGCTAGAACCGCAGTTCTAGCTAACACTCCTCCTCGCTTTGCACGCTCGCGCGCTGTAGGACCGCAGTCCTACAGCGCGCGAGCGTGCCGCGGCAGTGGCCGCCGAAGCGCCAGAACCGTTTTTTTAGGTACTATACTTTTTATTAATTTACAACAGGAATGTTTCTTGGCTTTTTATGAAATAATCATTTATCAATCGATGTTCTGTAAAATGACTTATTTTATAAACGATTTATTTTGCGAATAATATTTTTAAAATGACAATTTAACATTCAATAGTTCATCTAATAACGATACGAGGGAATGACTGAAAGGTACAGTCAGGATTCGTTGACGGCTATTTTATACCCGCTAATTGTTGGAGACTTCAAGGTTACCTGTACCATACCCAACACAGACATTAATTACACCAGACACAACGTTGATCACAAAAGCCTTTCAACAAACGAAAACATTTTGACAAGACGACACGTTCAAATGTATTCTCACATTTTCTTTCATTCCAATCACATTCTAATTCCGACGTCACGATAAAGTTTAATATCAAACGACGTATCTGCGGTCAGTGTGCTGTAAACATGAGCTACCTAACCTTAGAAGTGAAAGGTCGTATAAGGGAAACTTTTGGCTGATTGTAGCTCTGTTAATTAAATTTGCTTCTCACATTTGGTCTGCGGGTGAACTATGCGGATTGCGGGGGATGACACGTTCGCGTGGCTGTGGGATTGAGCGTAATACCTACAGTAATGCCAACATAATGAACCATAATGCAATGCTAATCGGCTTGTTAAATATGCTCGTTTCGTGTAAATTATGTTAGCAATTAGAAATTTATTGAGATCTATCATAATTCATGACATAGTCGTTGATATTACACACTACACGTACTCTCTTTGCGCATTCTAGTTCTCAAAAAACGTTGCTGCGTTCTGAATACAGATATGGAAGATAAATATTTCAGTTGTAGCTCGAAAATGACTACCGTAATATTTGAACATAAATAACTATTTTATACCAAAATTTTAACCTACCAATTTGTTAATTAATGCAATTCAAAAGTATACGTAATATGCATTTAACGATACATCAGAGACTCGTTTAGTAATGGGACATGACGGATCTAAAGATTATCGGTACTTATTAATTTGTAAGTACCTAACGAATATTCTTGTAAACTTCGTTTATCCACTACACGTGTCTTTAAGCACAACCAGGTAAAATTAAATTTTTAAGTAGATAGTAATCGATTTCGGTGTAAGTTAAAATCCTGGCTCATAGAAGGTTTTTTTACATTTTAAATGAGTATTTTATGAAATAGGATATGTTGTTGTTGAGTGATGATGATGGTGATTGTCTATTCTTACATCCTTGTCACTCATGTGGGTATGTGTATATGACTCCCTCTATTCTATTCTTCCTCTGTGTGCTTAGCCTAATAATCGGATTCATGATGACATTAATTGTTATACAGCGTGGAACGGAACGATGGCCTTTCCCGCAAGAGGGGGATTATTAAGCGCTAGTACGTCACATTTTCCAGATAAACTATTTTTTTTGACGCGATTTTTTTTTTACATTTGTATGGAGCTCGTCGCTCCAGTCGGCCAAAGCTATACAAAGCCATACAAAGGTAAAAAAAAATATCTTGAAAATGTGACGTACTAGCGCTCAATAATCCCCCTCTTGCGGGAAAGTCCATCGTTCCGTTCCACGCAGTATACAATTGAGATTTTAAATGATCACTTTTATCGCCTCAAGTTTCGATACTTTCACCTCTCTAGTCTGAGATTCTCACAGCTGTCACCCGCACCAAGCTATTTTGAAGCACTGTAAGTACATAAACTTCAAAATTTTAGTTTCGATGTTTATATGATAAACAGATAGATAAATCTGTTTAAACATACGGAATTGAAAATTAAGAGATTTATTTACATTTGTTAAGTTATCGGGTCGCCACCTTCCCTAAAATATGGTTGAGGGAGGCGATGGCTGAGATATGCGTCATACTCGTGATCGGGTGCTGTTTGTGGAGTCCGGACTGTTCATGCTTGCAAGGGCATAGTACATAGTTAACTACTTACATACTAAGTGTTATTATTATTATTATCGTATTGACGAGAGACATCATTCTGATCTTGACACGTTTTATTGTTATTGACCATGTACATCTCTGACAATATTACATTGATGTTCCTTTTTTATTTTGACGCTTAGAGACCGTATACATCTCTTAGAATATTATAATACTTATTAATTGCATTTGGACGCTCAGAGACCTTATACATCTCTGGAATACTGAATTAATATCATTAACTTCTTGTTAATGCTGATACAGATCTTATATCGAATGTAATGGTCATATTTTGCAATTTTGTTTTGTTTACATTAACTTAGTGACATTTAGTTTGTTAACCTTTTATATATAATTTTATACTATTATTGTGTAAGATTATTATTATTTTATTGTTAATTACCGTTTGATATGTAAAAGTGCCCTTGTGGCCTATTTGCAGAATAAATAATTGATTTTGATTTTGATTTTTGACTACCTACTTGCCGTAGGTATTTAAAATCCCGTATGGATCGACGAAGTATATACTCCTCCGAATTACAGCAAATATTTTTTCGTGCCGAACTGCAAAAATGATTCGTCGAAGACACCGGATAAACATTTATTTCATGTAAGTATCGTCATTGTTTTTAGTTCCGTATGATTGCATGGTGTCGTATTTATGCACAATCCAGTATCAGTAACAGTAAAGCCTACATCATCGTAGAAATCTTATCTAAATTTGAACTTTGTTTAAGTGGGCCACAAAGCACAGTTTAAAACAATCACAATGACAACGTCGAATTAATTAAATCATCCCGATTTTTCGATCGAGATAAGACTAAAGTAAGGGATTTATTCTGTCGTAGAACTGGAGTTACGCCATTTTAGAATGAGTACATATTAATAAATTAATAATAAATTAAATACAAATGGTGAAAATTTTTACTATCAGAGTATTCCTGTTTTAAACAAAAAAAAGAAGAGAAGCAATAAAATGAAAGGCTCTGAAATATTAAATGTAGTCAATTGTGTAACATGGTGTTTTTCTTTTTTCGAAAAGCTAGTGGTCTATGATCTAAATCCATCTCTGTGTTGTAAAGTTCATTGGCTCAAGCCAAGATTCGAAGCCTACCAGGGCAGGCAATTCTGTATGGTTAAGTATTTGATTATGCTAGTTAATAGTAGGCAGGCATGCACATCTCTAGACTCGTCCGGTACCCTCTTAGATACTGTGTAGCTCTACAGTCTAGTTGGGGACTAAATCGATTTGTGTAAGACTGTCTCATGAAATGTACGACGGACGAGCCTATTCTAGGGCCGATATGCCAACCCGCAACGTATATAATATATATGTATCTAGGACTAATCTTACCCCCCTCCACTGAACACGGGCAAACATTTTACTTCTAAAACAAGTAAAAAGACCAAGCGGGCTGCGACCCCGTTGCGATAGTTAGTGCGTCATGCTGTACAAATGTGCAAAAGGTTAACATGGCTCGACATTTCGCATTCCATTATAGCGATGTGACTCGCGCACTCGTTCTCATACGATGGTGTCGAAGTTTCACCTTCAATTTTCAGATATACATTTCGTTATCCCTTTCATTTGAACATGTTTCGTCTGCCCTCACGAAAACATACACATCAATATCAAATATAGATCTCAGATTAGCCCCGGGGATATCTCGCATATCAAATTACTCAAAGCCGTAGGGCTATATATTCGGCACACCTGTAGAGGATATTCCTTCATTCCTTTAGGACTCCATCATCAGATCTTGACATGATAAAAATTCTAGTTCACTAAATGGTGCTTTTCAAGAGCTAATGCACAAGTTACTTTACAAAATACCCATATACATATAACATTTGAAGATTTCCCTCGATTACTTCAGGACCCCATCATCCTAGCCCTGATGCTGAACCTGACCCGGACTGGATGACAGTAGTCTCATCACTTGGGAAGTCCCTTTCAAGGATTTTTTTTAAATCAGTTTATAAATGATAGAGTTCTGAGGTAAGAAACATAAATAATAATAATAATACTTCAACATTCTTTGTTTTTTGACTTTTGATACACAAAATTACCCAGCTGGACGCCAAATTACAACTTTCTAGGTCATCTGGAAGTGGGCTAGGTTTTTAATATATCCGTCAGCTAATAAGTGAATAGGTAGTTGAGTCAGTAATAAAAATGCCGACTTTTGGAAGTTAATATCTCAATAACCGCTTTACCTGTATGAAAATTACACTTATTACAAATTAATTAACACATTTAAGGCCAAGAATCGCTACGCGCTACGAAGTGTAAATCGGCTTTTATTACTTTCACTGCAAGGAGCCCGCCTAGCGGGCGCCTGCGCCGTAGTCGCTTTCCGCTACACATGAGGAAAACCACAGGATCGGCTACGAACCTAGCGCGTAGCGATTCTTAGCAGTGAATGTGTTAATACATATACCTACGAAATTTCATGTTTATATGTTAAATAAATTTTGAGTTATTAAGGAGTCAAAAGTGGCTCCAAATGGTTCGTGTAAATATAACACACGCCTGTTGCGTCGCCAGTTCCTTTTGGCTTTGAACTGCGAATACATACACCTCGACGACCTCTGTAGCTTAGTTGGTAGTGGCTACGAAGCAAGAGGTCCCGGGTTTGAATCCCGGTATGGGCATTTATTTGTGTGATGAGCACGAATATTTGTTTCTGAGTCATGGATGATTTATATGTATTTAAGTATTTATTTATCTATACGAGTATAAGTATGTATATCGTCGTCTATAATGCCCACAGTACAAGCTTTGCTGTTTGGGGCTAGGCCAAATTGTGTAGGATTGTCCCTCAAATATTATTATTATTTTTATTAAACACATCAATATCAAATATAATGCGAGATATAGATCTCGGATTAATCGGCTAATCAGTTAGAGATCTTGTCTAACCGTACGCAATGAACATAATAATATACTTATTGCTTATCATTCATATCAGATATACGGCATCTACGGAAGACGCGTCGGCTTCCTTAAGATCCATGGTACTTACTAATAAATTTAAACCCTAAATGGTTGATTATAAAAGTGATACATTGTACTTAACACCCATTAACCAAAACAAGAGAACACACTTCTGATTTTATTTGTTGCAGAGGTTTAAAACATAATGCACAAAACATAATTAATGCATTGATATGATGGTACACTGGGTACCAAGTAAACAATACAGTGAGTATAACTATAGTAGATAGTTTATTTATGTACAGTCGGGGGTAATCATATACTGTACGTTAATAAGGACAAATATCCGTACGGACTATATTGTCAATGTCATAAAGGCGTGTACAGATATTTATGTACGTATATATTATTTTATTACTCCTGACTGTACTATAGTGCCATCAAGTTTTTTTTTATAACGACAAGATAAGTTTGATAGAAACGGAGAGATAGCGAAGTATTCCTCCAAAGCGGAACAGGATGTTATCCGACCAGAAATATATACATCTGGGTACTCACCTCAGGCAATGTTAAGAAGCGAGCCCATTTGTTTCCCCGAGCTCAGCCGGATCATCCAAAACCTCATTTAGATTTGCACAAGGAACAGTTCCTAACATCTGATAACACTCTCAATGCACAATTCCACTATCAACATCACAAGGAGAGGAGACTAGACGTAAAGTTTTATAAAAATAGATTAAAGTTTCTTATAAGTACTTCGGTGAAGCGTCTTAAACAGATTTGCAAAATATACAACACTTTAAAACATCAACAATTTAGTAACAACAGTTCACTACACAGAAAACACTAATTCTATCTATTAAGTTCAGTTTGCAAACACGCCAAGAATAAGTTAATTGATTAGTGAGACCGGGTTTCGTGTTGTGCTAAGTTTGTGCAATTGACGTGTGGAGTTGGGCGGCTGGGCGGCTGGGCGGCTGGGCGGCTGGGCGGCGTGCGGGCGCGGCGGCGGCGCGCGGACACTGACGCAGGGCGGGCGCGGGCGGCTCGCTGACTGACGCGGGTTTAGCCACGGATTTGTACTTTAGAATTGTTTTGTTGCGTCACCATGTTAACTATTTCTACGAATCCCATTTACCGTTTATCTGCGGAAGCTGTAACAGCTCAATGTAACGATTTGTTTGGAAAGAATGGCGTTGATTTGTTATACTCGATTTGGTTCTGTAAAAAGAACAAGGGGTCGATTCGAGACATCAATCAAGCGACAACGATTACCGTGACGTCTGACTCATTGCAATTCAACGTCACGAAGTTAACTGCGATTTAGTACGCTTCATTAAGCTAAGTGATAACCGTTTTAGCACATAGGTAACTAACCCAGAGTTTTTTAATATTTTTGAACGAGCGAGCGAGCCGAACGAAGTTCTCCGTTTCGGCTAAAATCTTTCGTATGTCCGGCTGTTCTTCTCTACAGTTCGCATTTTCAACAGATTCTCCTGAAAAGTAAATAGGTTCGATAATGATATAGACCTTTTTTGGTTGATACAGTTGTTGTTTTTTTAATATTTTTTTTAAACGAGAGTTTATTGACCGAGTTCTACAGCTCACAAAGCCACTAACACTCTAACAGTGCTATAGTTGCTAAATCAACGTCTTCAATTTTGTTGCAAATGTGCAACGCTATTGCGAGTCGAGCAAATAGCTAAAAGATTAATCATTCTGATCATTCAAAACCAATTTGAAATAGAAATACAAAATACCTTTATTCCTGAGGATGACCAGCACTGAACCAATTGTGTGCATTGTGCAAGTTAAGTGCACTGAGCGCTGTGTGAAGTTTAATACACATTGAGCACGCGGCCGAAAACTCGACACAATATCGTAAACTTCGGTTACGCGCGATCGGAAAACGTTACGATTGCACTTTTATCGAACGAGCGAGTGAAGCGAATGAAGTTCTATGCTTCAGCTTGGGCCGAACATCGTTTGTATCTCCAGTGGCTGTCACGCTGTCCGGCTGTTCTGTTCTACGGTTCGGGGTCGCATTTCTCAACCGATCCTCGTTAAATTTTGTGAGCAGGTTGGTTAATGATATATTTTTGTTGTCGATTCACTTTTTCGAAATTCATTTTTTTTAAATACAGTCTCGCGAGTTCGCTCACAATGCAACAAGTTTTATGTTATAACTGAAACACGTGTAATTCCTATGTTTCCGTGAGATAAATAGTTTCATTTAATCTCAGTTTGCACACCAATAGGTTTCACTCAGTTTACAGGCGCTCTGCAAGTCAAGCGATGTTAACTACTTCATTATTTTATTCATGACAACTAAATACATTCAAGTAAAATATTAAAAAATCTTAAACCTAGTCAAAAAGTCCCCCTGGAGTCGACCCTGACGCAAAGGTACCCATTACAGTAGCTGCGTTACCACGGTGAATGGCGACGGACAACCTTTGCACCAGGTGCGACCCCACGCGATACTTTCAGTATTAGTTTTCGTCGTAGCCGACGGCAAACTGCACTACCATCCGCCTTCAACGATGCGATCCAGTAATCATGTGAAGTGATGGCCGAAACAGTTAAAAAGCTTTGGTTAAGTTTTGCAAGCGAGACAGTTCAGCGTAGATTATCTTTATATTTCATGATTTAAGTATATTTCGTGATTTTTGGGTGGATTTTCAAAGTAACTTTTTTAAGTGTCACAAGCCACTTAATATCAGTTACAAAAAAGCTTCAAATATATTTCTTACATAAATTATGGTCAGGTATAACATAATTTTAAACATTATAAACAATTCCTAGAATTATAAACAAGGTTATAAACAAATCCTAGAAAAAAAACCTTAATGTTTATGTAACAGCGCGCAGCAACTCTGTGAGGCATGTCACATTCGCGGATTCCTCCAAATAATTGAGCACAACATCACTTCTAAACAACTTTTATAAAAGTACATCATTAAAAAGATAATTTAACTACGCTTAAGAACGTATTCTATAGTACGTATTAGTATAAATAATAAGCTATTAACAAAACGATCGGCTATAATATCTCTGTCACACGCTGCAAATATCTGATTGACCGAAGGCACTGACGCCATGAATGCAATGTTACGAGAAAGTATATCAGTTGTACTTAGGCATTGCAGTGAGCAGAAGTGCAGTTATGCGTTTTTGAGCGGTTTAAAAAAAATATTTTCAACATTTTGTAGCTCGTTAGGTTCTTATGCTCGTTTTAAGATCATGTATTAATGGCGTGCATCGTTTAGCCGATACCGTTTAAACGATGGTGGGCGTCATTTCGCTGTATTTCTGTCCATGGAAATGACGAGCACACCATGGAAATGAATGTTAAATATTGAATTGACACAAATTGAAGTTTTTATACCTACTGTTTATGTTATATTTTATATTCATAAGTAAATCGTACTTGAAAATATAACATTCCATTTAAAATTTAATATTTTTCTATACAGCCGTCATTCGCTGCCTTGAGCGTCATTTCGACGGCGTAAATAATCTTAGTCGCTCTTTGATACGAAACTATTGATTTTTAACCGATGCCTTATATACCTTTCAAATTCGAATGCAAAGGATCCCATAGAAATTGAATTTGTAAATGTTATAATCCCTTGAAACAATCGCAATTTTCTAATACAGCCGTCATGTCGCTGCCATGAGCGTCATTTCGCTGGCGCGAATAATTTCAATATCTATTTGCTACTTAACTATACAGTTTTAACCGATGTATTATGTACCTTTCAAATACAAATTAAAAAGTGTTTCGTTATTTGTAGTTATTTTGTGTAATATAAAAAAAAGATAAGCCACCGAAATGACGCAAAAATATAATTCTAAAATTCACCCTTTTATTCTTGTGGTCTAAGGAATTCCATCTAGGTCTTAACTTCCGTGGGTAGACCCCGAACATGGTGGACTGATGACGCTGGGTGCGGGTGGCACAGGACCGGTCACTTTCGCACTCTTTGGGGGAAGCTTTGGCGGTAGGAAGAAGATGCCATCTTTCTGCTGATTCTGTTCACCGCTGCACTGGAGGATGTGTTCAAGACTCTAGACTGGAGAAGGCTAGGCATCAACATCAACGGCGAGTACATCACTCACCTTCGGTTTGCTGACGATATAGTAGTCTTGGCTGAGACCATGGAGGACTTAAGCACGATGCTCGATGACCTCAGTAAAGCCTCCGAGCGAGTTGGTCTAAGGATGAACATGGATAAGACAAAGATCATGTCAAACCTCCATGTAGTACCAACCCCCATTTCAATCGGACACTTTACGCTCGAAGTTGTAGACGATTATATATACCTAGGACAGACTGTTTAGTTAGGTAGGTCCAACTTTGAGAAAGAGGTCAATCGTCGAATCCGACTCGGCTGGGCAGCATTCGGGAGGCTACGGCACATCTTTTCGTCCAATATTCCGCAGTGTCTCAAGACGAGAGTCTTTGACCAGTGTGTGTTGCCAGTGATGACGTATGGCACGGAAACGTGGTCGCTTACTATGGGCCTCATAAGAAGGAGAGGGCTATGTTAGGAGTTTCTCTGCGCGATCGCATCAGAAATGAGGCTATCCGCAGCAGAACCAAGGTAACCGATATAGCCCTCCGAATCGCTAAACTTAAATGGCAGTGGGCGGGGCACATTGCACGTAGAACCGATGGCCGTTGGGGCGGAAAGGTTCTCGAGTGGCGACCACGTACCGGAAGGTGCAGCGTGGGTAGGCCTCCCACAAGGTGGACTGATGACCTGGTAAAGGTCGCGGGAGTCCGCTGGATGCGGGTGGCGCAGGACCGGTAATAGTGCACTCTTTAGGGGATGCCTATGTCCAGCAGTGAACGTCTTTCGGCTGGTATGATGATGATGATTTGACATATTTCCAACCGTTGAGCGATGCGTCCGGTTCGTCGCGCCATTTCCGCGCTGGCGTTCCTCGTCTACGTTGTTTAGACTTCCCGTTCCAGCCTTGAAAGAGAGGTTTTGTACTAAGATGACGATTTTTTTTTATTGACACCGACATACACTGAATGATCCCATAAATGTACCGTTGAACCAATATTGAAATCACTAAAAAGCCTTTGTTTTGTTAAAAAAAATTTTTGTTTTTTTCTACTGGTTTCCGATCTCACTCCATTCTCAGAGTCATCTTGGGTCATTAGAAACTGTAGAAGCGAACATTTTATCCAATTTATGTATCGAAGACTTGTGCGAAGACAATGGTGTTATTATCTTTGCACAAGTCTTCGATAGTTTTATAGCAAAACTGGCTTTGATCGTAAATACAGCTATAAATACGTTTGATGACCCGAATTTGGCAGAAAACACCGGCTGACTGACGCTACAGAATCAAGTTTTAGTACCTTTTCTGAACCTAACTTTTCAGCCATATTTCTGAGACAGGCAATGGCCTAAGTACTAGTCTCATTTTATTTTCTAGGATATAACGATATGAAAAATTTGTCACTCGAGGAAATCACTAAAACCTAGTCTATTTTTAACAATTGAACGATCACTACTAACAATTATAATTATGCTTTAGGAACTGTACCTCTGCACGTTGATCACGTAACGCATTGTGCATACTTTAGGTAGATCGAAGTGTCAATTTTAATATGGAAAAATTACCTAACCTAACCTGACGCGCGTTCAAAACATTACATGATTACCCCTCTGGTACTCCTTACGTATAAATTAATACACAATAATTTACTTTAAAAACAAAGTTTTAACCGACTTCAATTTAGTACTCCGCCCAGCCACGAGAACATTTCCACATTTCTTTTCCAATTTACCACATTAACTGATTTCCGAGAGCAAATGCGTTGATTATTAGAGAAAAAAACCCAATCGCTGTATGTGACCCGATAATATTTGAGGACTTCCGTCGATTCCACAAGGATCACCTTTGGCACTTCATTAGTTGCTATTTCAACGTAATCTTATCAGAAAAGAGAAAGAAGAAATACAACCGAATTGAGAACCTCCTCCTTTTTTTTGAAGTCGCTTAAAAATGAATTTTATTTAGGCTACGAAGAAGCGCCCACTACTACCTTATGTTGATGAGGATGTGCTGGCAGACATATCCGTCGACAGCGACTTGCGAGTGTAGATATTTTTTTATTTTTTTACGTGCATGGACGCGAGAGTGACTTTCAAATCTAAACTCGGTAAAACTCGATCCAAGCGTTCCTAACGTAACACCGGCCCGGCCACGCCTTGCGCGGATGGCGGCGTGGCAAGCGTTTTATCTGTTCATTGCGCGGTCTAGACACACAACGCACTGTGGTTAGTTGAGATCACACGCAATGAATTAGAAAGACCGCTGCCGCCGCCGGTTACAAGTGAATACTTAACAAAACCACCTTGATTACCGACTATTATTGTTTGTTGTATTTTAGTTTGATCATGAATTTCTAGGGCAGCGACATGAACCAGGGCTTCATGCGATTAGCAGCTACAACAGGTCTATATACATTTTCAGTTTGATCATGGATTTCCAGGGCAGCAACATGAACCCAGGGCTTCAAGCGATCAGCAGCTACAGCAGGATTATATCCGTTTTCAGTTTGATCATAGATTTCCAGGGCAGCGACATGAACCCAGGGCTTCATGCGATCAGCAGCTACAACAGGGCTATACCCGTTTTTCATGTTGCTGAACCCCGGTACAGACGCTATCTTAAATCGGTCATTCCCCAATACTTCGGCAACTCGAAATGGGCCTACATAGGCAGGCAACAATTTCTTGCATATACCGTCGTTTTTAAATGATATTTTTGTTATCTTTACCAGTTCACCTTCATTGTAACAAACAACGTGCAGGTCGTCTACCTTTATCATAATAAGCCTTTTGTTTGATTTGTTCACTATCAATTTTATCCTTTACTTCCTTTCTTATTGAAACCAAATCACTACGTTTACGAGTTGCCTGTGAGATCTCATCGAGATTGGGGCTGATATCGCCTGACATAAATGTGCCGAACAATACTTCCGAGGGCATTCTACCAGTGGTTTTATTTATAGTATTTTTCATACTCCACTGGATTTTCTCTACTTCACTATCCCAATCCTTCATATTTCCATATAAATTTTGCGTTGTTAGGGAATTTAAAATAGTCCGGTCGTAGTGGTAGGTGGAGACCTGGCCATTTTATTTGGGACTAGCTATATCCGCTAGCTATTTCATCTTCGTGGAATCCTGTTATAAGTAAATGCCAGAGTCGAAAAACATCGTCCGTTATATCACCGGACATTATTAGTGTTGTGTGTCGGCCGGGTGACAACCCTGTACAAGTGGTTAATAAATACCAAATGCGGGTAGTTCGGAAAACCCGCGCAGCAAGAAGTGACGTGTCTAATCTTTGATGTTTACAGTACAATAAGGCGTCAAAAGTCCGAGCGCGGCGAACGGCATACTTACTTATATAGTCAAGATAGAGCAAGATAGGGAACATAATGTTTCCTGTCTCGCTCTATCCTATTGTTGCCATTGCTTAGGAATCTTGACATTTTATTTGCCATCTGCGATGTGAAATGCTTATTTCTTATTTAATTTCTTAAGTAAATTAAAGCCAAATTCTATTTTGCATATTGCAGCCAGCAGCAATTTAACTTGTTATAATAAATGCATGTAATAAACGCATGTCACATGGTTGTGGTATATATTTAATATTTGTTTTTGCCAGTATGTATGAAAGAAATAATATTCGTATTTATTCAATTCCATCTTCAATATCTCCCAGCACGTCTAGCACACGACGGCGCGCGAGCTCTCTCGCGCGTCAAAATGCGATACAAGGAGCGACATAGCGAATCCGTATCACGAGACGCTTCTTGTCTCGCGGTCATATGTCAAAGCGATTTTTTTTGTCGCTGACAGTTCAACGCGATAGACTCTCGAAACTCGTATCACAAGTGCATTTTAAAGCGACAAAATATATCGCTTTATTCGCGTCTCAACGTCAAAATGCGAGACATTGTCTTCGAGATGTGGAGACCGCGACAGCGATAATAATTTGATAATTGAACTCACAAGGAACAAGAGCACACATTTTTTTTATTAATTTTAAGTTAATTAGGGACACATACGTAAATGTAATAATATTTAGTGTCCTTTTTAATACCTATACCTAATTTGATTAAATTTGATAACTATTAATAATTTTGCTTTGTACTTGTAAAATATTTAAAGAAAATATTGTGAGAGAGCAACAACTGTCTAGATTCAGAATTCTAATAATGCTTTGGGGGGCATGACACCGTTTGGGGACCTGTGGTCAGATTTCAGCACGATTTTGGTAAAGACTCAGAGGGGCTACCGCGAAACGAAAACGAACTTCGTTCGTGTATCTTCCTCTCTGTCGCTCGAACTAGCAAGTGCAACAGAGACGGAGATACACGAACGAAATTCGTTTTGGTTTCGCGGTAGCCCCTCAGATGCTTTGCCTGGATCCGCTACCTACTTGGGTAGGTACCTATAGTCAATAGCAGAAGTAGGTATGTTAACAGTTTTTCAAAATCAAGTGTAAAAGTGTCAACTTACTTTCGCTGTTGACTAGGTATAGATTAGGCTAGGTATACTTACCTAGGTACTTTTAGGAATTATAATAAATTGCTTGCTTAGATTAGTTATTTCCCATCACAAGTCATACAGTCATATACCTAAATTAATAAGGATTATTAAGGATGATGCACAATTTCTCGCTAAATTAATGGAATTATCTGCAGTTACTCATTAAATTTTCCGACGCGACAGCCCTCTTTCTAAATGATAAGTAGGACTTACGTGCGAATTGAGGTGATGTATTACCTACTTACAAAAGCATCATATGGGTACCTAGGTGCATACCTATATAAAATATAATCTTGGAAGTTCTTTTTCAGTTTTTGGTTTGAATGGAGTCCAATCTAATGAAGGAGCAGTTCATGTGGGGAAGGAGGTAGGTATCAACTTTCGACTTTTAGCTTGCAGAAAACCGCAGACTACTTACTTGCCCTGTGGGTGTTGTGTTGTGTTAGGAACCTGGGCTGTTATTCGCTACACGTTAATGAGGCTCACCCCGCCGGTCACCCGTTACGAAACTAGACCTCTACCTACGCTTATTTACTATGCATCGCGTTGTCAAGATATATTTGTGGGTCAGCTTAAAACAAGTTACAGAATAAGGGGACAGGGCACCCGAGAACCCGCTATTTTGAAAGTGAGGGTCCGACAATCGTCTCTGGCGGACAACACAGTGAAGTCGATCGCTTGTTTTCCACCGTCGTGGTATTACTTAATCATTTTCTCTCAAAAAATAGTAGCTGTTATTGCTGACTGTACTTTTTTTACAGTCATGAACAGTCAACTACTAGAGAGGGTTCCAATGAGCTCAAATACGACGGGGGACTACCTAGTGTAGTTTAGAAGTTGCTATGGCAACCTTCAGTCTCCACCATCAGCTCAGCTCGGTATGGCCATAATTTTGCCTTGTCACCGAACTTACATGAGTATAGCAAATTTCAGCCAAATTGGTTTACAAAAAGTATATTTAGTAACTGCTTGATGACTCAAACATACAAACTAATAAGGCAAATTAAATAAAAATTAAAAACAGAATTTATATCACTTTAATAATAGTGAAGTGTTCATAAAAATAAATCCATAATATCAATAACTTAATGACAAGGAAATAATAGACATCTGTTAGCTAAACTACCTATCCTTACCCCTAGTGTCAGTCAAATAATAACAATAACCTGTGTTTTCTTATGCTTTATTACTGATCTGATCATACACATCATTAACAATACAATAGGTTTTAAGTAACTTAACTACTAAGGTATGCCTACCTATACTATACTTAGTGGAAAAACTATGAAAGGTTAAACTTAATATGACAAGTCCTTTCTAGATTTGAACCAGACTAAAATTAGGGACCGTTTCAACATGAATTGTCTTTCTAAGCTTTATAATACTTAGTACTACGATGACTATGAGTTTGATATATTTTAATTTTTTAATTATGAAAATATCCCTACATTTTCATTGGGAATTTTATGAATATTAGTTTAGTAGCTAGAGGAATACTTGATGTTGACCTACAATTATTACAAAGGTATTTAAATTGCTTTTGACTACTTGTTTACATTATATGTTTTAATACAACTATGCCATACAAGAAAATTAAATTAAGTTAATAAGAAAATAGATGTGTATGTACCAGGGGACATGATAATAATAAAAAAGAAAAAGAATAAATCATCCTATATAGGTCCCACTGCTGGGCTCAGGCCTCCTCTCATGGATGAGAGTGTACGGGCAGGTAGGTAGTATTAGAGGACATGCTTACACAAATTGAATAAGTCCCATGGTAAGCTTAGGTATTAAGGTTTTGTGTTATGAGTAACTAGACAATGATTATATGGTTTGGTACTTATGTCATAGTGTTGAGGAAAAATATAATCATTCAAATTAAAATTAACAAAAATAACTTACCAAAAACTAAAAATATCTTTCTAAATTTGGCAAGTCTGTGCGAGAACGCTGCCATTGATGTAATCATATATGATATGCTATCAATATAATTGCCCTTACCATTTTACAGCCACTGTTTCATTATCCACTAAGCTTAACCGATAGTGATACTTAAGAGGAAGATAAAGGTTTTTTTGGTATAATAGTCAACACTGATCATCTTTAAAATACATTAGTGAATAGCCTCATAAGATACAGTTTTTGGTGTCCATAATGTCTGCTTCCACAGTGGCACTATATTCTTGACTTTTGACTCCACAACCAGTCCTTGGAATGAATTGAGTATTGTTAGAAATCTTGGTAAATACAATGAATAAACTGTTGTCCAAATATAATAACTGTTTGAGGTCAATTAGTTGTGGAAGGTTGACATAGTTTTTGAAGGATACTTACTCGCTGATTATGCATTGCTTATGATTCCAAACATACTTAATTACGACAATATTTTAGATTAAAGTGATTGATGAACCTTTTCTTCCTAGGAACTAGAAACTAAGGGCCGCTTCAGACCGGAATGGCAGCGGCGCGGCGAGCGCTTTCAGTGTCAAATAATTTTAAACTTTATCTACATACTTTTAAAATTATTTAACACGGAAAGTGCCCGCCACGCCGCTGACGGCCGCTGCCAGTCCGGTCTGAAGCGACCCTAACAACTAATAACTCACGTTACCTTCTACCATGTTTCCATGTCTGTTCCATGTGTGTTCGTATTCGGCGAAAATCCAGCAGCTCTTCATGGAGAATATTATTATTCTAACGGACTATATTGTGTTCTCTAAGTTTCTCGATTCAGACTGATCGAAATCATCGAAATGAAGCAAGTATTATCGTGTTTGGGCTGTCTGCATTTATTTCGATTCCGGTTCCGTTTACAGCAACGCATTAAATAACTCTTCTGTTTTAAAAGTCATTGTTAGAAAGCACGAGAATCTCACGGCAGTGAGTAATGTGAGTATTATATTCTTAGGTCACGGCACGGGAGTTTTCTGTTTAAAATACTAGATAATATTATATATTTTATTTTGACACTTCACATTTCTTTAACATTGACAAATTATTTCCCGCGGGATATTTTTAAACGTCATGTACTCTTTCTCTTTCATTTTGAAGCTTTAGAGAAAGAGACAAAGTTATCGTGATTAGGGACGTTGCTAGTATAAGGCTTGCCATTCACTCTTTAGTTTTACTACCGATTCAGTGTTGCCATACAGCAATATGGCATCAGGGACTATTTTTCAGATAAATGGCGACACTCACTTTGTCGACCGCGACAGAGCTCTCTCGCTTGGGCCGGTTTTGTGCCAAGTGGTGCTACGAAAATCGAGAAAACTGACAGCGCGACCGAGAAATTTCGCAACCGCGAACGAGCTGGCTCGCGGCGCGAGAGTATGTCGCGGCCGTCGTGTGCTAGAGGTGCAGGCGTGAGATTGTTTATTAACCGGCAATTTATCAACGTGGGTGCAATAGACTACGCGTGACGTGGCGCCGCGGCAATGTTGAACGTGAGTGAAATATTTTTTCGCACATATTTACTTAAAAATATGACTTCTCTGAGTCGTACTTGAGAAATTAAATTCCTCCATTAGCCACATTTAACAATTGCCTTCTTGCTCTACATGTAATGGGCACTGGTCCCACCGCCGGTTAGTAAGCTAGAAAAGTTGGGCGAGTAGCATTACATTGCGGATCTGTAAAGGTCGATTGATCACACTGTGCCTGGTCAGCACGCAATGAACCGTTACTCGCCCAACTTTTCTAGTTTACTAGCCGGCGGTGGGACAAGTGCCATAAAGACGCAGGAGGGCATAATTAGGCGACGAGACTTCGTGCGGCGCGGACGAACCTTGTGTGCGACAGCACGATCAGCGTAACGTTGGCGCGAAACTTTGAGCGCAAGCTCAAACTAGTGGTGCGCGTGCCACGCCCACATCGCCTTTCTATAGTATTTAGCGTTATTATATATTACAACTCAATGAGGGCTACCGCGATTTAGTTCGCCGCTAGAGGCACTAGTGCCTCCAAAATGTCAAATGCCATTGTTTTTGCGTAGCGGAGATTAATTATGGCAAATATATGTTGCGGGACAATGAACGGATTATGCGATGTTTATGCCATTATTGTTTCCACCTAGTCGCGATTCTACACATTATGAATTCCACGCAGCTGAAGTTTATCACGTGCGTTATTCTTCACAGTCATTATATCAACACAATATTGAGGTATTTGTGGTGTAGCAATGAAACGACAGTTACCGAGCGCGGACCGTTTATTACTAGCCTGACAAGTGCTTGACAGCGTCTTCATATACATACATTACACTCCTCCAGCGCCATTTGAGCATCTGGGGACGAACACATGGTTTAGACATAAATTTAATAATATTGCTTATAATCTATTTTCTTAGATCTAGGTCTTAACATATGCCTTCTGACTTTGGGCGATCTTTCGTTGCCGGCGTCGGCATTATCGTCATTGGAGCGGCCCGGCGGCGGCGGCGGCGCCGAATCCAAACAAGGGATATCGCCACAACGAAAGTCCTCCAGGTCAAACGGCGCCGAGTCCTGAGCCTCGACCCACTCGTCCTCCATTTCCCCCCTTTCCCCTTCTCCGTCATTCTCTATACCTATCATTGTGTCGGGTGCCACTAGACGTGCGGTGGGGGAGAGAGACACGGAGTGCGGCTGGGGCGAAGCCGTCGAGGCCAGCGTGGCCGGCGCGGGCGGAGCGGACAACTCGGGCGGCGCGGGCGGCGGCGGCCGCACGGTTTCAGATACCTCGCCTGATTTACACGATTTGTTTTCTTTAACATGTACATCGTCCTCCGGTATGATTCCAGTGTATTTCCGTAACTGATCTACATGACGCCTGCCAATTACATCATAATCGCTAACATATACATCGTACATGCGATTTCCTACAACGTCTCGAATGATGCCCATTACCCAAGTATATTTACTCGCTGTATACCACTTTAACCACACTCGATCTCCCATTGTTAATTTTCTACAGGCTGATGAGTCATTACAATTATTATTATGGTGCGATGGCATAATTAAATCCAACCTTGACCTTAACGAGCGCCCAAACATAAGTTTAGCCGGCGATACGCCGGTAGCACAATGTGCAGTATTACGGTATTCGAACAATAGTCCCAGTAATTTGTCATCCAGAAATGCATCTGATAACGGTTCAGTCAGCAAGCATCGTATCATTTTTTTACATGTCTTAACTGAGTTTTCCGCTGATCCGTTACTTTGTGGATGATAGATAGGAGATGTTATATGACTTATACCATTGTTTACACAAAATAAATGAAATTCGCTGGATTTAATTTTGACATCATTATCCGATACGATTACCTTGGGAATGCCGAATATAGAAAATAGTGACTTTAATTTAGAAATCAAAGCTCGAGTGGTAACGCCGCAATTCATACGAATGCATTCCAGCCACTTAGTAAACGCGTCTATAACTATAAGATAATCTCGATTAGCAATCGACATATAGTCTATGTGGATTCGCTGCCAGGGGCCGGCGGGGCGCGGCCAGGGGGCGGGGGGCGCGCGCGCGGGTGCCGCTTGCACCCTGCAGCACGCAAAACATGACCCTATATACCTCTCGATATCCTTATCTATCGATGGCCACCAAAATCTTGATCTAGCAATACTTTTTGTTTTAACGATGCCAAAATGACCCGTGTGCAACTCGCTTAGCATTCGTTCCCGATAGATAGTGGGCACAACAATTCGATGCCCCCGGAAAAGGCATCCGTCTTCTACTTCTAAGTCAAGTTTGCAATTAAAATATGCAGAAATCGAAGAACATTGGATTTTCCGCGGCCATCCCTTGTTCATGTACTTAATCACGGTTTGTAAGGTCTTATCGTTCGCGGTAGCCCTTTGGATATCATCAAACATTATTGGCGTAACATTGGAATCTAAAAACCTTAGATGCGATAGTGATAATTCATCGTCAGCGGCTCCCCGCCCCGCTGGACCGCTATCGCTGTTTGGTGAGTCATCATTACTTGTTACCGCGCGCGAGAAATAATCTGCTACGACGTTTTTTTCACTGCTTATATATTCTATTGAATAGTTGTACGCCGATAAAAATAAGGCATATCTTTGCAAGCGCGATGCGGCCATTATTGATACCCCGTTCTTCTTACCGAATATAGATAATAGCGGTCTATGGTCAGTTCTCAGTATGAAAGGTACTTGACGCCCATACAAATACTGGTGGAAATGTCTGACTCCAAAAACAATTGCACTCGCCTCTTTTTGAACTTGACTATAGTTACGCTGGCTTTTTGATAAGGAACGCGAAGCAAAAGCCAGCGGGCGCTCGGTGCCGTCCGGTGCGCGCAGCGCCAGGACGCCCCCGAGCCCCGCCGGGCCGGCATCCACTGTCAGCACGAGCTGGGCCTCGGGGTCAAAATGCGCCAGCACCTTATCTGACGCGAGCTCGTTTTTCACCGTTTCAAATGCGCGCTCATGTCTTTCGTTCCACTCCCACTGCGCTCCGTCTCGTAATAATTCATGCAAGGGACTTAAGTGAGAGGACGCGTTTGGAACGAATTTACGGTAGTAATTTACGACGCCCAAAAATCTTTTTACTTCCGTAGTATTTGTGGGACGAGGTGCATTTACTATCGCTTCAACTTTCTTCGAACAAGGCCTTAGTCCGCTTTTATCTATAACGTAACCTAAATAGGTCACATTCTTTTGGAAGAACACACATTTATCCTTCTGTAACTTAAGCCCTGCGTCATTAATCCTAGAAAGTACCTCCCGTAATCTACGCAAATGCACTTGCTCAGTCGGCCCCGTTATGCACACGTCATCGAGCCAACAGCTGACTCCTTCGATACCTGCTAAAAGTGTTTCCATTGTGCGCTGGAACACGGCTCCTGCATTTGCCAAACCATATACAAGTCTCGTATATTTAAATAAACCCTTAGTTGTGCTTATTGTTGTTAATTCCTGGGAGCGAGGAGATAAAACGAACTGATTATAAGCGTTACTTAAATCAATTTTAGAATAATGTTCCCCATTTCCTAAATTAGCTAAAACTTCCTCTATGCGAGGCATGGGGTATTTGTCAATATACATGTCTTTGTTCAGTGTAATAGAGTAGTCGCCCGCTATCTTAACTTTACCGTTGTCTTTTAAAACTGGTACAATTGGAGTACCGTATCTCGTAAAATTCACAGGTACCAGAATTCCCAAATCAACCAATCTGTTTATTTCTTCCTCAACACGGTCTTTTAGCGCGAAGGGGACTGGACGAGGCTTAAAAAACTTCGGGACTGCTCCTTCCTTTAAATGCAATTCTACCTCAAATTTATTGAACCGCCCTAATTCGTCATTAAACAAGTCGGAATATTCATTCATGATTTGCGCTATATCACTCGAACTTTGACGTGGTGGTGCGGAGTCGATATTATTATTCAATGCCGTTATGCCCAAGCTAAATTTTGACATGAAATCTCGGCCAGCGAGAGGTGGACCTCCATTCTCAATAACGTAAATTTTAATTTCTTTTGAATTATTCAAGTAATGCACGTTTGTTTCAAAGTAACCCAGCGGTGATATTTTGTGACCGTTATAAAGGCAAAATTTTAAATTACATTTTTGCAAGGCAAGATCCGCAAAATATTGTCTATACAATTTGTTAGATATAACTGTTGTTCCCGAGCCAGAGTCGAGTTCCATCTGCAACTGTATACCATTTATAAGTACAGATAATAAAATTGGAGAGTATTTCACGTACCTTACGTTAAAAACTTCACATTCCTTACAGTTCTGACATCCATTCTCATCATGTGACTCCTGGTCAGCAGCCAAACTGTGCAATCGCCACTTACTACTCTTATCACTACACACTTTCTTTAAATGGCCTTTCACGCCACATGCTTGGCATCGATAGTTTCTGTACCGACACTGGTCAGCTTCGTGGCTCTTCATACCACACACAGCGCATGGCTTGCGCGTGTCGTGGCCGCGGCCGGCGCTGGCGCCGGGCCTGGCCGCGCCCGCGCCCACCCGGTACACCGGCTCCTCCTTGACATGCGCCGGCACCGCCGCCGCGGCTGCGGCTCGGGCCTGGCGCGCGCTCGCCGCCTGCTGCGCCACGTCTACTGCCCTCGCGAATGAGAGTGTGGTAGCATCTTGCTCGAACAAGCGGTCACGTTCGGGACCCACGTTCATGCCCAGCACAAAACGATTAACTAGGAGCATGTCTAATGCACTGCCAAAATCACAGTACACTGCGAGCCCGCGAACGCGCACCGCCCATTCCTCGATGCTTTCTCCCGCAGCCCTCCTCGCCTCGAAAAACTTCTCCCTGTCGGCAAACGTGCACCGCCGCGGAGAGAAATGCTTCTCTAGTTCATCGACTAATTCAATAAACTTGACGCTCTCCAATTTCCTTGGATGCACAAGATTTCTTGCCAACCGGTAGGTATCATCCGATAGGTGGGTGAGTAATAATGGTCCCGTTTTCTCGTCCGCCACTGCATTAAGCTTTATAAACTGTTCCAATCTTCCGTAAAAAATTTGCCACTCTTGCGTATTATGATCGAAAACATTAAGATTCCCGATATGAGACATAATTAATCGATAACTATTTATATTTTATTTTTTGATGCGTGGGTAGATCGTCGCCAGTGAGGTATTTGTGGTGTAGCAATGAAACGACAGTTACCGAGCGCGGACCGTTTATTACTAGCCTGACAAGTGCTTGACAGCGTCTTCATATACATACATTACACTCTACCTAGTAGCGATTCTACACAATATTTTTTCCACACATCTGCAGTTTATCACATGCGTTATTCTTCACAGTCATTATTTCAACACAATATTGACTCTACCTAGTAGCGATTCTACACAATATTTTACCCACACATCTGAAGTTTATCACATGCGTTATTCTTCACACAAATATATTACTATACAATCGTCGCAACTCTTATTAATGTGGTTCTACACAGCTCCATTTATTTTTTGCGTTTGCTGGGTGAGAAGTATTAGATGGAGCCAATACGGACAATATTACCTATCCACGGATATCAGTAAAAAGCAGATCAGCTCTACTAAGTTGAACGTTTTTATACTTTCGATCTATTCTTACTAACGTACTTATAAATAAGTAAGAAAGAGATAGACACTATGCTGTCACACAGGTCTTCACCTGTAATCGTTCCAGTTATTCACGAAAACGTAGCGATTTTTTTTAAGAAAGGTTACCCTGGGGGATCGTGGCGAAAGTTATATGTATAGTGCAGAGAAACATAATTCTCTAAACATCGAATAATGTAACTTCAATGTGTTATACATAGATAAAATAGGTAGCAAGGTTGCTATAAGATACCAAAATATACAGGGTGTGGCCTGTAATAGGAGCAATAAATTATAATATAGACCCTTTAACTAATAAGTAATTAATTCCAAATGGTTTCAATTAAATAAAATGAAATATAAATTTACTGTTATTTTCTAACAAAATTAATCGAGCCAGCAATGTACTGCAGACATAACATGTGTCCAGTCGGCTTACTTGACATTGACATTACTATCGTTTTCACGTATTACAATATCTACTAAATACATCTATATTGCTTATTAAACATTGCACTTATTAATTAAATTGTCACTTCTTTCAACATTACGTAACAGGTTACGACCTTAATAATTAGGTGTGAACTGACGAAAGAACGAAATGAGTGAAACACTATAAAGTAACTTCAAACTATTTATTAAGCAGTTCCAACAAAAACAGTGTACTAATCACTGATAATAATTATGTCTATCTCACCGGGTAACCGCTTAACCACTCAACCTGTACTTTAAACAATTTGTAAGGATGTTTGTTTAGCATGATCACTACTATGATGATACGATCTATTACTCTGTTTGACTCCACTCCGACCAGACACGTACTGAGGATTCTGAGGACAGGGTCTTATCAAAACTAACAAAAAATTTCAGTGTTAATCTGAATGAACACCCACACTCCACATTCAGAACCGCATTTGGTGACCCCACATTCGTTGCTTTGAGATGCTAACAACAACGGGGCCAGTATCTACCCGGAGGATACTCGTACAATCCATTGATCGCCAAATATTTGTGATAGTCTGTCACGCACTGCTACAACGGAATGAGCGGGGGCTCCGTCCAGTTGATACCATGTTACATTTTTTATGTTTTCTGGCAAATTATTATAATATTCTACCACTGTGTCATTTATTAATTCCAGAAAACGTTCGGTATTTAAAGTGCCATTAATAAACACAGGGCCTATTATTAAGTTCCCATGAATTGCTGCCCACACATTGACTGAAAAACGATACTGATGAGCAGTTTGTCTCATCACGCGTGGGTTATGACTGCTCCAATAATGAGTATTTCTTCTGTTCCATAGGCCATTGTTGGTGAATGTGGACTCATCTGTCCAAATGACATTTCGCACAAAATTATTTTGTTCGCGGCACTGTTGCAAAACAACTCACAATAAACTAGTCTTACCGGATAATCTTGTGGCAGCATGGCCTGAACTTTTAAACATTTGTAAGGATGTTTCTTCCTATTTTTTTACTTTGTGTACAGTTCTATTATTAACTCCAAACACACGACCTGCATTTCGGGTACTTGTCATTGGACGTTCCCTAAAATGCCGTAGAATTTGCTGTTCTAGTGCTAAGCGAACGTTAATTGCCGCACCCGGACCGTGTGCAGGGGTTGTCACGGGTTGGCCGTCTCTCACGCGTTGCACTGCGTTTATAATAACGCGGCCGTTTGCTGGATGCCTCCGGTTTGGATACCGATCTCGATATAATGCTAAGGCTCTATTCGCGTTACCTCTGGCTTCTCCATACAGTAATATCATATCGCACAATTCGAGAGCGGCGTAGTGAATTCGTGCCATTTCTATTCAGTGACGGCTTTTGATTTGTCATTGTCAAGTCACATAGTTTTAAAATAAGATAACAACATTAGATCAATAAAAAAAGGTTCAATAAGCGTGGATTGTAAATATCCTTACTTTTAAATTGTTGTCAAAAGAAAACGTGAAAAAGAATACTGCTCTCACGCGCTTAGTAGTTTCTAATGCGTGAGGTTAAGAACTAGTTTCGATTGATAATTTTGTTAAGTAGATACTATCTTTTATTGAAACATCGCCCCAGTACCAAGCAAATACCTTGTACCAAGACATCTAACGACCGATAACCGACAATTTAGCGGACATGAAATTCATTGATTATGTATTGTAACTTTGAATTGCTATATCTCCGAGTTTAATCACTTTGGAGCATTAAGATAAGGTCAAAGTAACTGCGTATACTCTGTAAAATCATCGTTTAAATTTATTGCTCCTATTACAGACCACACCCTGTATATCATACCCGCGTGTGTGGGCTCTGTCAAATAGTACGTAAAATATAATAATATAATACAAAAATAAAAAGTTTCGGATGGCGACCAAATCTTACATTAATACGGTGGTGCCACCCTTCCAGAAAGTTAGTCGTTTTATTTAATTGGTTATGGCAACTAAACATCTCGGGTCTTATTATGTTCATCCACTCTCGTTTGTAGTATTTTATGAAGTCAGTAAACACGTCAGTATTAGGCATGCGGTCAGTAATCACACGCAACCCATCCGGAACTACCGCTGGCGGAAATAACGCTAATTTACATAGCTGCCTTGTAATGCCTTCACCAATTGGATGGTTAGTGACTGCAAGCTCTTCAGATTTTTTCCAAATACTCTGCTGGTAATGAAAATAACATCCAGTTATGGCCACATTTTTAAAAACTTGTTTTAAGGCATTTATGGCCGCCAGCTCAAATCACTTTTAAATTGTATGATACTTAGTGACAGTTTCTCCTTGAGTGTTGAAAATAACAGCTCGTATGTATTCTGCTGTTTGTTGGGTAACAAAGCATAAACAACGGGTACTATTGTGGTATCCTCATCTGCATATTTTTTTAAGTCCGCGTGCAGCGTATATAGCTGGAAGAACGGCGAAGGTGTGACCTTGAAAGTCCCATCGCCTAAAAAACTCGTAGTCTTTTGTGTGGTCTCTCTAGCTAGAGGTGTAGCAAATATATAGATATTGTATTTGTCGCTTATCAGAAAATCCTCAGAATTGATGTTATCGATATTTCCGAAACAACTTTTTTCGACCATCAATGCCTTATATCGCCGCTTGTGCAATGCGTCTTTTAGAGTTTTGAAATCGGGAATCTTTTTAGATTCTCTGAGAGAGGCTTCGTCTTTTAGAGCCTCAAACTCCTTTTCAAATATGCGTTGAATAGATTTCATGGTCTTCACAACCTTTTCCCTACAGTTATGTATGCAAATATCTACTTTATTTTGGAATTGATTGGGTTTACACATATGTGCACTATTTCTTAGAACACCTTTCTTCTCCTTATCAATGGTTATTGAAGCACTCCACGATAATGAATTTGCACACCGCCAGTTAGTACCACTCTTACGGTTACCCCTAAAATAATATTTGTAACCACTTTTTAATAGGACGTCCTTTCCTTTTTCGCTTTTTATGAACGCTATTTCATTTTCCTCCATTTTTCCGGTTTTTAGTAACTTTAAGCAGTAAAAATTAATTTATTTTGATCCGTGAACAATTGCGATAACGTCAAACAAGACAATGGCTTTGACAAGAGGCCACTTCGGCCAGTGAAGTTTGTATCTGATATGAAAACTGTTTCTTAGTAGTTAGTATTAATACCTTATTATTCAAAAAATTACTTATAACTATAAGGTGCCTTTTTACCAGAAATGTGACCGATGTCGAACATTAATAAGAGTTGCGACGATTGTATAGTAATATATTTGTGTGAAGAATAACGCATGTGATAAACTTCAGATGTGTGGAAAAAATATTGTGTAGAATCGCTACTAGGTAGAGTCAATATTGTGTTGAAATAATGACTGTGAAGAATAACGCATGTGATAAACTGCAGATGTGTGGAAAAAATATTGTGTAGAATCGCTACTAGGTAGAGTCAATATTGTGTTGAAATAATGACTGTGAAGAATAACGCATGTGATAAACTTCAGATGTGTGGAAAAAATATTGTGTAGAATCGCTACTAGGTAGAGTCAATATTGTGTTGAAATAATGACTGTGAAGAATAACGCACGTGATAAACTTCAGCTGCGTGGAATTCATAATGTGTAGAATCGCGACTAGGTGGAAACAATAATGGCATAAATATCGCATAATCCATACAAATTTCGCAGGACGTAGGTGCGTTGTGGTACGCAGTGTGTAGTACCACGCGGAATTTATATACAAACGGAGGTACTTGCATACAACGAGAAACGCACCTCCGTCAGTTGATGCGTCGCAGTGTGACATCCACTTAAGTATATTGTAGTAAAAAACTGTTCTTTCTGGCGCTTCGCCGGCTGCTATCGCGGCACGCTCGCCTTTACTCGCTCGGCTCATGCGTAGTGGGTCGCGGTTCTACCTAACATTCCTACTCGCTTCGACCTGCCTTAGAGTCTCTCTGAAACTACTTGGAACTAACCTTGCACCTTTCTATACTACGTGTTTTTGTCAATTTCCGTTAATTGCAAGGGGGCATATAGGTTGGATCAAATAAAGTTAATTTCTCCAAGACAGTAGTATCTTAACTCTGACTGTTATCAAGATATTCAATATTTTAATTTAATCAGATTTGCAGCTTTAACCACTGTTAATGCTAGTCAATTATTTTTGTAAAAAAAAATTTCAAGTAATAATTATGCTTATTTGTTTCTGTCAATGTACTCTACAATACGAGTATGCCGAAGTTAACGGAAATTCCCGGGAACACCGTGTATATTCTTTTCGGGAAATAGGAATCGTTACATATCGTATTAAATCGTATAATACTTATCCTATAAACAAACTATAAAAATAAACATATCATAATTATAAATAAACTAAATAGCTAACTTAAAACAGTAATGTACAGAACAGGAGCTTATTTCTGCCAACAAACAGTTCTACAGTTTGGCGGAAGTTGATACAAGTTGTAAAAGGGTACTGTTTGTTTTTTTTCGTGAACAAATGCTTTATTTATTTTTTACTAGCTTTTGCCCGCGGCTGCGCCCGCGTAGGAAGTGTCATTTTGCAATAACTGTTGAATTGTTACGCGGGCAACGGCCTACTTACTACTGACATCCCCTATGAATAACCCTTCGTCAAAACCCGTTATGGTAAATTATTTTATATTTCCTATTATTTTTATGCCCGTGTGGTGTCGGGTTATAATTTCACCACCCCCTTTCTTCCCGTAGGTGTCGTAAAAATCGACTAAGGGAGCAAGGTTGAAGTGTGTTGAGGGCGATGGGCTAACAACCTAATACTGCAATATCACATTTTGTCGATCTTTTATAGCCACATTTATAAAAGACGGTGACTACACCGTCCAACTAATTCCCTCCAAAAGGGACGACTACAAGTCATATAAAATAGGAATTCCCTCCTCCGTTTATGATGACCTTATGACGCCGGCAGCTTAGCCACTGCACGTAAAAATAAATCAGTGGCAGCCCTTTCTCTACGGGCACTCACCGAAGCCCAAACAAAAGGACGTTCCCGCCCAAAACTACTCCGGCGACAGCTAAACGTCAAAAACTTATAATCTGTCACCAAAATATACGAAGCCTCACTAGCAAGATCCAACACCTGGAACTCCTACTACATCAAGAAATGGAATGCGACATCTTATGCCTAACTGAGCACTGGTTGAAATCCGGTGAAATTAAAAACATTGCCTTCACGTCTTACGAACTCGCATCCGCCTACTGTAGACCAGTGATGCAACACGGTGGGTCGGTCATTTATGTTAAAAATCACATTGTTTTTAAGGAACGCGGTGACATGTGTAATTTATCTGTAGAGCATGTCTTCGAAGTTTCATGCATAGAATTACCTAAGGCCGATACCATAATTGCTTGTATCTACCATTCGAATCGTAGTAATTTCCAATTGTTTGTAAACGTCTTTTAGTAAAAATAACTAATGAAGATAAAAAAATAGTCCTAGTGGGGGATTATAATATCGACTACTTACTTGAATCCCCACAGAGACGCGTTCTGGACGACTTGGTCAGGTCATATAGCTTCACACAAGTCATCACATTTCCGACCCGTCAAGTGGGATCATCTAGCACTTGTTTAGATTACGCCTACATTAACAACACTCTAAACACACACGAAGTCACTACTTATTCAGTCGACAGTCGTTTATCTGATCACTATGCACAAAAAATATCTATCACAACGCAATTGTTTGAACCGCCTGTAACATATTCACGAACATTCTCAAAACAAAATATTGAAAATTTTAAACTAATTCTCAATTCGATTGACTGGCCTAGCCTATACAATAAGTCTAATTACAATCCATTAAATCATCTGACATCAATAATTCACATTCTAAATAATGCATCTGACACTTGTTTTCCGTTAAAAACAACTTCTAATAACAAAAAAACATCCTGCCCGTGGATAACTAACGAGTTAATTATGCAGAAACAATTCCTAACCTCACTAATCGATATGTTCGTGAAGTTCCCGACAAATAAACAATTGATTATGCAGATAATTTCACTATCTTTAAAACTGGAAGAATCGTTATCCAACGCTGAACGAACATATTACTGTAATATCTTGCATATTAGCAACAATCTACAAAAAACAATGTGGCAAATTGTCAACAAATACACAGGACGTAAAACTACTACGAATCATTGCAGACTGCATTATGTATCTCAAACCCGGCTGGCGAATGATGTAAACAATTTTTTTCTCTCCGCTGCAGCGACGACGCAGGCACCTACCGCCGACCCAATAATAGCTAATGAGCTACTAACTCACTTGATAAAACCCAGTAATGTGTCAATCTTTCTAAATACATTTTCAGAATCAGAAGTACACAAAATTATTACACAAGACACACATGTGATATTTACAATACTTCCACAAAATTGTTGAAAGTGGCACTACCTATATTATTATCCCAACTAGTACAAATTTTCAACTATTTACTTAAATTTGGTTCGTATCCACCTATTCTTAAAAATATAAAGGTGGTACCTATTTACAAAGGTAAAGGACCCAAAGACCACCTTTCTAGTTACAGGCCTATAAGTATAATACCGGCTATTGCAAAGGTGTTCGAAAATGGGTTATCCAGGAGACTATCACTGTTTTTAGAAAACTTTGCATTGTTAAGCGACAAACAGTACGCTTATAGGAAAGAGATCCTGCGTTAAAGTCGTTCGCGAAGTCGTCCAGAAAATCATGGCGGCTAAAGAGTGCGCGACTCAAGTTGCCATACTGCTGTGCGATATGACTCGAGCTTTTGACCTATGCGATCACAATGTTCTAGCGCGCAAACTCGAGCACACTGGCATACGCGGCCCGGCGTTAAAATTAATGATGGAATTCTTGGCCGGTCGTCAACAGGCCGTGACACTAAGCAACGGAAAAGTGCAATCCAACTACGGCGGCGTTGAGATAGGCGTACCGCAAGGTTCTTCACTTGCTAATCTATGCTTCATAATACAGGTTAACGACCTGCCCACAGCTGTAGATGGAGATATGTACATCTTCGCTGACGATGCGTGCGACATAATAACAGCAGATACCGCCCAACAGTTAGAAGTCTCTTTAAAATCAGATATTTTCAAATTACTGGATTGGTTCCGCGCAAATGGCCTCGTTTTGAACTTGTCAAAAACTCAGATTCTGCACATTAATCTAGGCGGACGACCTCCGGATCCACTTAATATAAGCATCCTCGGTAATTTATTGCCACAATTAAGACATACCAAATTCCTTGGCATCACATTAGACTCTGGACTCAGATGGGATGCACACATAGACAGCTTATGTGGTCGGCTGTCTGGCGCATGCTTCGCTCTAAGCAGATTAGCACACGTTTTACCCCAAAAACAACTAAGATCTTGTTACTACTCACTATTTCACTCAGTTATGAACTATGGTCTCGAATTATGGGGTACGGCTACAGATTGGCAACGTGTATTCATACTACAAAAGCGTGCCGTGCGTATTATCTCTTTTGTCCCTCCACGCACTCCAGCTCAAAATCTCTTTAGAGACAACAATATACTCACCCTGCCCTCGCAGTACATATATGACGTTGCCAAATACGTCGTAGAGAACATCGACACTTTTCCCCATAAAAAGATAACTCGCACAAGGCAGGGGTCCATGAATCAACTCCTCACACACACCACTCGACTGACCAAATCAACTAAGATCATCTCTCATGTGGGGCCAAAAGTATTCAACAAACTACCCGCGAACATAAAATGTGCGTATAGTATCTCATCTTTCTTAAGAAGATTAAAATCGTGGCTCCTCACCCACTCTTTTTATGACATCAAAGAATTTTACAAGTTACCACAATAATAATGAATATCCATAAACGTGTACAACTTAATTTAAGAATGATGACGTGTAATATTTTGAATATTATTAATAAATGACTTATGACTTATGACTTATGACATGCTAAAAGTGGCGGTGGAACATAAGTTTCATGTGTTCTGCCTACCCCTTTTGGGAATAAAGGCGTGAATGTATGTATGTATGTATTATTTTCCGGTCGAGGGAAGACCAGCGCTGGCAGTTAAAGCCAGCATCATGCTGAGCCGGGTCCATTTCGTGACGCATATAATATTTCTTTTTTTTCCTTTTCTATATGTATTAGTGTGTATTTGCTGTCACGAACAAATGAATGATTTAAATGATTGATTTATGACTTAAATGATACATTTGGCTAAAAGTTGTTTGGGCAAGAGCAAGCCACGTTGCAAGTCTCTAGCTAAAAATAAATGTTTCTCATCCTAACCTTGCATCCCATTTTAACGCCCTTAGGGATAGAATTTTCTAAAACGCAGTTTATTTTTATTACAATAATTAATCTTTCTACAACGTTGCGAAGTCTCTAGCTAAAAAAAAGGGTTTCTCATCCTACCTTGCATCCTTTTTTAACCCTCTTAGGAATGGAATTTTGTAAAACGCTGAAAGTTACTTACTGCTTTTGTATTCTAATAAGTAATCTTTCTACAAAGTTTTAAGTTTCTAGCTAAAAAGGAAAAGTTTCCCTCATACAAACTTTGCACCCCTATTTAACCCCTATTAAGGGTGGAATTTCTTAAAACGCTGACAGCTCTTGTTTTGTATTCTAATAAGTGACTTTTCTACAGTTTCCAGTTTCTAGCTCTAAAAGTAAAGTTCCCGTAATACAAACTTTGCAGTCCTATTTCACCCCCTTAGGGGTAGAATTTTCTAAATTGCAGAAAGTGCTAATTGTATTCTAATAAATAATCTTTCTACAAAGTTTCAAGTCTCTAGTTCTAAAAATAATGTTTCTCTAATACAAACTTTGCACCCCTATTTAACCCCTATTAAGGGTGGAATTTTTCAAAAACGCTGACAGCTCTTGTTTTGTATTCTAATAAGTGACTTTTCTACAAAGTTTCAAGTTTCTAGCTCTAAAAGTAAATTTCCCTCCATACAAACCTTGTACTCCTATTTAACCCCCTTAGGGGTAGAATTTGTTATTATAGAAAGTGCTTATTGTATTCTAATAAGTAATCTTTGTATCAGTTTCAAGTTTCTAGTTTAAAAAATAATGTTTCTCTAATACAAACTTTGTACCCCTATTTAACCCCCTTAGGGATGGAATTTCCAAAAGTCCGTCTTATCCCTTGCCTACATCATAAAAGGAAGTTCTGGTGTAAATTTCAAGTTTGTAGTCCCAGTAGTTTCGGATATAAACTATACACCCCTATTTAACCTTAAAAAATGCTTAAAGTACTTTTTTGTATCTTAATAAGTAATCTTCCTACAAAGTTTTAAGTCTCTAGTTCTAAAAATAATGTTTCTCTAATAAAAACTTTGCACCCCTATTTAACCCCCTTAGGGATATAATTTCCACAAATCCCGTCTTATCCCTTGCCTACGTCATAAAAGAAAGTTGTGGTGTAAAGTAGTTTCGGATACAAACTTTGCACCCCTATTTAACCCCCTTGGGGGTGGAATTTTCTAAAACGATGAAAGTACTTTTTTCTATCTTTATAAGTAATCTTCCTACAAAGTTTCAAGTCTCTAGTTCAAAAAATAATGTTTTACCCATTGAAGTAGCAAAAGGGGAGTGGTGGAAAACGCGTACCTGGTTCAAACGTAGCGCTGGCTGCAAGATGTTAAGGCTGCCGGTCTTACGCACTTTTCTTCTTAACACTTCTGCGTTGATGTACCGAATTAATAATAGCGATGATAGGTATAAAAATGGTTAGTTCGAAGCCTTTGGCGAGTGACGGAATGGAGATAGTACTCGACATTAACCGACCCGAACCGTATCTAAAGCTGAACCTACCCGCTTTTTCCAGGGATAGGAATATGAAAGGTATTGGAGGTGGGTGACATTACAGCTGACATATGAATTATAGATAGTCTATAGTAAACATAACCGCCCCCCAAAGAGCTACTAAGCTCTTTAGATGATTCGCAAATGCTTGAAGTTACTGAAAAGCAAGATGATTTTCTTTATGTTTGAGTAAAAATAATAATAGTAATGATAATGAACCTTAAACTAAATTAAATAGCGTTTATTTTTCGCAGTTAGGAGTCTAAATTGGGTAAAGGGCAGACCTTAGCTACTGATCTCAGGCAAGTACCGGAACTAGTTTTAAGCTCTTGTACGCGAACAACGCCATCTGCGCCGGGGTGAAGCTTGAATACTCGACCCTTTCGCCATTGAAGGGGTGGCAAATTGTCCTCCTTAATAAGGACGAGGTCTCCTACTTGGAGGTTGGGGACGTCCTTGCACCATTTTGTGCGTTGTTGAAGGGTGTGCAAATATTCATGCTGCCACCGGCGCCAAAAATGCTGAGAAACCTGTTGAACGAGTTGCCAACGATTGAGCCGGGACATCGGAGTATGGTCGAAATCGTATTCAGGCAAACTTACAAGTGGATGTCCGATAATGAAATGGCCAGGCGTCAGTGTTTCAAGGTCGCTTGGATCGTTCGACATTGGACACAGAGGCCTGGAGTTGAATACTGCCTCGACCTTGGCGAAGATTGTGGTCAATTCTTCGAAGGTGAGTACTTGTTCCCCGATTGTACGTTTTAAGAGCTGCTTAGCAGACTTTACGGTGATTTCCCAGAGCCCTCCCATATGGGGCGCATAGGGTGGGTTCATATGCCAGTTGACGCTGACTCTTGCGAGAGCGTCAGTCAAACCAGACTTGTTTTGGTATAGGAAAGCGTCTACCTCGCTAAGATGTCGTTTGGCTCCTTGGAAGTTCTTTCCACAGTCCGTATAGACGTCGGACACCATTCATCTCCTAGAGACGAACCTATCAAAGGCGGCCATGAAGGAGTTGGTCGATAAATCGGAAGTAACTTCCAAGTGAACAGCCTTTACGGATAAGCATATGAAAACGCAGAGGTAGGCCTTGGCAATTTTAGCCTTGCGCAGGTTGGAGGTTTTAATGATGAATGGACCTGCAAAATCGATCCCAACCTTGATAAAGGGTCTTGCCTCTCGCACGCGACTCGGTGGGAGATTGCTCATAAAGGGCTCCAAGGGTCTTGCCTTTAAGAGTTGACTCCTAAGCAAGACACAAGAAGACTCGATGTCGAACGACGCGCCGAGCGGATAAAATCCAGTATCGCTGGTGGAGTATGTTGATGAGGTCATTAGGTCCCACGTGGAGGTGGACCTGATGATAGTAATCGATGATTAAATCCGTCATATGATGCCGCTTCGGTAAAAGAAGTGGATGCCTTGCACAGTATGATAGATTGGAGTGTCGAAGTCGACCGCCAACGCGCAGAAGACCTGAAGAGTCCACAAATGGATGAAGACGTGCAAACGAAAGTTTTAGAGCACGTTTATCCCGAATGCACTTCAGTTGCTCGGCAAAGGACTCCTCTTGTGCCAATCTGATTGCTCTATGCAATGCTGCGTTGAGCTCTGGAGCGCTAAGAGGACCTGAGGCCTTGTCGGTGGGATTCCGGCTGTTGTGTACAAACCGTAATGACCACGCTATTACCCTCTGCACCTTCGAGAGCGAACTATAGCGGACGATAAAGCACGAAGTAGAGGGTTCTGCGACGACGTCGAAAACATTGAACGACGATGCTGTTGGAGGCTTGAGTCCAGGGAGATCATTACATGCGGGTTGAGGTTGAGAGGGCCAAGAGACAGGGTCCTGTTTTAACCATGGAGGTGACCACCATAGCACATGGTTAACGAGGTCTTGGGGCAGCAAGCCTCTACTCGCGCAATCTGCGGGATTGAGCGCGGAGGGCACGTAGCGCCAGATGACGGATGGTACAAGCCCTTGAACCTGAGACACCCTGTTCGCCTCGAATGTCTGTAGCTTGCGAGGCGGAGTGCTGAGCCACGCCAAGACGATTCTAGAGTCGCACCAAGCTAACGTGTCAGTGATGACAACCTTGCCTTCCAATACCTGCGTAACGTGACTGAGTAGGCGAGCGAGAAGCACGGCTCCTGAAAGCTCGAGCCGTGGAATAGTGAGTTTCTGTTTTATTGATGCGACTCTAGTTTTGGAAAGTAGCAAATGTACTCCAACTTCTCCGGTAGAGTCGACCACCCTAAAATAAACAACGGCAGCGTAGCCACGTTCTGATGCGTCACTGAAACCTAAAAGATCACAGCGAGCCGGTTGACTACTCAAGATGAATCTGGGTATCTTGGGAATATTTAAAAGATGGAATCCATCCAAGAATGCATCCCAAGCTTGAGCTGCTTCCTCGGGTAGTGGATTATCCCACGATAGTTCCAATGTCCATAGACGTTGCATGATTACCTTGGCGTAGAAGGTAATCAGTGGCGTAGAAGGGAGCCAGATATCCGCACGGGTCGTAGAGCCGAGCGATGTTGGAAAGAATGTCACGTTTGGTGTAGCAGTTTCCGAGCTTCGATACCCGGTACATAAAACTGTCCGTACTGGAACTCCATTCGACTCCTAAAATCTTGAAGATGTTGTCCCCTTCTTCGAACCGAAACGGCGTTTCGAGGTGGTCAGAAGGACAACCTTCCAAAATGGCCTTGCTGTTGCTCGCCCACTTCCTTAGTTGAAAACCTCCTTCGGCCAGCACATCAACGATCTGTCTTTGCAGCACCTTAGGCGACTGGCTTCCGCTGGTGACGTCGTCAACGAACGTGTCTTCCTGTAAAACGCGAGCCGCCGCGGGGTACGAGTCCTTGTTGATGATAGCTAGCTCGTGTATGACGCGCATGGCCAGATACGCTGCGCTTGAGACGCCGTAGGTGATAGTGGTAAGCTCAAATTGCTGGAGTAGTTTATCAGGCGGTTCTCTCCAGAATATAGTTTGGAATTTGCAGTCATCATCATGCATCCGAACCTGACGATACATCTGTTTGATGTCGCTCGTGAAGACGATGGCGTGAGTTGTGAAACGTAAGATAATATCCTCTATATTCTGCTGAAGTTTAGGACCTGGCATCAGAACCTGATTCAGCGACACCCCAGTGCTACTGGTGGCAGAAGCGTCGAAGACCGCTCGAAGCTTCGTAGTGCTGCTGCTTTCCTTAAGTACGCCGTGATGAGGGATCCAGTACCTACTCCTGGATGGGGTACCAGCAGTAGGTCGCATGTGACCCGATTCAAGATAGTCTGCCATGAATGCCGCGTACATACTCTTTAATTTTGGGTCCTTGAGAAGCTTGCGCTCCAAGTTGTGAAACCGCTGGAGTGCGTTGTTGCGTGTGTCGCTCAAGGGCTTACACTCAGTCTTAAAAGGCAGCCGTACGATGTATCGCCCAGTCTCGTCGCGCGTGTGGCTCTCTACAAAGTGCCTTTCACACTGAACATCCTCTGGATCCTGTGCAATTTTTATAGGAGCCTCTTCCACCTCCGAAAAGTTATTTAGGGTGGATTCCAAATGGTTTGAACAATGTAGAGCCACAATGTTGTTAGTAACAGCAAATTCGATGGTAGCTGCGCCCATCAAAACCCAACCAAATATTGACGCGTATGCAGTGGGTAGACCGGTACCCAGCTGTAATCTCCTTCCATCAAAAACTTTATCATAGAGGTCTACACCTATGAGAAGGTCAATGGGTCCTGGAATAGTACATTTTGAATCCGCTAGTGAAATGTCCTTACACATTCCCAGGACTGACACCTGAATGCTAGGAAGGTTCCCTGTTATGCGCTTAAGAATAACCGCAGATGTCACCAAGGCAGGCTGAGATGAGTCGACCAAAGAACTTATTGAGCATTCTATGCTGCCACTGGTATGCTGAGCATTTGAACCTCCTAAACCATATAATAAGCCAGAAGTTGAGCGTGGAAGACGCAACTTATTAGCTAAGTATTCCGTGATGATTGATACTTGGGACCCGCAGTCTAGTAAAGCTCTTACAGTGTGCAGGTGCACATTGATATCATGTAGACCGACCAAAGCCGTGCCCAACACCATGGTAGATTCACTATGAATACCATGACTGTGAAGCGGTTGAACAGCGGAACTTAAGGTTGTATGTGTAGCCTCAGAGCAAGAAGGCTTTGGTGCCGGAGCAGGAGTGAGAGCGGGTGGTGATGCAGATGGCTGTGCAGCCTCACCCTTCAGGTGATCAATATGTAATTTAGAATGATGACGACCATTGCATATCTGACACTTGTTGACTGAATGTGTCCTCAGACAGTTATAACATAAATATTGAATTGTGACAAATTCTCTACGATTTGTTGGTGTCATATTATTAAATTTGTCACATGTATAAAGTACATGCTCACCATTACAGCATACACATTTCAGAGAATTAACAGCGAATGTCAGCTTAGGTTGATTATTTAGAGCTGCGGTAGGCGGGGTCTTTGACCCGCTGACAGTTTCCAACACCCGAAGATGAATGTCCAAGAAGCCGAGAAGGTTTTCAAATGTTGGAATGTCATTCGGAGTACTGCTGTGGTTCACTTCAAATTTACCACGCAGCTCCACCGGAAGCTTCCGCAGAACAATATGAAGCAATATAAAGCTCCATGCCTTAATGTCCAGCTCCAAGCCTAGCGCTTGCAATGCCTGAGTGTTTTCTTTCAGTGCATTTACAAACTTGCGTAAACTAGTTTGATTTTGTTGGTTACTTAAGGATAAAATGGCCTCCAAATGCTTATCAGCTATGAGCCTTTTGTTCTCATACCTATCCTTCAAAAGCCTATATGCAATAGTTTAGTTTTCCCCGGAAAGTTCTAAATGCCTAACTAAGCTCAATGGTTCCTTTTCTAAAACACTAAGCAGGTAGTGCATTTTCTGAACAGGTGATAGCTCTGCATTATTGTGAATAAGACTATCATACATAGCAATGAAATTTGGCCATTCTGTATACACACCAGAAAAGTGTGACAATTGAATTTTAGCTAAACAAACCTGGTTTGACTTTGAAAAACTTGGCGTTGTTGTTATGATAGATTCTTGTAACACTTTAACGGAATAGTACATTTTGAAGAATTTATTGAACAATGTGTCAACATTAGTACGAACGCTTAAATCTTCGCAATTTGCCATGAACACATTGTAAGCCTCCTGAAAACAATCACGAATGTTATCTATATCCCTATATCGAGCCTTGAAGCTCGCTACGCGCATCGGATCCTTACGAGATGAGCCGCTAAGTTATACAATGTTGTCATGAAATTACCTTGAACATTCATAGCAATAAAACTAGCTTTCTGATGTGAATCACCAAAGAAATGTGTGTAAACAAACAGAATAATATTAATCCCAGTGGTTATGTTATATCTTGAACTTGAAATTAAATATGTCAATGACAACTGACGTTAAGAATGTCAGTGTTGCAAGCGTAATAATTTAAGGCCTATACACACGCACAAAAAAGGGTCTCTAGCTCCACTCAGAAGCTCATGAAAGAAAGGAGTGAAATGATTCTGCAGTCTTCAGCCGATGCGACTTTATACCGGCGGCTCAATAAACGGATCTCCAAGTCCCTTACCCGAAATCTGCGCCAATTCAATACGAACCGTATCGAAGAGGCCATCGAGCGAAATAAGGGCTCGAAAGTATTCGCATGAGATCTGTCTATTGGGCAGAGCCAGCTCGCAAGGTTGAAAACTGAGGACGGCAGAGTCGTTTCTTCCAAACCTGAGCTTTTGAGTGAGATAGAGCGTTTTTACGGACAGCTATACACGTCAACTCGCAAACCCGAAGTTGGTCCGGCAGAAGACCCTAGAGCTAGACTTACCCGACACTACACCGACGACATCCCGGACATCAGCCTGTACGAGATTAGAATGGCTCTGAAACAGCTTAAGAATAGCAAGGCACCCGGTGAAGACGGAATTACAGCCGAACTCCTGAAGGCGGGTGGAAAACCGATCCTTACGGCCCTTCAGAAGTTATTCAACACCGTCCTACTGGAAGGGAGAACGCCAAAGGCGTGGAACAGAGGTGAGGTGGTGCTGTTCTTCAAAAAGGGTGACAACACTCTGCTGAAGAACTACCGACCCATCTCACTTCTGAGCCATGTCTATAAGCTGTTTTCAAGGGTCATTACGAATCGTCTCGCACGCAGGCTTGATGACTTCCAGCCTCCCGAACAAGCCGGTTTCCGAAGAGGTTTTAGTACCGTAGACCACATTCATACGCTCCGCCAGGTTATACAGAAGACTGAGGAGTATAACCTGCCTCTCTGCTTAGCGTTCGTGGACTACGAGAAAGCCTTCGATGCGATCGAAACCTGGGCTGTACTACAGTCTCTCCAACGGTGCCAAGTAGACTGCCGCTACATCGAAGTGCTGAAGTGTTTGTACGAGAACGCCACTATGTCAGTCCGACTCTAGGATCAGAGTTCGAAGCCTATTCCGCTGCAGCGGGGTGTCAGACAAGGGGATGTTATTTCCCCAAAACTGTTCACCGCTGCACTGGAGGACGTGTTCAAGACTAGACTGGAGAAGGCTAGGCATCAACATCAACGGCGAGTACATCACTCACCTTCGGTTTGCTGACGATATAGTAGTCTTGGCTGAGACCATGGAGGACTTAAGCACGATGCTCGATGACCTCAGTAAAGCCTCCGAGCGAGTTGGTCTAAGGATGAACATGGATAAGACAAAGATCATGTCAAACCTCCATGTAGTACCAACCCCCATTTCAATCGGACACTTTACGCTCGAAGTTGTAGACGATTATATATACCTAGGACAGACTGTTCAGTTAGGTAGGTCCAACTTTGAGAAAGAGGTCAATCGTCGAATCCGACTCGGCTGGGCAGCATTCGGGAGGCTACGGCACATCATTTCGTCCAATATTCCGCAGTGTCTCAAGACGAGAGTCTTTGACCAGTGTGCGTTGCCAGTGATGACATATGGCACGGAAACGTGGTCGCTTACTATGGGCCTCATAAGAAGGCTCAAAGTCACCCAAAGGGCAATGGAGAGGGCTATGTTGGGAGTTTCTCTGCGCGATCGCATCATAAATGAGGCTATCCGCAGCGGAACCAAGGTAACCGATATAGCCCTCCGAATCGCTAAACTTAAGTGGCAGTGGGCGGGGCACATTGCACGTAGAACCGATGGCCGTTGGGGCGGAAAGGTTCTCGAGTGGCGACCACGTACCGGAAGGCGCAGCGTGGGTAGGCCCCCCACAGGGTGGACTGATGACCTGGTAAAGGTCGCGGGAGTCCGCTGGATGCGGGTGGCGCAGGACCGGTCATTGTGGCACTCTTTGGGGGAGGCCTATGTCCAGCAGTGGACGTCTTTCGGCTGATATGATGACACACGCACCAATCGTAAGTTGGATAGAATGTCGTCCAGCAAGTCGGATGACTGGGGATGATAGTTTACCGGTTCTGTCTATGGTTGCAAAGTTCTACCTGCAGAAATTAATAAAATGTAACGATGAATTACCAAAAATGAAATGATTTGCAAAAATGAATTTAGAAATAAGAGATGATGTCACCTTGTAATTAATATTTGGGGCGAAGGACCAGGAATGAAGTAGCAAAAAGGGAGTGGTGGAAAACGCGTACCTGGTTCAAACGTAGCGCTGGCTGCAAGATGTTAAGGCTGCCGGTCTTACGCACTTTTCTTCTTAACACTTCTGCGTTGATGTACCGAATTAATAATAGCGATGATGGGTATAAAAATGGTTAGTTCGAAGCCTTTGGCGAGTGACGGAATGGAGATAGTACTCGACATTGACCGACCCGAACCGTATCTAGAGCTGAACTGGTCGATTGACAGCGATGTCAGTTGATGACTTTATTCTACCCCGCGTTTTCCAGGGTTAGGAATATGAAAGGTATTGGAGGTGGGTGATATTACAGCTGACATATGAATTGTAGATAGTCTATACTAAACACCCATGAAAACTTTGGACCCCCATGTCACCCCTTAGGGGGTGAATTTTGAAAAACCCTTCCTTAGTGCTCCCCTAGACCTTATAAGGAACCTACGTGCCAAATTTGTCAATCAGTCAGTCAGTCAGTCAGTTTCTTCTTTTATATATTTAGATTTTATTTTCATATGTACAAAGTATGAATACCTAATGGCAATTGGATCCTGTCTCTTAATATTTAATTTATTAAGATGTTTAATAAATCTTTAATATATATATAAACGTAAAAGTCCTGAGTGACTGACTGACTGACAACGCCCAGCCCAAATCGTTGAACCTGGAAAGCTGTTATTTTTCACAATACGTAGTTTAATATGACGAAAGTACCCACTGAGAAGTTATTGAAAATTCCACCCTCAAGGGGGTAAAAAGGAGGTTGAAAGTTTATATAGGGATGGGGTAAAATTTTAAGTGAGCGACTTTAAACTTTGAGTATGGACTTCTTATATCAATTCAAGAGCATTCATTTTAGGGTACAAAGTTTGTACGGGTGAAATTTGGTATAGAGATATTTTGAGTCCCGCGGAAGGCCATGAATACTTTTTATTCCAAAAATCAGTCCCTAAGGGGGTGAAATGGGGGGTGAACGTTTGTATGGAGCTACGTTAAAAACGAGTTCCACGCGGACAGAGTCGCAGGCCGAAGCTGGTTATAGATATAATTTGTTTTTTTGTTCATAAATTTTTGACACGGAACCCATTTTAGTACTTAAATATTTTAGGCATTGCTATTTTAGTAATACCAGTATTAGGCCAGACATCTTTTATGCCATATAGGCGTAATACGTTTCAGCCAATTAAATTTTCGAGTATTTAGTATTAGGAGCAAAAAGAATTAGAACAATCAACAAATACGCGAAAAAAAGATTATGCTAAAATGTAAAGTATGCCATTCAATAGTTCAGATAATATTAGGCCACGCAAAGGGCACCCGTTTTGCGATTTCGACGGTCTCTCCAATTTTACGCCCATAGAGCTGGATAGCATAATATTATATTATATTGATCGATATTGACCGTGACGTTAGAAACCCGACGAAATGAAATAGCGACAGGTCACGGGAACAATTTGCGACGACCGAATGCTCCTTCGACTGAAGGGCAAAATTTACAAGACCATTATAAGACCCGTCGTCATGTATGGAGCGGAATGTTAGGCCGCAAAGATGACGGATGAAACGAGATTGCATGTTACGGAGATGAGAATGTTGAGATGGATGTGTGGCGTGACCAGAATGGATCGAATAAGGAATGAGTATATAAGAGGAAACCTGAAAGTAGCACCCGTAATTGAAAAACTGAGAGCAAATCGCCTACGGTGGTATGGACATGTTATGCGGAGGGATAATAGTTATGTAGAATGCCATTAAGTATGAATGTGAAGGGTTGTAAGAGAAGAATTAGATCAAGAAAAAGGTAGATGGACTGCAACGATATGAATAGGAAGGAAGTGTGTAATGAGTTGACGGGCGATAGAGAGGTATGGAAGAAAAAACGTGCTGCGCCGACCCCATGTAAAAGGGATAAGGACAAGCAAATGATGATGAATAAATAAACTTTAACAGCCAGTGGCGCCTACTGGTGAGTGCAAAAACGGTAGCCCTCATTGAAGAGCTTTACTCTTTTTCATGTCATTGTGCTATGACCTGATTCAGTACGCATTGATAGGAGAGAGACGCGTCCTAGTGGACTAAAGCCAGCCGCAGCTGACTCGGCACATGCTAAGTTCATATCTTTTGTCACAATAAATAATCTTGATTATCTAATGATGAAATTTTACTTTCCGTATCTGTTCGTGGGACTAAATGTTTCCTGATGGGGAGGCCTATCCAGCAGTGGGCGTCTCTGGGCTCATATAATGATGATCTGAAATCTCTATTCAAAAAACTTAATTTGTTAACTTTGTAAGATCGAATTATAGTTTACTAGCTTCCGCTCGCGACTTCGTCCGCGTGGACCCGGGATAAAAACTATCCTATATTTTAATCCAGGCTATAAACTATCTTCGTGCAAAATTTCATTTAAATCGGTTCAGCCGTTTAAGCATGATTGAGTAACAAACATCCAAACATCTAAACTTTCGCATTTATAATATTAGTAGGATTCAGAAGGCTTGAGGTAAATCTCAGCTTACGGAGTAGAGATCCTATGAGATAAATAGGACCTAGAAATAAAACTGCTCTGTTTAGAAAGAACTGCTAGGTACCTAATGATGCATATGAAAGAAATACCAAAAGTCATGAAATTCAGAAGGGCATTTATATTCGTTAGTTAGAAGTATTGGTTAGTGAAAAATATATTTTATAATATCAAAGATTACTTTGAATTTGTTACAAATAAATTAAATTAAATTTAAATTATATATGTTACGAGTATAAGTAACTTGCATTACTGGAATTTGATGTATGTAGTTATACACCTTATGGAATGTGTCTTGATTATTGTAGGATATTGTATGATGTGCATGCTTAAATATGGCCAAATGTGTGTTCATTGAATTCATTTGTTTTATATAAGATCTATTGTCAACCAAATTTTATGCAAATAAAGAACTACTTAACTACTTACTTAAATCGCGAAACGTCTGGTTGACGTAACCTGGTGACCGAAGAGGCTTTCTCGCGCAACGCATCAGCATCGCAATTCAGCGAGGAAATGCTACCAGCATCCTCGGTACAATGCATCGAGGGCCTTATTTTAAAAACTTAGTTTTAATTTTATTTAGTTAAGGTTAGCTATCGTCTTGTATTTACAATTATTAATAAATCTATTCACTTCCTTACTTAGTATCTAATGATGTAATTCTATTCTTGTATCTGTTTGCGTGACAGTACTGCAGCAGTGGACTCTCGGTCGATATGATGATGATGGTGATCTCATGATGTAATTATATTTTCTGTATCAGTATGCGTGACAATAAACATTTCCTATTCTTATTCTGAACTATCTAATGTCTCTGGAGGTGGGATCTTGACAAACAACAGAGTAGCCTGGCACGTGTCGGCCGTGCCAGCGTTTACGACGGGCGACGCCATTTTTCAGGCGTCGGACTCGCGTAAAAACGCAATAAAAAATCGCCCGTGAAGCGCCTTGAGACAAAGTTATTGTAATCCGGCTAACAATGTTGTAATGGAAATAAGTTGCGAGCAGTATGGGAAAATTTGTCGTCTGCTAAACCCGTGCCTATTTGTAAAGCGTAGGCATTATTTCAACTACACTCAAGAGCAAATAAATAGCGACACTTTGTTCCTGAGATTTTACATACAAAGTGTAGCTTTTGCTCCTGAGAGTAATTACAGTGATATTGTTACGTATTTTAAGTAAATGCCTATCAACTTATTTTCCCTGCCTGACGACACCTGACCCCGTAGCATGGTCGGCCTTATCACGCGATAAGTGACAAGATAGAGCGTCCGTCTCGTCGCTGGTACATAAGCGTAAGCTCTATTTTGTATAGTGGCGTCAATAAATTAGTATCTTATTTTGTATAATACCAGCTTTTCATAATAACAAATACATAATAGCTTATTGAGGAATTCATAATCCTGTTTCGATCATTTACGTTGTAATTCCCGCCAGGTTTACGTTCTTAAGACAGCCCAAATGCAGAAACATAATTTAAACAAAATAATAAACTTTAATAAGACTTGTGTAACTTTTTAAACTATTATCACGAGAGCAGTCATGAATTAGGTAGGTACTCATCATGTTCTTTGTTCTTTGAGAAGTATTAAGAGCTTATAAAAAGTTCCGTTTGTAGGAGAGAATTATTTTCGTGATGTCTGGGTACAGACTCTCTCAAACAGCTCTAAGTACAAAATTGCCGATTTTCTATGAAAAGTACCCATAAGTATACGTCAAAGGAACTAATACATACATTTGCAGTAACATGATTAGATTTTTTGATTTATTTATTTCAAGGTATACGTCATTCAATATAAGTAATTCTAGGTAAATGTAAACGACTTTACTATGATCTACACCAGGGGTCAGCAACAGGTGGCCTGCGGGCCGCATGCGGCCCGCGAGACCCTTAATTGCCTTCGGCCCGCGGGCCTCCCCGGCTATTTTGCATGTAAAGGTCGTTAAATTCATATTTTTCGAATTGCCTGATAAAATCACAAATAATTACCAGTGCGGCCCGCGTCATTTTTGTTAGCTCCTATTTGACCTTTGGTTGCTAAAGGTTGCCGACCGCTGATCTACACCAAAGGTACAAAATATTAAATAGTTGTTTTTAAATTATCTTCTATAGGTACATATAAATAAAGACTTCCTGACTGATACATCAACGCACAGCCGAAACTACTGGGACTAGAAACTTGAAAGCGTCTAGCTGCAATCCTATAGTGAAGTTTATTTGTCTTATTATAAGATATCATTTTACCAAATTTCAAGTCTATAATCACCTTGGTTGGGTAAAAAAAAAAAACGTTTTTTTAGCCAATCCCATGGTTCGATTTCTTTGAAATTTAGTGGTTGTATATAGGTACGAGGTTTGAAATTGATTCCATAAGGGGGTTAAAAAGGGGTGAAAAGATTGTATGGAGGACGAGAAAATTTTAAAGTAACGTATTTGTAACTTATGTCTTAGCCAGTATATTAAAAGGCTACAAAACGTATTTAAGCGTTTTTTTATTTATCTACTAAGAGGGTTAACAGGGGGTTAAAAGTATGTATGAAGAACAAGACATTTTTAAAGTTAGAGATTATTACTTCGGTTTTAGACTGTTTCCTTGAAGATTAGAAAAAATATTGGGGATAAAAGAGACGTGACGGATCCCACAGGTAGCTCAACTGAGCTACCAACTGGCTATCCAACTGGATAAGAGCAATGAACGGTTCCCAGAGGGCGCGGGTTCAAATCGCACTCGTGGCGAATACTTTTAATTTTTTTTCACTGTGATCGAAATATCTATTTTCGGCGCCGTGTACGCGCGCACCCGCGGCGTTCACGTGGCGCGGTGTCGCGGAGACCACGTTCCGGTGTTGCGTCGTTGCGGCGATGTAGTTCAGCAACGTTATACATCCAGACCCAGAGCATGCGGGAAATCCGGTAGTTATGATTTTTTGCAGACTTGTTTCTGATGTTGGCCAATAATCAAAGTTTGTGACCTCGAGCGCCAAACGCAACTTTGTAAAAAATCTAAAATACCGTGAAAGTTTTTATTATAAAGTCCTAAAGTAGACTAAATTTACTACAATGTGGGAATAGAATAGAGACCATTCTATACTAGACCCAAAAGTTTCCGATGTAAAGCCGCTTTAATCTACTTTAAAAACGTCCTGAGAAGGTATTACTACTCCTTTATTAGAATTAAGTATTATACTTTCAGGCGACAAGGTTACTGGATTCATGTCGCCACCCAGACGCGGTGAATCGATGAGCAACACGCTCGCAAACGCAAGTCCAAAGTTCTTAAAATAATGTATACCATGATTTTTAAATATCTAAGCGCCTGTTGGTCAAATACACTGTTATCGGTGAAAGTTTGCTGATGCTCAACACACGTACCTCGACAAACGTCTCAAGTGCCCAATAACACCTAAACGCCAGATTTGCGCCCCAACAGCAACAGAAACGAGCTGTACGCTCCATATACGAACTAAAAGCTCGAGATTCTCTCAGGGACAAATTTAAGGAGGCAAACATTCTTACTGTAGCATGCCAATACATTCTTGAGAACATCATGTATGTGCGGAAAACCTTCACGAGTTCAAACTCAACAGTGATATCCACGACTACAACACCAGAAGTAAAAACAAGATCGCAGTGAAGGCTAGTCGTCTCCGCAAGGTTAGCACGTCGTTCGTGGGGAACTGCATACGTTTTTACAATAAAATACCCAGCGAAATTGTTAATTTACCGTTCAGTAAATTTAAGTCTCATGTCAAAAGTAATTTGCTAAGCAAGGCGTATTATACTGTCAACGATTTTTAAACGACAAAAATGCCTTTAAGCCAGTAGTAGTCTAATTCTATTAGGAATATACCTAAATACATGTAATCATTATAAGTACCTACCTGAAATAACTGTTCCGTTTTATGTAAGAAGAGAGCACGTAATGCTGTTTCTCGCCGAACAAGTCGCTTAATCTTTGTTTTTATCACCGTCCGGTGGCTTAAATATGAGGGCTTTGCTTACGGTGGCGTCGTCGATCGGGTCGCCACCTTCCCTAAAATATGGTTGAGGGAGGCGATGGCTGAGATATGCGTCATACTCGTGATCGGGTGCTGTTTGTAGAGTCCGGACTGTTCATGCTTGCAAGGGCATAGTACATAGTTAACTACTTACATACTAAGTGTTATTATTATTATTATCGTATTGACGAGAGACATCGTTCCGATCTTGACACGTTTTATTTTTATTGACTTTATACATCTCTGACAATATTACATCAATGTTTCTTTTTTGTTGTGACGCTTAGAGACCGTATACATCTCTTAGAATATTAGAATAATTATTAATTGTATTTGGACGCTCAGAGACCTTATACATCTCTGGAATACTGAATTAATATAATTAACTTCTTGTTAATGCTGATACAGATCTTATATCGAATGTAATGGTCATATTTTGCAATTTTGTTTTGTTTACATTAACTTAGTGACATTTGATTTGTTAACCTTTTATATATAATTTTAAAATATTATTGTGTAAGATTATTATTATTATTTTATTGTAAATTACCGTTTGACATGTAAAAGTGCCCTTGTGGCTTATTTGCAGGATAAATAATTGATTTTGATTTTGATTTCAACAGAGCTGTAATAATGAATTGCTGATATTTACAAGTCTTTTTGATGACATGCTGGGTGTTTTTAAAGGTCTTTGAGTAAATATGACATGAAAACTTTCTTTTGTTTCTTTCTATTCGAGTAAAAAAACTGAAAAAATAATCAAATTTAAAAAGCATTTTGTGCTAGTTTAAATATGTCGTGTTCCAAGTAAGAATTAGAAGGTACATTCATTTTACACGAACAATACCAGAAATGATAACAAAATGTATTCCGTCTCGCTCATTTCCAAAACAAATAATCACAGAAGTAATTATTTAGCAAAGTCCGCATTAGGCTGAATCGTCACCGGGAACAAAGCTTTGTTCCGGGTAATCGGGGGAAAGGAATTCGGAGTATTTTATGAGTTACGTGACAGAAGTTGGGTATTTAATCTTGCTGCCGAGTAATGGAGGCTCGTCCTATACAATCTAAGTGAAATACAAAGACAAGCCTGCTCTCGTCACTGTTGTTGGCAAGTTTAATTAATTGAAGTACATGAGTGATGCCAATATTTGCATCGCAGTTGCTTGTGTGCCAGCAGTTGTTTTCATACATCACGACGGTGGCAAACAGGCTGACAGCCTGCCTATAGTGGTGACACAACGTCGTAGCCTATGCACGCTTGCGACTCCAGAAGAGGCACGCGCCGGTCAAATACTGATGTTTTTTTATATTATATTGAAACCAAACAGGCATGTACAAAATAATACTTGCAAAAATGGACAGAAATTAGGCCTAAAGCTTCCTATATTACGTAACGTTATTAACTTGTTAATGTAAATTATTATCTGTCTATCTTCTATATCTAAGTACGAGTATAGATATTATAAAACAGTCGCCGGTCGCGTACGTATGGATGTTATTGATAAACTCGAAAACGACTGGACCGTTTCTATATGCCGTTTTACCAATGTGGTGGTTTTAGTATATGCATAATTTATTAATGTTTCGTTTGTAAATAATTCGCTGCAGCGATTTATTTCTACCAATTCAGATGATTTGCATGTTTTTCGACGTAACAAGTGGCTGTTATAGAATATAAGTTCGTCACCGTCGTCGAAGTCTACGGTGGTCCATCGGAAACGACGCTGGTATTATTGATCGTGAAAGTAAGTTCCGTCTTCGAGTCTCAATAGACGAGGCAACTTTGCTTTTGAAAAAAAATATTTTTTGGACCTTGTACCTACTTTCTACGTTTATGATCCATACTAGCTTCTGCCCGCGACTCCGTCCGCGTAGAACTCGTTTATATCGTAGCTCGATACAGCCTTTCATCCCCCATTTCATGATTTCCGGAATAAAAACTATCCTATGTTCTTCCCCGGGATTCAAACTATCTCCATACCAAATTTCAACTCAATCGGTTCAGCGGTTTAAGCGTGAATAGGTGACAGACAGACAGACAGACACACTTTCGCATTTATAATATTAGTATGGATTAGTATGGGTTTATTTTCCGTTTTACTTTTGTAACTTTTTAAAGACATTATACACTTAAACTATTCTTTGGTGTTATAGTGCTAAAATAAGAAAGAGATAAACTTATGGCCTCATTGATAAAAAATCTTCAAACCCCTTTTTAAATACCGGTAATCTTTATCTGTCAGTTAAAAATAGGTGATTGTGAGAAAGATCCGAAACACATTTTAAGTAGTTCACAGGGATTGATGAAAAAGGGGTTAGTAGGTACGGATAGTTAGTTGAACTATGAAAGTTTGTTCCGACAACAGAAATGAAATTGACAGTGTAGACAAATTGACGTGTGGTTTGTCTCAGCAAGAAACGGAGACACGTGATTGACCTCAGAAAACAGCTGTTCTGATAAGAACAGCTGATTGTTCTGACAAGCGCAGTTTTTGGTTGTCCCGAAAAGGAAATTTTCTCTCTGGCCTCTCACCGTCTCGATGGCAGGCGCAGAAAAGGACAATTAGTTTTTTTTTTTACCTGACTGTTGCTATAATAGGACGAACCCAATGCAGCGGTCGAATTGCGTGGTTGGAGGGTAGCCAGGGGAAAATCCAGGGAAAACCTCCTCTACGAGTTTGCGGTCCAGTGAGATGGGTTGAACGGTATCAACCGAATCTGGGGTGTGAGTGGTGTCGAACTACTGGGAGTTTTATCGCTGGTTCGCTAAAACCTAGCCTAGCTGAGAAGAGTCCAGCAAGAAACTAGCTAGGCCCGACTTGGGTCGGACTAACTACCTGGTATGCGGCGGTACCACCGGGAGGACAGGACACGAATTGTGCTGGCAGTAATTAGCTTGTTCCAGGATCGCGGTCACACCTACAAGGCGGCCGAACAGCTGGTGCGATGTTCAACATTCTTATGAAACTACAGCGACGATTTCATCAGCACGTGCAACATATTGAAACAAAGTAAATAGAATCGGCAAATTGTTACACGACTGTACAGGTACTCACCCTAATATATATAAAAAAATCTTCTTTAATAAAACATAATAATAACAATTTGCATTAAAAGTCTTACATCTACATGGGGCATACATAATACTTGAGCCTGAACTAGGAAATTCCTGTATCTCAGGCTGCGAAGGAGTTCATGTAATTACCTAAATACTTAGTTAACAAATCATACAATCAGAGGAATAGATAAAAAAAATAGTACGGGACGAAGTGTTTATGTTGCAGAAAACAGTTGTCGAAGCCTATGAATATATTAATAATATGTTGACTCGTCGGTTTGCCAAGTGTTCGGACGCTGTCAAAATAACACTTTTTAAAGCGTAATAGTACGTCTATGTATTCTGGCAGCTTATGGGTTAAATATAGCCGAAAATCGTACAATGCTCTGCGGGTCCAATATAACAATGGGTTTAGAGCGCTATTGGGGTTGCCACGCTCTGCAGCGCGTCAACGATGTTTGCGGAAGCCCGCACGGATGGTTTTCACGCCATCCTGCGAAAGAAAGCAGCATTCGCTCGTAAGTATAGACTGCGGGGCAGTAACAATACCTTCTAAGAATTATATCCAACTGTTTTGAGTGCCCAATATTATTCGGTTTGATTAAAACGGTCAAATCGAATTTAGGATTTAAGTTTTGAACGTAAAATTTAATGTATCTAAACCAATACCAACACATAATTGTAAGTGTAATTTTTTACTAACAAAATTTATCATGTTATAAATATGAATAAATAAAATTATAAATTTGAATTTGAGAAAAAATCAAAAATATTACGAAAACACACTATTACTGCCATATATGTTGCGCAATTTGGTTGTGTCAGGAAACCAACCGCGAAAACTTATGGAACTCTCACTACAAAGGAATTAAAATTCACGTATGGCAGGACTCGAACCCCACGACCCTCAGGATTAATCCGGTCTTTACGCTCAGTACGTTTATACTGCACTACTTCCTCTGCCTTCGTAGAGTAGTGCACCTGCAGGCTGCAGCCGGGACACATTGAGCGGCTGCGGGACATATAATCACACGACCTGACGAAGTCAACGCGACTTAAGGAGATCCTATCTTTGGCCGCATATTACAAAACGAAACATTCGAAACATCAGAGCACTTTTGCCGAATCTTACTAAAATTATTGGTGGTCACGTGCCAATGATAGATGGGAAAATCAGTTTTGATAATCGAAGTCTATTAATATGACCGATTACTTGCACCTAGAGTAGGTATAGGTACCTAAAATGCTCGATGACTTCAGCGAACCAAAGCAAATGCCAGTCAAATGCAATGTATGTTGCTCATGAATAAATAACTGAAATGAAAACCCTGTGCCCAAGAGGGTCTATAAAGGTGGGCATTGTGGCACTCTTTGGGGGAGGCCTATGTCGGTAGGCCTATAGCCTTAATTATTTACAATCATCTTCAATGATATGATAAGATGTACCCTATAGCTTATCATAGTAATTAATATAATGTCAGATGATTAGTTAAGTAAATACCTAACCTAATCTAACCTAACCTAACCACAAATATCGACACCGACCTTAGATAAAAAACTTCAATATAGAGGTAAATCATTTTGGGCCTTCGGCCGCGTATGTAACTGGAGTTTTGTAACCAGTTACCTAAGAAAAAAAAATGATCGTCATAGGATACTGGTATCCAAGTGATATATTTTTTACCTTTCACGTAACCGAGGTACAACCTTCCTTAGGAAAACTTCCTAATGATTACGATAAAGTACTTTATATTCCTCGTAGGTAACTGCTTGAAAAATAGATAGGTATGGTATTATCAACCTCTTTTGATATCATGGCACTCAACATTTTCTTCAGACGGACGGACATGGCGAAACTATAAGGGTTCCTTGTTGACTACGGAACCCTAAAAATCGGTTTTGGCGCTTCGTCGGCCGCTGCCGCGGCGCACTCGCTTCGCTCGCTCGGCTCGCGGGCGTAGGGTCGCAGTACACCTAACACTCCTCCTCGCTTCGCTCGTCGTCGTACTTACACGGACCTGCCTTAGAATTCGGAATCTGTAAACATGAGAATCTGTAGAATCGGGAATCTTAGAATTGGGAACCTGTAGAATTGGGAATCTGAAGAACTGGGAATCTGTAGAATTGGGAAGCTGTGGAATTGGGAATCTGTAGAATTGGGAATCTGTAGACGTGGGCCTAAGCCGGTCCTAGGTAAAGCATGGGTCCGGATCACTCATGGTTTCATAAGAGTATTATTTATTCCTTACTGGATACAAGTTACGAACAATCATACAGGTATCAGTAAAGGTAAAAATCCTATTACTTGGATACCAGTATCCTATGACGATCATTTTTTCTTCTTAGGTAACTGGTTACAAAACTCCGGTTACATACGCGGCCGAAGGGCATTTTGGTTGTATAACAGTCAAAATGCCACCCGTAATTTCGTTTTGTCCATCCGCGGCTTAGCTCAGGTACCTACGAGTAGGTAAGTACGCACTACTGGCAATCTGTAATCTGTGTGTGGTATGCGTATACACAATCGAACAATAAGTTTAAAAACATTTTGAAAGGTACCGTAAAACGGGGTGAGTAGGGTGAAAACTGACATTCAAACCTCGATAACATTTTATTTTTACTTATACAAACTGATTGGTGTATATAATAAGTGTTCCGGACGTTTGTATTTTAGTTTTTAGTTTATTTTGGGTAGTTCCATTTCATAACTTGGACGATAAACAGGAATATACTGAAGGAGGTACTAGACCATGTGGCATGCCTCTACCCCTTTTTATACCAATTTTATTCAGATACAACCAACTTATACATTAAAGAAAATTTAATTTTGTCGCAGGTAGGAACACAACAAGGCGACCCCTTGGGTCCCCTGATTTTCTGTCTAGCTGTACACAAAACCATTTCTGATTTAAGTTCTACACTAAACATCTGGTACCTGGACGATGGCACCATTGGCGGTAGGCCGGACATAATACTACAAGATTTAAAAAAACTCATTCCAGCTTTAAAAAATGTTGGCTTAGAAATAAACCCATAAAAGTGTGAGCTCTTCACATGCGGGTCCATTGCAAATTGATCATTATTAAACCTAGAAACTTTGTTACCGGGCATAAAATCTGTCGACAAATCCTCCTTTTCTTTATTAGGTGCACCCATTTTCACTGATGGTGTTAGTGAAGCCCTACAAAATAAAAAAAAGCACACGCACAAGCAACACGAAGCCACTTGGTGAATTTGTCGTCCCACGTTTCATTTACATTATTACGCAATTGTTTCGCAACACCAAGAATGACATATTTACTAAGAACTTCTCCATCGTGGTTATTTGTTAATGGAGCGAGGGACATAGACCGTGAACTGAAATTGACGGCTGAGCTGCTACTAAACATAGAAATGTCCGAGACGCAGTGGGTTCAAGCAGCTCTCCCCATTCGGTATGGCGGTCTGGGAATACGCCGTTGAAGACATTTTTAGCTCATGGAACAGCAGATCTTGTCACTAACATCTTTTCACTTAATGGTGACAATTTCTCGGTTCCATTTTTGCAAGAAGCGCTTACAAGATGGGCGACGGCAATTACTAACGACACGCGGCCTGTAAATCCGTCCAGCCAAAGGCAATGGGAGTAGACCTGGCGCGCCTCAAGGCACTCGCGCAACCGGAGCCAGGAGCGTGGTTTCACGAGATACTTGGTTAACCACCAAAACTAGGGGCTGACACAGTTCAAATCTTCATTATCTCTTTCTAAACCTATAATGAGTTTTCTTGGAAGTCTTTTTAAAATTTTGCAGGGAGGTGTCGTTTCGGTTCTCAATTTTGCAGTAAACAAGAATCATTTGGTACATGAATGATTACAATTCACATCACCAAATCTTTTACGAGGGGCTGACATGATTGAAAAATCAAAGATTGATTTAAAAAAAATGATAAAACACCTACCTTCCGGGTTTTCTTAGTTTTTTTGGTGAAACAACAAGTTGTACCTACTTATATTTTGCCCTAAAAATAATATTATAGCAAATTATACACTATTTTAACCCATAAAAAAATATCATTACTATAGAAACTACGTTGCCGTATTTTTTTTAAGACGCTGCATCGACGCCGCGCGCCGAAATTATTATTTAAGAAATAATTAAGAGGTTAAGAAATTATTATTTAAGTACGTTATCAGTTTTTGAATAAATGCTAATAGTTACGTCGTAATCTTGAATGAAAAAGGAAGCATTTTGCAAAACACGCTTCCGTTTCTGCTTCTGTAAGCGTAAGGCCTCGTAACTAGTACATTACAACAGCACGTCTATCATGCGACGCCCGTGACATATTCTCGATTTTTCTCGCACTATATCTCTTGTTCTAAGTGTTCTAATAAGAAAGAGACGGACAGTGCGAGAAAAATCGAGAGAGCTCGCGCACCGTCGCATGATAGCCGTGCTGCCCCCCTGTTCTGTAACTGGGCTGTTATTCACTACGCGCTAATGCGGCTCACCCCGCCGGTCACCCGTCACGAAACTAGACCTCTGCCTACGCTTAGTTACTACGCATCGCGGTGTCAAAAGTGGTGAGTGAAAAAGGTCACCACGGCCTAAGTTGCCAAGGGTGTGCAGGGCGATTCCCGAGGCATCACGCCATCAACGAAATTATTCGGCGAGCCATGGTTTCAGCCAATATACCGTGCCTATTGGAGCCACCGGGCCTCAGCCGTACAGATGGCAAAAGACCGGACGGCCTTACGCTGGTTCCATGGCGGAGAGGGCGCTGCCTTCTATGGGATGCTACTTGCGTAAGCACTTTTGCAGCATCACATTTGAGACAGACCTCACGTTGTGCCGGCTCGGCAGCAGAGGCTGCTGCCAAGTTGAAGCACACTAAATACTCCGCCTTGGAGCCGGTGTACGACTCTGTACCGGTAGCGATAGAAACCACGGGACCCTGGGCCTCGGAGGCCCGCCGATTTTTTAAAGAATTAGCCCGGCGCTTATACGAGAGGGGCTGTGACCCCGCTCCGGGTCGTACCACGGGGTTCCACGGGTCTCCATCGCCGTTCAGCGGGGTAACGCTGCGGGCATCATGGGGACCTTTGAGCCGGGTGCGATGTGTGGTGGGGAGCATTAGTTTATATTTATCTTTATATATATATTGTTTTTTTTAAATCTATAATCATATTTATACTTACTAGTTATTAACGTTATTTTTATTTCGTTTTAAGCCTTTATTATCTGTTGTTGTGTTTTTACTAATAATTAAAAAAATCTATAGAAAAAATATAAATGTTACACAAGAAATAGTATCAGATTACATAAAGACTGATTTAGATTACACAATTCAATTTAATTTGAAAGAAGGATTCAAAGAATTTGGTGGAGCTGACCGTTCCCCCAAGGAAGCAAAGTATGCGCTTGTATTCATAGCCAGAGGGTTGTATAGTAATTGGAAAATCCCTGTGGCGTATTTCCTGTCTCCGAACAATGTTAATGCGGACCAGTTGATTATGTTGATTAGGTCCGTCATTAACAAAATAATCGAGTGTGGGCTATTGCCAAAAGTCGTCTGCGATCAGGCGACAATAAATGTTAAGACGATCAAGTTGATCCTTTCTTTTTTATCGTGAAATATTTACGATGTGCCTCATTTGGTTAAAAATATAAGAAATAATTTGATTGATAACAATTTTGATTTAAATGGCAATGAAATTTCATTTAAGGATATAAATTGATGTGTACAATATAGACAAAAATAATAAAAGTAAAACATTAAGAAAATTTACCCCAGCACACCTAAAACCGAATAATTTCCAAAAAATAAGAGTAAAACTTGCTACCCAGGTAGAGCAGCTATTAAAACAGCCATCGACAGTGGAGAGCTGAAAAGCGGTACTGCGAATCATACAGCTGATTTTGAGATGGTTACAAATGATTTATTTGATTCATTAAATTCTAAAAATAAATTTGATCAAATCCAAATGGATGCGCAGTAACAAATAATAAAAAATCTCGCGTCCATGAATCCTTCGTCAAGGGAAAATAATTATTCGCAAATTTGAAAAAAAAAATCGATAAAAATAATGACATTACACTGACATGCCCTCCGTGTTTTGATGGCATGCGGCAAACTATCAATGCCGTTTTTCATCTCTCCGCTGAAGAATTTTCAAAGGGCGCTGAAGTCAAACTTATTATGAACACAACGAATTGCGAAACAGACAGTGAATCGTTCCTGTCAACAACAGCCAACCTGCGAAAAAAAACAACCTATAGACGTGATAGCGAGTGCGTCATCAAAATCAACAATCAAACTTGATGACGGTATTAATGTTGGCTCCTCTAATGCAGGCGCTGCCACTGGCACTGATTCCCAAACGGTGGCAGCGGGCAGCGTCGGTGAACCTTCCTGAATCCACGACCAGCGAGGAAATCACACTGGAAACTTGTTCGGTTGTGTATTTTGCAGGGTGGCTAGGTAAAGCATTGTATCGATAAGTTTTATTGCTCAATGTGTAAACAAGTATTGATTGATAAAGAATATAGAAATCTAATAATTGATGTTGATTTATTAGATAAAAAAACAATTGCTGTTGATTAACAAAACGTATTCTAATATGATTACACCGACATTAAAATCACCTACTGATTCTTTGTTCAATTTAGTAAATCAGGTGCTCGATTTGTTCAATAATAGGCTCACCCATATTCATCAAATCAATTTAATATCAAATTTGATTTAAAAGCGATAAGACCGCCTGTTGTCTACCTCTACCTACATGTTATTGTATTGTTTTTCTTTTTTACTGCTTTGTTTGTGTGAGGTGTGCAATAAAGAGTATTTGTATTGTATTGTATTGTATTTAATGGATGATGTCAAAATCACAATTAACCTCCCTGATGAGTACCACGACAAGTCTTGATTTTTTGATTAAAAAAATATTTCTAGTTCAAATTCACGATTATTGCAAATCGAGAGTCATCATTTGATTCCAAATCAAAATTAAGAATTGTACAAAATAAATAGTCCGATTATGTAATCAGTTATCAAATTGGTATACGAGTTGCATGACGGGCGGGGTTGGAATGGAACGCTTAAAGGTGACGGTGGCGGTGCGGTGCGGTGCGGTAGTCCACATTTATCACTGAAAAGCTTACGCGGTAGCCTTTTATATGGAAAATGTCTGTGATTCTCAGACATTAAAATATAATGAAACGGGTCACTCGTGTTTGAGGTCGAATATAGCTCGACATGCATCGAACCAGTACATACGTGGGACACAGGACCTAACTCTGTAGTGTGCAGTCGCCGGACACGCTCCTGGCCGGTTTTTTGGACTTAATTCAATATGTTGAAAAGTGTACATGCTACTTTCTAAAGTTCCATTTTATCTTGTGGTGTAGGAATTATTAAAATCGGAGTAGTTTCAAAGGCTACCCCCGACATACAAACGTACGATATTAGTATATATGGGTTCTTAGTAAACTTGCATCAACTGTGCACCACTTGTCCTTTCGTTCTATTGCATGCTGTTTTCATAATGTTGATTTTGTAAGGACTGGAGAGGAACTAGTTCAACGCCTTGGTTTTCTCACCTTTATGGAATTAGCCACATATATAGGTAATATAGGACGTATTATTAGGGGAACCATATTCCACACTTCCGAACAGCAAAAAAATATTAAGTACATTAGCGGCCCTTAGACCTGGCCAAATACAGTTCACTATCTTCATTCACTGATTAGAGCACTCCATTAAGCCAGGTCTAAAGGCCGCTTTATTCAAAACAGTGAATATCAAAGAGTGTAGTGATATGATAAGATAACACAGGTAAACTGAATAAATACCTACTGCTTAGAACTTGTCGTAGAGTCGCCATCAGATATCTCGGAGCGGCCAAAGTGCTCACAAATATCTGAAAACGTCTCTAATGCCTTGACAATAGGGACGTGTTCAGATGGTGACTGTAATATTTAGTTATATAATAAACCAGTTACTTATACCTAATACTTTTATTTAATGTCAGCAAAAAAACTTGACAAGCATGTCCCATTCCCATTTTGTCCTGAACATCATCAACTCATTCATTTCTGATGCTCTCCTGCAGTGTTGGCGCCTCGCAAGCGATGACGCGTATTTGTGTCCGCGGCATACAGTAACCGTTCTTGACGACGCGATTTCGCGTCCGCGCCAATTAATGGGTTTCAGGGCAGATGTTCCTCTAAATGAATAAAACTCTACCGCAATGTGACCGGTAGGATTACGCATTAATTTTAGAAGTCAACAATTTTCTTAAAGTCTCAGTCACTGGAACACTTGCCCTTACTTACAGCCCTTAAGTTAGGCAAAGTCCATATCAAAACGTGAAACTAAATCTCCATAGGACCCACAGACGATATATCGACCAGCGACTCAAACGGCACGAGTGCTCCCGAGCTCACGCATATACGTATGGCCGACCCGCTTCCGTAAGGAATGGCAATAAAAAACCTTAAAACATGCGCGCTACTCGATATCTCACTAAGACAGGCAGTGCCTCGGGCGACACGATTGCTCCCTTCCCGCATACAAATATGGCCGACGCGCTTCCGTAATGGATGACAATAAAAACTTTTAAATATACGCGGTACTCCATAAGTATACATAAGTATAACAAACTGAAATCAGAACTATGATCAACCCGTCCGTTCCCGTAAGGTGCTGTTAGTAAAGTTTAAAATATACGCGGTACTCAATATCTAACGAACCGTATCAATAGGTACTCGGGCTGCATAATACGGCGACAGTTAAAATGGAACCAATTCATTCATTCATGCACTCACTACTTAGGTACTAAAACTATTAGGTAGGCTGTCAGCGTCATAGCCGTGGTGACTCGGATACTGCATCTGCTGGTGTAGCTGCGGGACTAAAATTGTATACAGAATTGCCTACATTAGGACGGCACGCTTTTGCTCTACGAGATTGGGTATCTGTACTATTCTTTGATCTGTGATAACAGTGACATATTTTCGTCTGCGAAAATTTTCTACCGCTCGCTTTTGATTTCGAGCGCTCGAAAGTCAAAAATCGGTCCCCTGGACAGCCAATAATCTAAAAGCCAAAACCTTTAAATGCGTGTTACTTCGCAAGGAACGGAAGTCACGGTACACAGTGCACACGATGGCCTCGGGGCTTTAAATTCAAGATTAGTATAGCTCGTCAAGCTGAACCACTTTTGTTGTGCAATAGTGTGAAAAAAACGATTATTTCTATTATTTCTATCATTTATCACTATTATTAGTATTTTAACTTTAACTGTACCGTCAATTTATTGCAAGCACTGCCTTATTATTTGACATCCATGACAGTGACAAGTATGATAATTAAATTAATGGCTCATATGTATATTGTAAATTTTGTATAAAATTATGAAAATGTAAAGAACATATTATTTTTTAATAGTTTGAGAACAAAAGCGGTTCTGTTTTGGGAGCATACTCGATATTTGCCTTTGAAGCCCGAAGCTCAGAGGCACCCAGTAGTATGTAGGTAATGTACTGAATATTGCTAAAACTTATGAGGAACGTCATAATTGTCTCTGGATTACACTCTTCTGCTTCATATGTTGGACCTTCTCTTTTGTATTTGATCAACATTGCAGGAAATATAACAACAAAACGATTTCCCAAAAATCCCGAAAGTACCGCCGGGGTTTTTAGTTTTTGAGAATTCCCGGTATTTTCGGTTCCGGTACTTCCCGGGTGCAAACCCTAGGTGGCCTGGGCACCATGGTGTGGGTTCATTGGATAGGTCATTTAAAAATGTTGTGAGTATCTAGAAACTAGTCGGGTAATTGCCCTTTGTTCGCGGGCGTCACAATCGCAACGTTTAATGGGCGGTAACGCGGCACACATTGCGGCGCGCAAGTCGAAGCAAAGTAACAAAGCCGCCGCCGAGTGGAGCGGCAGCCAACCGTTTTTAGACCCAGCGGTCTCAGAGTGTGAGTATCCCAAGGCTATCAGAGGTTGCGTTGCGAGGCGATGATGCACCAATAGGAAGCGATGCGCGATAGCACCAAGCAATGCTCTTTGTGGTATTTATTATTTACCTCGCACAACTTTGATGGATACTCACCAAAACTCAGTAAGTATATCCATAGTTTCTAACAAAATAGTTTGACGGACGAGCCACTACAGAACCCTACATTGCTCGCGGCCCGACACGCAGTTGGCCGATTTTAAAGGACCATGGGCAGCGTTGTATGGAAAGTGGACCAAAAACCAACAGAGCTGAAAGTTGTGTCATTAAATAGGTATTTATATTTATTTCATTTCATTCTATGGGCACTATGTTTAATTCCATTGCAAAACTGAGATATTCATAGTTTAGTCAGAGTGCAATCATTAGGTTATGAGCCTCATATCCCTCCAACAAAAGATCGTCATGAAACTCAATCGACAACAATGCAAGCAAATAAATCACGATTGATCACATTATGTCGTTGGGTAGTTGAAGCTGTAAATGGCAAGTTTAAAAATAAGTTTAAGCTTCTCCGACAGGATTATTTCAACAGAGCCTTACCGCATTTGTTTGTGGATTTTAAAATCGCAGCTGGTCTTATAAATGCTTTTCACCGTGTGACCGTTGATAACATACATGCAAATAATATTGTCAACAAAATCAATGAAAGACTTCATGAACCAAATATTTTGTACGAATACGTACAAAGGAGAAACCTTAATAGGCAGAGAGTCGCATTTATTTTAATGGATGCCAACCAGTTACAAGATTTTCCACGACTAACATATGATAACATTTTTATGATATCACTTGGGTCATATCAAATAGATCTTGCAAAGTCGTACTGTAGCGAGCATTTACGCGATGGTTTGTATAGAATAGAAGTATATCGTGAAAATAATACATATGAGCTAGCAGAATGGGGTATCCAGACTGAAAATGTATGTTTGATCAGAGGCCGGATACAATCGAGACACGTTACAGCACGTCAATACTACGTCTATATTCTATTTGATAGAAACCAAGAAGGCACGGAGGCTATTCCACACTATTATTGTTCCTGTTTAACTGGCAGACGCACAATTGGATCTTGTGCATATACAATTGCCATTATATGGTATTTAGGGTTAGGCAGGCATATGCCCTTCAATCATCCCGCTGGTCATCTAAACGACTTAATTGTTGACGTAATGAACGTTAGATAACTTGATGTATATATAACATTGTAAAATAAAGGATTTGATTACCTACAAAGATACTTTATTTTACACGCCTTAGTACCTGAGTAAATCTGTCTTAACTACCCTCCAGAATTATTTAAAAAATTATAAGACGTATAGTTCATGTAAAACACAATTTCTTGTACTTAGACTGACTCAAATGTGTATATCTCGGTTATGCAATGGAATTCAACTTTGCACCCATAGAATGAAATAAAGTACATAAGCAGACCTTTTTAATGACATTACTCCCAACTCTGTTGGTTTTTGGTCCATTTTGACGCATAGTCCTTTAAACAAATCATAATGAACTAATAAAGTTAATAGTATTTACTTTATATTTCGAATACTCATGCCAACGCTGCACATTCTTTATCTTTGATCTAACGTTTTCTTTCCAAATACGTAAAAGTATAAGTACTATCAACTTAATGACTAATATCAACAAATTAGTATCAGCGATTGCCTGATATTCGTTGATAGTACAAGGAAAGTGCATTTATAATTTCGTTTTCCTGTACCTAAACCTTAGGTGGATGTCACACTGCAACCGGAGATGCGGCGCAGTGTGACATCAGCCTTAAATACTGCTTCATGACCAGTTGAATATTTTACTCTTGTATTTTTTTTACGGAGTGTGTGGATGATGAATTATCATAACGTATTATTATTATTTATTACGTGCGCGTGTTATCTTACCCTGCTCACCCGTCCCTAATACGCACTCTCGCTTCTAAATATTAAAAAGTGGTCTATTCCCACTAGTTCTATTATCTGCAGGTCGATCACGTAACGCATTGTACCTGCGTTAGGTAGATCTAAATAAAAAATATATATAGAAAAATGACAGTTGCGTTGTCCCAACGCGCGTTGGAAACGTTTCGTGGCTACCCCTCTGTTCTACAAGCTTTCGTATGCGTGGATTCAGGATAAAAAAACTATCCTATACGACGAAACCTGGATTAGAAAATCCAGGCTATAAACTATCTTCTTGCAAAATTTAATTCAAATCGGTTGAGCGGTTTACAAACATCTACACGTCTAAACATCCAAATATCCAACTTTCACAATCACATTTATAATATTAGTAGGCTTAATATGGAACTAGATAGACATTTTCTTCCCAGTAGTTACATTCGTCGACGGCGGTGGCAATCGAAACAGCCAATATGTGAGACCGAGTCAGTGGTGAGTTCTGGAAATGAACCCGAGAATATCGCCGTACTTAACACAAACTCCCTGTTTTATTGTTATACCTATTTATAAAAATATCATGGCCACTATCCGTTATACTATCATCTACTAACTATAGGAAAACACTTTTATGATAAGAGCGAGCAACGGCTTAAACGATGTGTTAAAGAGGTGCGACGACCTGGACCTAATTTATCGCAAGTGTTCCTTCAGTGAGACGACTCTTGTTTCGGCAATTTTTCGGCAGAAGTAGGTAAGTAGTTTAGGCAACTCTTTGTATTAGTCTATTTAGAAATAAGTACTTAATTATGTAGTACTACCAAGATGCAAAAGCGCTGTTTTTGTTTGCTCATTGAAATGTTCGTTTTTAAAAATATAAGTACATATTTTAAGTATGATCAACTGACGTTTCTACTTCAAGTGTTTTTTTTTTATAATGTATCAAAGGATTTTTTATGTCTAGGAAGCTACATTATCTACTGTTTTTTTTGGCTTAATCTGTTTAGTAGTTTTAATTACGTTTGTCCGGGCGGCCTGTATATTTTTGAAAGCAAAATTATAGCGTAGAACTTTCCATCTCCATCCCCAGTCCCCATTTAACGGTGTTAGAGAATATATCATTTTGACTAGCTAAAATAAACTACTTAAATTTACAAAATGATCAGCAGTTTTAATCTAATATTACCTTCTTTTCAGTTCTGTGAGCACCGCAGTTCTAACCTAACCTATTTTTCTGGTAGCTGTTCGGTTCTCTAAGGGTCGCAGTTCTAAATTAACCAAACGTACTTTTCTGCTAGCAGTAGGATTATGTATTCTGAATTAATGGCTTACTAAATAGAACATATGTCTGACCGAAGAATTTCCTTACTTCAAAAAGTACATGTCCCCATACATACTTTCAACCCCTTTTATCCTCCAACCTTAGAGGAAGAAAAAAAAGTAACTTGTTTAGTCCTAGACCGAAGTTACAGTTCTCTTAATTTAAAATGGTTTTGTTCCCCGTATAAACTTCTAGCTACTTTTAGTCCCTTTAGGGAATGAATCTCTTTTTTTGTGAGCTTTTTCGCTATTGCGAATATATCGCTCGATAAGTGCCTCTTAATTAACAAAGTTGTATACACTTAATTAACTTAAACTAAAAACAAATTTATCTGTTCTTTAGACCATATTTTACAAGAGCTATCTTTTCGACCATCTCAGACATTGTATCTTTTAAACCCCAATATTTTTTTCTAGTCTTCAAAGAAACAGTCTACAACCGGAGTAACAAATCTCTAACTTTAAAAATGTATTGTTGTTAATACATACTTTTAACCCCTTTTTAACCCTCTTAGGAGATAAATAAAAAAAAACGCTTAAATTCGTTTTGTACCCTGTTAACATACTGACTAACACATAAGTTACAAATCTCTTACTTTAAAATTTTCCCGCTCACCATACAAACTTTTCACCCCATTTTTAACCTCCTTATTGGTGGATTTTTCTAAAACGCTAAATGTTCTTCTTTTGTATTCGAATAATTAATCTGTCTACAATGTTTCAAGTTTCTAGCTCAAAAAGAAAAGTTTCCCTCATACAAACTTTGCAGCCCTATTTAACCCCTTTAGGGAAGGAATTTTCTAAAACGTTGAAAGTACTTTTTTGTATCTTAATAAGTAATCTTTCTACAAAGTTTCAAGTCCTTAGTTAAAAAAAAAGTTTCCCACCTACAAACTTTGCACCCCTATTTAACTCCCTTAGGGATGGAATTTCCAAAAATCTCGTCTTATCCTTTGCCTACTGTTTCTGCTGTGCGTTGATGAATTAGTCAGGAAGTCTGCTTTTATTTATATAGATTACGCTGTCGGTAAGGATCTGTTATTAGCTCACTGTCAGTACTATTTAAAAGCTACTGTGGTTTAAACCAACAGGTAAACATATTTTTCTAAACCAAAAGTCAACATAGCCGTGTCAGGTCGATGGCGTCTAAGCGAGGGTATTGCATGTATTTGTTTTCTGAAAATTGAGTTTTCCGCGCCCTGAAAAGACGAACCTACCTGAAAATTCGTTGTATTCTGAATCCTACCTTGTTACAAAAACGACGAATGTGCAGACATGCTTTCCTCCATCTAACAATGTCTTTGGAGTTAAATATAATGTCAAAAAAAATGCTTCGATACCCTAAGCTCTCTTACCAAAAAAATATACTGAACATCAAAAAAAAACTACCATTACAATTAAATCAATTAAGTACAAGGTACTAGCTATTTTATTAACGACTACACATTTAATTGTATTCGAAGACCAATTTAGTAAATGATCACCAAATCTTAGCGAGCAAATTAACACAATATTTCTACCTAAATAACCCACTGATTGCCATAAAATGTATGCATATTACCCAATAAAGTATAATGATGCCTGTAGACTTTGGCGTCAATGTATTTGGATTTTTGGATGCTTGATGCTCGGGTGATGTATAATAACAATTAGTCTGTTAACTTCAAATGATTTTAATGCGAAAATGTTACAAATTTGGTATATCTAGTCCACTTGTTAACTAAAAGGGCGTAAGTCTATGTGCGCGCGTTAACAGCGAACGGCGAAGAGTGACATGCAAATTTCGATGCAGCTGCGTCCCCCGCGCGGCGCCTCCCCCTCGGAGGTCCAGTGGTACTCGTAGCTATGAATACTCAACATGCCCCCCGCCGTTGAAAGTCATGGCTTTCATCAGGATCATCGTCCAGTGGGAGAGGACAGATTCGATTGAAGGCTCTTCTGATAAGCAGAATTCCATCAATGCCTGGGTGAAGGCTGATGATGCGTCCAAGGCTCCATTTCAAGGGTGGAACAGCGTCTTCTTTGATGATGACCATTGTTCCCGTGTCAAGGCGTCCTTTGGAAGACCTCCATTTCGTTTTTTGCTGTAACTCCGAGACATAGCAATGTAAATGCATTGTGAAGTTCATCTGTGGTGAGTGGTCCAGACCTTTTCATGTTTTTATTTTTGCAATTATGAATGAATCGTAGTGTGTATGCTAATGCTCTTTTTAGTTTAAGTAATTTGGAGAATCTTTCAAATTAAATTAAATTATTTATGTGTACAGAAGCCACGGTAGCAGTTACCAGTTCGGGTATTTCACAGTTAGTCGTTTTAACAAAGTTATTTTCAGACCAATCCGATTCATTTTTTTTAAAGTCTGGCCCAGTCCACCACATTGACAATTTATGTATCTCTGACATGTTGACTCCGCGAGTTAACTTGTTAGCTGGGTTTTGAGATGTTGGCACATCGCGCCATTCATGGTTAGTCGTGAGCTTTTGAATTTCGGCTACACGATTCTAACGAATTGTTTAAGTTTATTAGGTTGGGTTTGGAGCCTACCTAGAACTATGGATGAATCAGTCCATAACATGCATCTTTTTACCGGTATTCTAAAGGATTTGAGTACTTTCTCAGTCAGACGTGCAGCAACAAGGGCGCCACACAATTCAAGGCGCGGGATCGTATTTGGCTTTAACGGGCAACCTTACTTTTCGCGCACAGCAATTTGATCTCCGCTTGTGCATTACATTCCGATCTAATATACAAGCATGACCCGTATGCGTCCTAGGACGAATCACAAAAGGTGTGAATTTCAATCACACTATTTGGATTGTCATTGATAACGCAGCGCGGAATTTTTAAATCGAGTACATGATGTAATTCGGATGTGAACTTATGCCATAAATTTATAATGTTTGGGGGCAATGGCTCGTCCCATGACAATTTTAACAACCAAAGTTATTGTAACATGATTTTAGCTTGAATGACGCATACGCTTAATAAGCCGAGCGGATCATATATCTGTCCTATGGCGGACAGAATAGACCGTTTGGTTGGATTATGCTCAAATGCTGGCTTTATTGAATAATATAATTGATCATCAGATGGTGACCAATCTAGGCCCAAGGTGTTTGACAAACCTTGCTCGCCGAGGTTAAACATCTGGCATGAATCTGACTGAGAAAGTTCTATGTTTGACCTGATTTTACGTAGATTGAAACAACCTGTGGATAATGCTTGGCAAACGCCTTCCTTTATTTTAACTAAATGCTCCTTTGTTTGAGCACCAGTGACCAAATCATCGACATAGAAATCGTCGCTTATGATTTGCGCTAACTGTGGATCCTTGCAATCTAAAGCAAGTTGCTTCAAACAACGAATGGCTAAAAACGGAGCGGATGCTGTTCCATACGTAATGGTATTTAATTTGTATATTTTTAATTCCTGATAGGGATTAGCACGCCATATGCCGCTGTAAATGTCGTTGATTTTCGTGTATTAAAACTTGCCGGTACATTTTTTCTACGTCTCCGGTCAAAACGTATGGATAGTATCTGAATCGCAAAAGTATGGCCAATAAATCACTCTGTATAGTGGGCCGGACCATTTGGAGATCATTGTATGAAACCCCGGAGCTTGTGGGTGCACTAGCATTGAAGACAACACGAAGCTTCGTTGTTGTGCTATCTCGCAATACTCCGTGATGCTGAAGGAATAATGGCTGCGTTTGTGATTGTATGTTGAGTTGTGTTTCCGTCATGTGGCCCAATTGAATATATTCTGTCATGAAATCTGCATACATTCGTTTTAAGTTTGTTTGTTTGTCTAATCTACGCTCAAGTGAAAGGAAACACTGCTTGGCTCGTTCAAATGACTCGCCTAGGCAAGATTCTGGTTTCTTGAGAGGGACCGCGACGGAAAATCGGCCATCTGGCAATCGTGTATGATTTTCTACAAAATTCTCTTCACATAAACGCTCTTCTACAGAATACACCAGCTTAGAATTGTCCGGCGGCTCTTCAAGACACCAGAATTTAGCTAAGTGTTCCTGTATTGTATGGTTAGCGATCAGATTGCATGTTACTGTCTGTAACGAATTAGTATATTTATGATTCAGACCACTGGTAGGCCCGGAAACTATATGACCGAGTTTTGTATGCTGAAGAACTGGACAGCCTGCACCTAAACGTACCTGACCTTGTTCGAGCAGGTCCCAGAAGATATCTGCGCCGAGTAGAATATCTATGCTCGACGGATTGAAGTATTCCGGGTCTGCCAGTTCAATGTGTGTGGGTATGTTTAGTTTCGGTACACTAACTTGATTAGTACAAAGCGTGGCAATGTTCAGCAGAACCAAGAACCAAATATTGGCCTTGTATTGGTTCGTTCTCGATTCAATGAATGCATTGCAGCGTTTTGTTATTTGTGATACCGTATTGTTTATCCCAATGACGGATGACTGTACTTGTGTATGTTTAATTTGCAATTTACGCAACAAGGAATCCGTCATGAAGGACGCCTGGCTTCCTGAATCCAGAAGGGCTCTGACTTCATGGCGGTGGTTGTCCTTGTCGTACATGTGTATCATGGCAGTTGAGAGTAAGACGCGCCCTGTCGGCTCGACTGAGAGCGGTGTCGCACCCACAACCGATGGCTCATTTGATTTAGAGTCTGTGTCTGTATGAAGAACTGAGTTATGTTTCTGTGAACATTTCATGCATGGGCCCAATCTGCAAACGCGAGCCTGATGACCGGGGCGGAGGCAGTTCTCACACAACTTGAGCTTCCTCACCGATTCTGCTCTCTCGTTGACAGATTGTCCTAGAAACTGATCACACCTATAAATGCGATGGTTTTGCTTGCACAAGGGGCAGCTGTACTTGTATGATGCATATTGTGTTTGCTGAGTGTTTGTAACAGCTGCGAGGTCCCTATAGTACTCGGCAGGTCTGTAACAGCTGCGAGGCCCCTATAGTACTCGGCAGGTCTGTAACAGCTGCGAGGCCCCTATAGTACTCGGCAGGTCTGTAACTGCTGCGAGGCCCCTATAGTACTCGGCAGGTTTGTATTTGTCAGCTCTGGTGCTGTTATTTGTATTAGTATTACTCATGTGTAATGTTTCAAGCAAATCAGCCCTATTTTTTAAGAATGTAGTAAACTGTCTCAATTGCATTTTTTCCATACCGGACTTATATTCTTCCCATTTCCCCAATGTCCTAGCGTCTAATTTTGTACTCATAATGTAAATAATAAGTGTCCCACGAGGTCGTAGGCTCGCCGAGACTATCCAATGCTCTCAAGTTTTTTGTAAATGTGTCTATGATTTTACGTATCGATTGATGAAATTCCTTTTTACTGGGTTCTACAGCGAACAGCGCTTGAATATGGTTTTGAACTAATAATCGTTTATTGTCATATCTGTCGCACAACAAATCCCAAGCTATTTGATAATTACGAGCTGAAAACTCTAATGATTTAATTACCTACGCAGCGGCTCCCTCCAGGGATGCCCTTAAGTAATTAAACTTTTGTATGTCCGAGATCGAGGTACATTCATGTATTAAGGAAACAAATAAATCGTGAAACTCCAACCACTCTTCGTACTGACCGATGTACTTTGGGATTTGGATCGTGGGCAATTTGATACCTCGAGTGCTCGTGCATCCCTCCTTAGTCCGTGCGTGCTCCTCAGCGTCACCTGAAACGTACGAGGCACTGGATGAGCAATAGTTATTGTTTGCAGGCTTATTAGCGTTTAGGATCTCCTGCGCAAGAGCGACATTCGCGTAAAACAAATCTTCGAATTCTTTACGCGTGGCGGAATGAACGGCGACTTCACTTTCATCAACTATATTGCACTCGATTTCCGACTGAATATCCCGAATTGAGCATAAAGTTCGTCTATCTTTTTTAATCGTACCTGAAGCTCAATCACTTGTAATGACGTTAACGAATCTAATTTTTCTACGTAGTTGATAAAATTGGTTAATTGCCTCTTTAGTGCACCACGCTTACGTATTAAATCTTTTATTTCAGTAGACATTATGTCGGGTTATGGGAATATGGGCCAATATGCTCTAAATGTGTTATAAATAATGTATAGTTTGTATAAATGATGATTGAATAGATTGTATAAATAAATTGATTTGAATTCAAATGAGTAATGTATTATATATGATTTAAATTGGTTAAAACACTTTGTATAAGTTTTAAACATGTAAACAAATGCAATAAGGTTGTAATTCGCAACAAAATCTAATGAGTTATTAGTTGCGTAACTTGTTTACTTAAAAATGCAACGTTCATTTCATACGAGCGAGATTCGCCCGGCTGCAGCCGCTGCCCGCTAGCCGGCCGAGAACAATAGCGCGCTCGATGTTACTGTGCAATGCAATTTTAAATTACAGCGGATAAAAAGTTGAAAATGGCCTACTCTAATTGTTCAATGGAGATTGCATATGAAATAAATCAAGGTCATATAAAAAAATACTTTGTGCGACACTTTAAGAGCTTTAATCAAAGTTGAAAATTGCATGTATAAATAATAATTTTGGTCTATAGTTTTATTTAGTGGGTCTGATTTTGGTCAATGTGTACGAAAGGGGACCCAATGTAATTTTGGTTGGGGGGGGGTTACGGGTGGAGTGGAGAAAGGGGGGGGGGGGGGGGCTGGATGAAAAAAGTGAAATTTTTTTTGGACAGAAAATTTTCGTCAGGTGTGATGTCATATTGACATCTACTTTTTATGATCCTATCGTATAGAATACGTTAAAATAAACGTGTTTGTATGGACAACTTTTTTCAACAAGTCCAAAAAATATTGTCGGTTTAGGAGTCCATATCTCGGTAATTATTAAGTTTAGAAGCAGTTAATTGACATACTCTTGTTTACCCGACTATTGGATGTCATAATGATACGAATGCCATACGTATTGTTTTCCAGATTATTGTTGACAATAATATTATTTTATAGAATATTTAAACGCCATACTAAACATGCATTCGGATTCATCTTTGTTAATTTGCTGGTTTTTCCGCTCTTTTATAAAAAAAATACCGCGAAGAACCTATCCGCGATTCGAGTCGGTTTTGCCACTAAGCCCCTGTTCCCTACTGCCTACGATACAACACTATCTTGGCATTAGGTAATCTCAAAGAAAAGTTCATTTTTACTTAGTGGCAAAACCGACTCGGATCGCGGATAGGTTCGAGGTATTTTTTTTTAATATTGGACACTGCAATACGTACCCACTTTATCACATAAGAATATTATGGATGTTGAGATGGATGGCAAATGACATTATGGCATGCGATAGTTATGGATTACAATGATTATGGAAAATGAGATTATTGATATTGATATTATGGAAAACAAAGATTCTGGCATATAATTATTATGGTAAACAATGAGTATGGCGTACAAAATTATAGAAAACAACATTATGGCAGTTGTATATTATGGCAGATAAAATTCGGGCAAATGAAATTCTGGCAAGCAAGAGTATACCGGAAGAAATAAAAGGCAGAAAAGTACATACGTAGAGAAAATGTTTTTTTTGTCAGTAGCGCGCTCCCCCCCCGCCGCGCGACGATCCGCACTCCACTTCAAACGAACGCGCTTATCGCCGTTTTCATTAAATTATGGTTTCGAAAACTAAAAAAATAACTCCCCATTACTTTTATATAGTGCCCATTTTAATATTTAAGCTGCCAGCAAATCAAAGCTCAAAATGCTTTTTAGATGGAGACCTGTAGTTGCCACTAATATAAAGTTTGTTATCCTTCTGCTAATATTAGTCGCCAAGTCATTATTTATAGTACCTCGCCTATGATTTCAGTAATCTTGTTTATTATTTCTGCTACCTTAAAGTAGCTGCCATTATTTGAATTTTAAAATATCCTTAGTTTAAAGCTAATTTAAAAAAAAAAGCTGATTTATAAATGATTGCCAAAATATTTAATCGCTGACAAGTTATTATTTTAGTTGCAAATAGTTTGCTGCTCTTTAATTTTTCTGTCGCCGCGAAAATAATAAGCCTTTTATAATATATCGATTTTAATGATGAATTTGTACTGAATTATGTAAATAAATGTATCTAGTTATCTTTTAACTGGTAACTATGAAACACGTAACGTTAAGTTTTACTAAAAATGCACTTTGATTGAATTAATTTCTAATTTACTTGCTAAGTTATTGCTTTAAGATTAAAAGGGTAACAGATTGGAACGGACTCACTCTTAATCACTCGATTCGGCCTTAATTTCCACAGCAATCCGACCGATTATTTGCACTATGTATTGATATTCCATTCCTTGAATAGAATAATATTGTTTCTTTTATGCACTTAACGATCTCGGTTCCAATGTACTTGTTCTTTGTATAAAACTGGCTGATTTTTTGACTCTTCGGTTCTGTCTAGACGTAGATATACTGCTTTCCGTATCTGGATAATTCCAGCGCTTTAGTTCTCCTGGATATTTGGCTCGATGAAGGACCATGTAGACTTTGGCGTCAATGTATTTGGATTTTTGAATGCTTGATGTTCGGGTGATGTATAATAACAATTAGTGTGTTAACTTCAAATGATTTTAATGCGAAAATGTTACAAATTTGGTATATCTAGTCCACTTGTTAACTAAAAGGGTGTAAGTCTATGTGCGCGCGTTAACAGCGAACGGCGAAGAGTGACATGCAAATTTTGATGCAGCTGCGTCCCCCGCGCGGCGCCTCCCCCTCGGAGGTCCAGTGGTACTCGTAGCTATGAATACTCAACAATGCCAAATTTACAAGTGCTGCCAAAACCCGAATCAGCGCACCCCACTTCCACGTGGTCTTGTCTGTCCTACCACTAGAGTGTATATAAAAGCCTAAGCCAAAGCCTACGATAGAGTATCCCACGATATTCTATTACAAAAACTATTTAATCATGGAATTAGAGGTATAGTGTACGACTGGTTTAAGTCCTATCTGAACAATCGCGTCCAATACGTTCAAATCCAGTATAAAAATACCGTTTCAAACGAAATAGAGCACACACGCTCTGAAAACGAGCACTGCATGGGTCCATACCCCAGGGAAGTGTACTCGGTTGTGTGCTATTTCTGTTGTACATTAATGACCTACCGAAAATCCTTTCCAAATATAATTTCCTATTTGCAGACGTCTCTCTTATGTTCGAATTTGGTAAAAATGATAACCACAATGAAATTCTAAAAAATACCCTTTACGATATTAATGACTGGCTGCGTGTACATAACCTATTAATAAATTTAAATAAGACAAAGCTTATCCAATTCAATCCAATCCAAAAAAAAGAGCAAATTACATGCAGAAAAAATGCTTGCGAATCATAGCAAGCTCAATTAGTTACAGGCCTTTCTTCAGAGAATACGGCGTTCTGACCCTCCCTTGCCAATTTATCATGGCATTAGCTATCTATGTCCGAAATGATAAACACAAGTTTCAGGAAAATAGAAACCCCAGATATAAATATCAGCTGCTCCAAGCTCCAACCCGCTGCTAAAATCAAAATGTTGCAAAATAGCCCAGAACTGCTGTCAAAGTATATAACAAACTGCATACCTGTATTAAATCTCTATTTATAACTTGTTCTACATTGTTTTTTTATTACTGTTGAGAAAATGTTATTATTCTTTAAATGAATATATGTGTGATACTGAAAATAATGAATAACATAATGATAATGCTATAAAATGGAATTAATTACTAGTCATGTAAATTAAAATAATAATAATTTGAATTGTATAAAAAATGTATACCATTAATTTGTAATGAATTGTTTGCTTGATTTGTTAAATCACTTAATCACTATATATGTAGTCTTAAATGTAATTTATGTATTATATCATAGCTTAATTAGGTTAAGTATATTGCAATACCCAAAATGGGTGCATGTTGATACTGTTCACTCCATTTAACACCATGTAAACACATGTAAGCAAATAAAAAAAGCCCGCGGAGCCAGAAGCTCGCGATGGAGGTCCTGAGTTGAACGGGGTGCACGCGAAACGAAGGGTTGATTATCACATTAAAATGGAGATCAAATGTTGGTGATCATTTACTATTTTTGGGTCAGCAATGATTTATTAGGATAGCATTTTCTTTAAAAGGATAGTAAAATGTTATAATTTGGGTTATTATTTCACATTAAAATGGAAATTAAATTTTGGTGATCATTTACTCACATCATCACTATTTTAGCAGTAAAAAGTGTTTTTTGGCATTATATTTTACTATATCTGGTGATCCGTTAAACATGTCTTTTGTGTATCATGTGCCAATGTCTTTTTGATGTGTTTTCGTAGCGCCACTCTGATGCAAGGGACTTTGAATTCTATCAGAAGCAATTAAAGTGGTTAATTGAGTGAAGTTTGTAGATACGTGGTTAACGTCCTAATCTTTGACGTTCAATCAAAATGAATTAAATACGTTTTGATTGAACGCCGATAAGGTAATATTGCGTTTTAATTTTATGGATGAGAATTTCGGTTAATTACAGTACTCAAAAGTTTACCTTTGTCTACATGAATAGAGTAAAACATATTAAATTTGTATCTATACATATATTATGATATGATTTATTTATCTCACTATGTACTCGTACAATTTCACTTAATATTATTACACTTAATTAATTTTAGAAATAATAGATAAATAAGTATTGCGATGGCTAACCTTACAAAATACTCAAAATAAGTAGCTTTGCATTACAAGACTTGTAGCTTTCCTGGAACGCGTTCCTGCTTGTAACGGGAATAAGGGAATAAAAAAAGATACAAAATAATAATAATACAAACGAACAACTCCTCGGATTAGGTACATATGAAATTTGAATTAGAAGTCAGAGAATTATTGGAACAGTTAAACTGTTCCAAAAGTTCTACTTAAACACGCTTAAGATATGCGTACTAACATACCGGAAATACGTTTCATAATATTTAAATATCTGTGCCCTGAAACAACATGGCACATTCGTTTCCGCTAGTGAATGTGTTTTGATTCGTGTTACGACCGCAGTCAAAACAAAGACTTTTTTGAATGCCTTAGCTTTTATCCGTTCTTAAGGTTCTGTGTTCTACTTCTTTACGAAACAAATTATTTTATTAAATATTTTTTGGTTCGTGTTATTTTTAACGAGGAAGTTTCGCAGTACACCTCTGTTTAAAAGGTTTTTGGGGGGTTTTTATGTGATTTATAAATATTACGACGGTGGTAAGCAGACATCGTCGAATATGTCCATTCCATGTCGCTTGCGACACCAGAAGGATCACAAGATTCACAAGGGCGTTGCCGACCCTTTCACAGCTCCGCGGGAACTCTGGCGGCCTTATTCGCCACCCGTTAATCGTTAATTAAAGGATTAACTTTTAAGTTGTGTTTAAAAATTGCTAACATACTTATTAACTTCCGTTTAAATGAAATTATTTATTTGTTTGCGTCAGGCGATCCCTATTCGCAAATACCTTACAGACTAACATAGCTATAACTATAACTCTCACCACAAATTAAGCATATAATATATATAATGCATGTGGAGAATATTGGATTACCATTCCAGTTACACTTGCAGCTCTAACGGTCTCCGTTACTTATCAGAACCTAGAAATGCCCCAATATCAAAATTCCGAAAACGAATCGATTATTTTCCTTTCATATTTTTGCGTTAGTTCGAAGCTTCTTTTCATATTTTTTCCATAGTCAGATGATTGAACTCCTGCACATTACGCTCTAGAAATAAACTAATGTAAGGGCAAAGTCTACCATAGGTCCAACCGTAATTGAAACATTCAATAGTTAATAGCCTAGTATGCGAGACAAAGAGAAACATATGGTATATACATGTAAGAGCGAGAGATAGGAGAGAATAAAGACACTTCGCAAGATGCCGTTGTTTCAATAGTAATCCCTATCAGGGCGCTGCGGACAAGATATGTTACCATTTTTACGACTTAAATTGTACTCATCAGGCCCTTTAACAATGTCCATTAAAGTTTATAATAAATTACCCGAAAAATAAAACAATAAATAAAAAACACAGTTTTCATAAATAAGTTAAAACAATTGCTTATGGAGAAGTCTTATTATAAAAATATATAAATAAATAAAAACCTTTTATTTCCCGTAAAAAAATAGTAAGTATATTGCAATACTTACTATTAAATAGTAGTTCCTTAGAGACTAAATAATCTAGTAGTTTTTTCTTTCTTTTTTTGTATACGACTTTTCCCTAGGTATATGTTTTCGAGTTATATCCTCTCTCTTGGTTTAATTTTTATTGGGATCCCTTTGGCAGGGTATAGGTCTCCTCCAATTTCTGCCACTTCGCTGTTGTGTGCCACTTTAAGCCAATTGTTGCCTGCTACTGTTTTTATTTCGTCCTCCCAGCGCTGCTGAGGTCGTCCCACGTTTCGTTTTCCATAAGGACCGGTCCTTATGAAGTCTTATTATACTATAAATTAATATTTCAATGATAAGTTAGAATAGACTACAAATCCATCGTCATTATATAATATTAAAATAATAGATAAGTAGCCATAATATTAGAATAAGAATTTTTTGTATTTGCATGTAAGTGCCGCGTTCCCATAATTGCAGCGCCCTCTCGGGGGACAGAATGTTTACGTCACTCCACATTGTAACACCTTTATTCATCTCATTATGTACAATAAACTATTGAGTATTGATTATTTAATTGCTATATTTTGAAAAATTTGCCATTAAAAAAGTTACAGCCATAAAAATTACATTTTCACGATTTTCATTTTAATGGTATTACTTTTGGTCCAATATCAAAATGGTCATTTCGTGTTGACCATTTCCCATTTGTCCCGAATCACACTAAATCATACCATAGGTACCTTTATAATTTCGGTTAATAACCCCTTGTGACTTAGTAAAACAACCGCCTTAGTACTCATGGCCATGAAAAAAACTGTTACGGGGTTTCATTATCATTATCATTATCATTACCTATATAAGCCACTACTCGTATTAACGAGTTTGAACATCGCTAAAGAAGTACATTTAGATTACCAAAATCCGCTGCTGATCATTTATTACATTATTATTATTATTACCTACTGTCTAAAAAATGTACTTATCTATTAAACATGACTTTTTCGTATCATCATCATCATCATCATATCAGCCGCCACCACCGCCGTCCACTGCTGGACATGGGCCTCCCCCAAAGAGTGCCACAATGACCGGTCCTGCGCCACCCGCATCCAGCGGACTCCCGCGACCTTTACCAGGTCATCAGTCCACCTTGTGGGCGAGGCACAATGCACGTAGAACCGATGCCCGTTGGGGCGGAAAGGTTCTCGAGTGGCGATCACGTACCGGAAGGCGCAGCGTGGGTAGGCCCCGCACAAGGTGGACTGATGTCCTGGACTTTTTCGTATATTTTAGAGAAAATGGGAGTAATTGTTACTGGCCATACATGCCATACATGCCATACACATCACCCTTTTTATAAAAGGCTTTAACAACTGATTTCTTCAGAATGTCATGAAAGCTACCATGAATTAACGATAGATTTAATATTTGAGTTTGAAATTACAAACATACTATTCTTTATTACACCAGTCCTCAAGTCATCATAACCAACAGCTTTTGAGTTAGAAAGGTTTGTGATAATAATATTCAGCAGCTCATTGACATTTACGGGATTAAGAAATTTTTTGAATCATATATAGGGAATATCAATAACATTGCAAGTGTCTGGTGTCACATTAAGAACTACAAATAAATTAGTTTTTTTTAAACATTCGGCGTTTTTGTGGGTAATTAATAGTCATTCTCTTATGAGCTTTTCCACTGACCTACTCTTACAGTCTGTGTTGGTTTATGATATACTTCTTAATAGGGTTCCAAACTGCCTTGCACTCGACTACACAATATTACCCCTCATTTTTGGGCTTTGGGCTCATTAGGACCCACTCAATGTGCAAAAAAATACAAACGGTAACAAAAGCTTTGACTAAAAACAGGCCAAGTACGTGTCGGGCCACGCGCAGTGTATTATAGGGTTCCATAGATGTCTGTCTGTCTTCGTGACATAGATTGCGCCAACTAGAATTTTTACGAAAGTACACATTAAGTTAGCCGACTATTACTCGATTAAGGCTAAGCCTACTTAGCCGTGATAGTTTTCCTTTGAAATTTATTTAATGCCCAATATTACGCAAACGGATAATTCCGTTGGATAAACGGTTTTTATAAACACATAAAATTTTAAAACATGCTATTCAACGATACCTCACACTATTGGTTTAGAGAGAAAAATGGGGGAAGGGAGGTACCCTAAAAAAATAATATTCTACCGTTTTTCTCGAGTGTTTGATATGTATACCCGTACTGAATTACCGCTTCCTAGTCTCTAGGAATATGGACTTCGGCGCAAATAAAATACGTAGTAATGTTTCAACAATAGATTATATCGTTTATTAAACGTTTTATATAGGAACTGGGAAGCCATCACGTCTGGCGCCTGTCACATAGGAAACAACTCGGAGGTAATACCTCAATGTACTAGATTAATGTTTGCATTACAAATTCAATAATCCAACAAGGCTTACTGTACTGAGCTAAGCCGCAGACGGACACACGGACAGACTGACATGGCGAAACTATAAGTGGTCCTTGATGACTATATGGAACCTTGAAAATTAAATTATTGATGGAAAATAATTATATTTGTAGTGCTGTGAGTGACAGTGAATTTATTCAGATAATAATGAATACCGATACCGGCAGTATATAGAAGACCTGCAGTATATAGGAGACCGGCGGTATATAGGAGACCGGCGGTATATAGGAGACCGGCGGTATATAGGAGACCTGCGGTATATGTGGTATATAAGAGACCTGCAGTATATAGTACTCGAGAGCAGTACGTACTCGCAGTGTTCCGGCTACAAATACGACTAAGTATTACTCATGCGTCACTTGCTATAAATGTACTTGTTATCATCTAATCTATGATACTTAATTGTCTAAACGTCATTATGATTATTTTGAAGACAATTCGAAGTTACAATGAATTATTCGAGGAAATTGATAAGATCGATCGTCAAGATATGCAGATAAAATGTTTATTTGTTCGCTACAATCACACAGAAATAAAATCGTACAAAATAGTATGTTATTGCAGAGGCCGGGAAATAGCAATGAGATGATTTTGTCGGATGAAACAAAGCTGAATCCGACAATAGATACGAATCCACGAATTGCCATTCCCGCCGGGGCTTTTCTCCAAAAATGCGAGGAAATCAAATAATATTTTCAATAATCTAAAAACAGCGAGTATATCAATAAACTATCAAGTTCCCGCCCAACTTATTTTGTAAAAGTAGGAATACGGCATGACTCATGGTGCCAGTTTCAATCAGGAAACATTAAACATTAAAATCGATCACGATTAAAACTATTAAAGATTAAGCGGGATTGAAATCCAAACGTATTTTAGTTCGTTTTAATTTTTGTTCGAAAATATTTTTATTAATTAATTTAAAACTATGTGACATTTGTAAACACTATGACAATTAAAAAAAAGAAAACATGAGAAAACTTAGAACACTACAAATGGGTGCAATTTGTCACGCCAACTTGCAATAGTTGGAAAGAGACCGCCATACATTACTAAACAGTCTAACTATAGTAAGTTGTTGAAATTGCTAAGCCTTTAAACGTACGAACAATTGGCTGTATGTAGTAATTTTCGTTGTAAAAACATATGGTAAAAAGATAAAAAAGTGGTACGTAAAGGAATTTCATACGCTTTCCTGCAGGGCTCTCACGCGACGGCGCGCGAGCTTTCTCGATTTTTCTTGCACTATCCTTCTCTCTCTTATTAGAACATAAGTGTTCTAAGGAACGTGTAGTGCGATAAAAATCGAGAGTATGTCACGGTCGTCCCATGATAGAGGGGCTGGCCGCTAAAACTGTACAGTAATGACTTTTATATCTTAAATTTGCGCTCGTCAGTAACGAGGAACTTCACGTACTATTTTTGCTACAGTAAGGCAAATATATCGCCTGTTGTTACCATTATTTATTAAGCAATATTTTTTTTGTAAGATGTTTCTCTTTTGTTGTGGTGCAATAAAGAGTATTTATTATTATTATTATTATTATTATATCCGAGCATATTAGAATAAACAAAATTATACTACAACGAATATTCGATACAAAAAACTTAAATATACAATTGCTGGGTGCGTTGCAGTAAAAATAAAAGGGTTTGATTGGTATCGTTAATTACTGTACAGAGATAGGTTATGGTCAGCAAGTAACTGATTAATCAAAAACAGTAATGATTAGCAGCCAAACAAATACTTTTACAAAACTATTTTACACCATAAGTTTTTTTTTAATCTATATATAATCTATATAATTAACAAACCTGCACACAAAATTTCACGAGAATCGGTTGAGAAACGCGACCCGTAGAGTTCCTGCGTTCTTCGTTCGCTCGTTCGATAAAGCTCGGAAAATCTGAAACTACAAAAGATAACGAAACGCTCTTAGGAGTCACGGCGAGACGGATACACGAGTATCCGTCTCGCCGTAATACGAATTAGATAAATAAACAGCCACTACAAGGGGTACTTATGAATTAGAATGAAGTTTAAAACACATAAAAAGAAAGAGTGGTACTTAATACTATTAAATTCGTTTCTCAAACTAGATTTGTGAAGTTTTCAGATAGGAAATCTCATGTGGTGTACAGCTTGGAAAAAAGTCTAGAAACGGAACTATTTTTTTTCGACCCTGGTAACTTCATTAAACTTGTCATATCTATTATCATTGTAACAACAACAAAAATAATCTTACCGTACTTGTTACATTTCGCGGATTTATTAACATTCAAATGCAACAAAAACTCCATACAATGAGCAAGAAAATTCAAAATACCCGGTTACACTCGGGAAGTAATTTATAATGCATACGAGCGATGTCTTGCGGTATATCAAGCCGGAATCATTTTGTCGGAATTGGACAATGTTTATAGATGAACTGCTAGAATGACAGGTTTTTAATGATGAAATGAAAGTACTAAAAATTGTTAAATTATGAATATTTATTCCTAACTCCTAGAATTACAATAAATTAATAATTATCGTTTTAGAGGTTATGTTTACAGAAAACCAACTTGTGTACTTCCAATATATTTGATTAATCTTAAGTGTTTTAATTAAGTGTAACTGTAACCAAAGTGCAATATTTTGAGGAAGATGAAACTGTATATACCTATTATTGTACTATTTCATAAAATTGCTTAACAAAGATTGTATTTAAATAACTAACATTTTGTCTACATATAAACATTATATAGAGGAAATGTTTGTGAGTTTGTACCTATATCTATACCAATATGTATATGTATGTAATTTTTCTAAATTAGGAACCAAATTATAATAATGTCCTGGTAAAAAGTGAAGTATCAAAATCTCTAGGTAGCTTAGCAAGCGATAGTGGCGCCCTATTATTTTCTACTCTTTTTTGCCAGACTATCCTAGGGCCCTCAAAAATCTGTTTTAATTTTTGGAAATTTGGTGCGTGTTTAATTGAAGTTCTGTATTCCTTCGGTGTTTTTCAAAGTAGTATACAAACTCTTCAATTATGTTTGAGTTTTCTTAAAGTAGTATACAAACTCTTCAATTATGTTTGTGTTTTCTTATCAGGTTGTCGTATTTAAGTTAAGAGTAAAATGCTAATGACAACTTAAAATGTCATCTTGATGCAAGCTGTTTATTTAATTATTAATCGGCCGTTAACTAGCGTAATTCCATAATATTTAACTGCAATGAATCCGTTTCATGAGATATTTAAAAAAACCCCTATTTTTTTCCTTGATCGCACATATTGCAAATTTTTGGTAGGAAGTACCGCTTGGAAAATTTTGATATTTAGGCAAATAGTAGGCCAACGTATGGCCTATAACTAGAAAAAAAAAATTAGAGGTGTCACTAATTCACAGCTACATAAAAAAAATGTATATTTTTTGTCTTGTTTTTCTTTTTTTTATACGACAACTGATATTTATTTTTTGAGTATCGATGCATATCTAAATAAAGATCATTATTTCAAAATTTGAAGCCAATCACTTGAATACATCCCGAAAAACAATACATTAAAGAAAAATCTTCAAAAAATCATAAACCAAAAACTATCACTAGTAGGATATTGATATTCAGCATATATATTCTTCACCATAAGAGGTACTCACAAAAAAAACCCGACTCAAATTGATTTAAGGGCCGACTTAACCCGACTATGGCCTTTAGGAACATAAAGGGTATGAAGAAAAAAATTATGAAGTGATGGTATGAATAAAAAGCGGTATTACTAGAAAAAATTGAACCATCAAGTTGATATGAGCCAATATGGACCCATTTTGACATTGGTCTTTTAAATTTATCGCGGGGTCTCAAATTATCCGCTCGCGTGTGTTGAGGAAATAGGTTCATGTTATTCTTTACAAAAATGCGCTTCCACGATATATATTGAAGGCAGGGTGAGAATGTCTTGTTCAATAAAATGTTGTTTGCAGCTTTCCATCATCCTTATATTGACTAGAATCCTGATGCAGCGTTTTTGTAATATTTGTATAATACCTACATGTAGGTTGTAACTCATTTAGGTAGCAATTTGGTTCTGTAAGTGACGCAGTTTAAATCTAACCTACATTTCTACTAGTAGTTGGGTTTTTTATACTGACTAATTAATGACCTTCTTTTATTCGAAGTTTATTTTACTAATGGCCAATCAAAAAAACGTTTTATCACTTTTCTACACATGAACTAAAATCCGCACTTTCCATATTTTCCATACAAACAATTCTTCTTTTTAAACCGTCTTAACGGTTGAATTTTGTGAATTTCTTTCCTACTGCTTGCTTACATGGAATAAGTAACCTACGTTGCAAATTTCAAGACTCTTGGTCTGAACCAAGAGTCTTGAAATTTGCAACGTAGGTTACTAGTCTGCTCATCAACACTGCACTGAAACGACTGATAGTTTCAGTGCAGTGTTGATGAGCAGACTCGAAATGATGTGGATTTTATCATGCTAAGGGTTGATTTACTCAAGATACTTAATGAAAAGACTGAAGAAAATATTATTTCAATATAAGGTGTGTAACCAAGGCCAAGGTCATGGATAGCTTTCAAGTGTAAATTAAAACTTAACTTCCATATAAACTTTCACCCCCTATTTCACCCCTTTAAAGCACGAATATCCAATAATGCTTCAACAGAATACTTGTATACATAGAAAGACCCCATGACTCAGTAACAAATATTCATGCTCATCACAAATAAATGCCCTTACCGGGATTCGAACTCGGGACCTCTATCTTAGTAGGCAGGGTCACTACCAACTAGGCTAAAGAGGTCGCCAAACTAGTCTAAAGATGATAAGTAGTACTTTTGTTGTCTCTGGTGCTAATTTCACGGAACCGCATTGCAAAGTAAATTATCTTCTCTTGGTTGGATTTCAAGAATTGGTTTACTGCTAATGGTATGCAACTAAACCTAGAAAAACGAAAGTGATCCAAGCCAGTCTTATGGCTCCTATACATGATGGCCCATCCTATGGCCCAGCGCTATGGCCATGCGATGGTTGAACGCCACTACACGATGGCGACATTCAGTTGTGATCGAATCGTTTTGCGAGATGGACGTCGAAGCGTTAGCCGCTGCGGCAATTTACCTAATATTTACATATTACGCTTTTTCCCCGATATAATTCCAAAAACTTTATTGTTTCGTGTTGAGGCCACGTACATTTCATTTCATTTATTTGTTCATAACAATGGATATTGTGTTGAACATATATAGGTAAAATTACATTAATTACACAAATTACATAAGAACAAATTCCCTTCTCATTATCAGGTCACAATTTCAAAATTAAAAATAAGATTAAATTATATTATGATATAAGTAACAATAATTATTTTACACAAATTACATAATGGTGTCATGATTAAAAATACGTTAATTATCCCTAATTCACAATTGATCTTGCACGAATTCTGCTATGGAATAGTGCGATTTTTTCAAAAGATACTGTTTCAGTCTCGCATTGAGCATGTTGCTATTCGTGATAGATGTAAACTCCGTACTAATTAATACTACACATCATTTTCGATAAAAAAAATACACAGCACGAACGTCCACACTCAACCGCGGTCGACCGCGCACTGCGGAATGGCGCACGTGTAGATGCGTACCTCCATCGCTGGCCCACTTCCTTTGATGTGCGGCCGAAAAACCGACACCGCGGCCATCCCATCGCCATCCCGCCGCGCCATAAGCCATCCGACACCACTACCCTCTCTACACGCTGCACCAGCCTAGTGGGCCAGCAGGATGGCCCATCGTGTGGAGCGGCCATTAGGGGCTTGCCACTACAGGCACTTAAGAGTCCGCAGTAAGCTCGATTCTCCATACAAACGTAGTTACGCTCTCATTTTAAAACTACGTGTTGGATTGTAACGAAACTTTGCATATAAAATGACATGAGGTATATCTATGTCTGTAATTATGTAGCTTCAGATACCATAGTAAAAAAAACAGCGAATTTAAGTTTTTCATTCAAAACTAGTTTTTGTTGTATTTCGTTTGTTATATAAACTGGAACCATATAATCTAATTAAAACATAGATATATCTCATGTCATTGTATATGCAAAGTTTCGTTACAATCCAACGCGTAGTTTTAAAATGAGAGCAAAACTACGTTTGTATGGGAAGGTGAAATTCGGCCGAGCTTAGTGCGGCGTTAAAATATGACACTTCCTGGTCTGCATATTAGAGGTGGTAAAAGTAGTTCGTAGAAATCTTGACAAATTTAAAAAATATGATCCCCAATAGTCGAAACAGAAGCAGTCTTCTTGCAAGCATGCACAGGTTAAAGAAATCTGAGCAGTGGGTATGGTACATTGACCCTAAAATCTACAATCGGTTGCTTAGAGACTTAAAAGAATAGGAAACATCAGAGAACATATTTATAAGTAAACTTCAGGGGAAAGACCACTGGTATTTTTTTCCATACAAAAGTTCTCGACTGTTTCGCCCGAGGTTTTTTTGATCGTAAATTATAGACTTTTTGAAGTAAGGTCAATATCTGTCGGTACTTTTTGTTTTTTTTTTGATATTCTTATTTATATAAGTGCTAGGTTACTTCAAAGAAAGCTTAACGGCCCAATTACATAGTCTGCAAACATACGCCTATTACACAAATCTGTTAACAATAAGCGCAAAAATCAAAACAGCCCGACTTTAACCATTTCCTTCTTATTCATTTCCCAAAATGTTGTTAGTATTGATAAAGTTTCGGAGGACGAAACAGTCGAGAACGAAACTTCGATTCTTCACTTCTCACCTTATGATTTCTTACTTAGGATTTTTAGTCGGACCAGCAGTTGTCCTTGTCACACTGATTTTTGGGGCGGTAACGATCTGGTAAATACGTACACAGACGAAAAAGTGATAGGCAACTTTCGATACTAAAGGGCCATATCCCAGTGGTGTGAAAACTTATCGATAAATCCAAAACCATTGATATCTTCTTTATTATGGACTTTTGTGAGAAGTATAGAAAGAGAAATTCACTGTCAAAATATTTTTTATTATTGATAGAAAGTGAAAATATAGTTTTATTTAGAATATCATAATACCGTAAAATAAAAATAACAAAATAAAAATTCTATAAACAATGATTATTATTATTTATTGCCACTTACTTTAAATTACTACTATCCTGCTGCTGCTCTTACTACTAGCTTAACGTACAATATTGCTCGAAATTAAACTACTTTGTGGCTCGTAAGTTTGAAAAACTTCGTTAAAGACATGATTTAATAGTAGATTTACAAGGGTCTAAAATAAGCCATACTACCACGAGACGGTTATTTTCCCGAACGAAGTGGGGGGGGAAATAGTTCGAGGAGTAATATGGCTTTTAGATCAGAGTTATACCCCTCTACTACTTTTCACTTGGGCTGCGAGAAAATAGTAAAAACAAAGATTATCCATCCACCATCAATTAATTAAACCACAGGGAAAAGATTTTTCATCCTGGTCATTCTGCCTGGCAAGGTGTCCTGCTCAACTATTGGTATCTCCAACATCGTGCACCTTAGTGCGACGTCGGACCTCAACATTCGTCACTCGGTCTTGTAGTTTACTACCGAGTATGTCGTTAATAACCGAATCAAGGTCCAGATAAGAAAACAGGCGAAGGGACCTGTCGGCATCGGAAAGTGAAAGGCGGCTAGCGCTCGGCGACTAGATGGCGGGGAATTAAATGAGCTTTGGTGGATGGTATATAAACAGTAACTAAAGTCATTCGACAACGACTCGATGGCACAGAAGCAAGTATATTATTATCATATAATTACTAGTAGAAATATTGAAGAAGAGATAAAACAATATCAAGCATTTGCACTTGCAAGTGCTACAAGACGTTCTCAGCGAGCAACTTATTAAAACTTGTGAGTGCGCAAGACATTGCTGTGGAATGGAGGGCATTGATCAATGGACGGAAGCGGCATACAAAACTGACTGTTCCGAAACTAGAGATTCAGTACTTTGCGTACAAGGCACAACACCTAAGGATGAACACGAAGGATTGGTGGATGAATTTGGTACGGCCATTACCGGTAACGTACGTAAACGATTTTGGACGGGAGATAAAGTACTCTCCGAAGAGGGGGAAATTTTATTCAGAACAAAAAACAATTCAGCATGTTCCATGGACGGTAGACAAAATTGCAGTGTGTACGGTGGAAATACAAATATTTTTTTACTTTTATGCAAAGATGGTGCTTTCTCAGAAGCCAAAGCTATGGAAGTGCTTGCAAGAACGCCTGAAGGGATCGACTTCATATGTGGGAAGCAGTAGAACGAGCGGATCAAATCCTATATCCACATTGCAAGAATTTTGGTATTTCAGGAATCGATAAAACAAAGATTTTACAGAGCAAAAGAAAAGTGGGAACAAGACAATGCAGAATTGAACAAGGATGAACACATGGATTATTGTGAAGGATTAATTAATACGATACTGACACAAAATAAAATTAATTTTGAAGGATTCGCAAAGGCGACATATTATCATTTCACAGGAAAATTGGGCAAGAGAAATAATTTTTTTTGGTCCACCGTCAACGGGAAAAACAAGATAGCCGATCAGAGCATTTCAATCAATCAATTTTTGGAGCTATATGGCTCCATCAAAGCCTTGATGATTCCGCCAATGTCAAGTTTGGATAAGACACGGCCAGTATTTAATCTTGACGGTGGACTACAGGTAGTGTTCGGTAGTATATCCGACCGATCAAACATCAGAGCACTTGTTGCACACGATAACAAACGATAAATAATAATTAAAGGCCAATTTTCATAGTAACAAACAGTGACAGTGACGGAAGGTTGAACCCAACCAATAGTAGCGTACGTTCCATTTCATGTAAAATTCTCTAAAACCGCAATTTCAAAGTTCAGTTTTAATCATTATTATTTATGAACAGTATGTTCTTTAGCCGAATCAATTGTATAACGATTATACTAACATGGAAATGTAGTCTCAGATATAATCAAATTACGTAAAATGGAATTATCCTGAATGTGATTCGTACGTTAGCCGAACATTTCCGAAGATTTCCGAACAATGGCCTACGTTTCAAATTGTCAATGTATCGAGATTTCATTACGTGATTGTAGAAAAAATACGCAACAGAATCGGGAGCCTTTATTTATGCTCTTATTCTAAGGTAATATCCAGAAAATTGATTCTAACATTTATTTGTCGTGTTACTTGCGTTGTTTTTGAGAAACGTGTCGGAGATCGTGTTTTTGTAAGGCGCTATCTCGCTCGTTTCTTCGTCTTTTATCCCGTTCTGGTTTTTCGATTTTATATAATAGATTATTCATTAGTCATAACTATACCCGCCGACTGTACGTTAGGGCGTGTCCAAAAAATTTACATACCAACAGACATTACATTTACACTTGAAAAACATTACTTATTTATAATTGAAATATGTTCATTTAAGCTTTGAGGCTTTAAGCGTTAACCGAAAGGTTTATTCTCAATTTGTTCACATTCCCTCAATTACATTTTGTTTAATTCGCATTTCATTCCTGGTCACTGGCACTAAAAGTAACAAGTATGAGAACAAAACTCATCGGCGAATTAGATGCTCGAATTTTCCATTCAATTAGCGTAAACATGTTTAACAAATTAAGCTCGTAATTAGTTTGTTAACTTAATAAGAGACTAAGTTTAGTGATTTTGCTGAACGATTTTGTTTAAATTCATTAATTAGTCGTTGGTTTTGCTTGTGTAACATTTCATTTACATGTTTATTTCTGTGGAACAACTTTGTTTGTAAATCTTTTTGTGGAATCAAGAAGTGATTCACCGTAATAAGTAGCACCGACTAGCCACTGGCATCCGCGAACATCCCGGACGCCATGTAGAAATAGAAACGAGACAGCCCCGGTAGCACCCTGAAAGCATTATTGTAGTACACGAAGGGCGGTACACGGAGAAAAAATTCTCGTTTAGGTAACCAGAATAAAGTTAACTTAACCAGATTTTCGTGTAATATATACGACAGCTAACTATTTTGTCGAGTTTACTTCAAAAATCTGGTAATAGCTTACAAGAATATCCACAGTTAAACATAATGCAGGTACACATAATTATAAATGGTGTATAGTGCACAAAAACCTATTTGTATCCATTACATTAATGTGTTTGTTAAGTATAACGGAATGGGTATCGTTCGTAAGTAACACCATCCTTTATTTTGGAGATAACCAGAATTTTAGTAGCGACTAATAGATTATTATAGTAACTATTAACAAATTTAATGCAAAGTACTATATGAATCTAGCTTATTTAAACAACAAAAGCAATCTTTGTTACTTGCGTTATTTTAGAGACAACCTAAATATTGTATTGTTTAATTGACAGCTGGCAACAACAAGCGAATTATGGGGTAAACAGTACTATATGAATCTACCTTATTTAAACAACTAAAACATTTTTTGTTACTTGCGTTATTTTAGAGACAACCTAAATATTGTATTATTTAATTGACAGCTAGCAACAACAGCCGAATTATGAAGGTATACTTTACATTATAGAAATTCTCTCTATACAATAATAACATGTTCTTATAAATCGCTTTGAGTATTGTTTACTAAAATGTGTTTACTATAATATTCTGGCATTTATTAAAATACGACTATTTGTTGTTAAAAGTCAATACGGTAAATTTAACTTAATTCTGTTGTTAAGGGTGCGTCCCACGAGATATAACAACAATATATATAATTTCATATTAGTAACGTTCACGAGATAAAATGAACGTTAGCTATAACAACAAAACCAATATTTTTATAAGGAATAACGGTCAATTGACATAATATTCATATAACGTTTTTTCTATATTACTCAAATTGACTATTTCATTTCGTATAATATACATAACGTGTAACGATCATAAATTAAGTTCATAACACATAGTATATTTTTGTATAAGGATTATAATACTAAAAATTAGGTTAGGGTAGCTAGAAAAGGGGTTGTGCAAATCACAAAAGGGGCTCGGGAGGCGAAGTCCCCCGCAGTAAAAAAACAAAAAGTACTCTTAACAATGGTATTATTTGTAGGTTAGGTTAGGGTTATCTTGTGTCCCTTAGAGCGGAAATAGACACCCCGCGAAGCGGGGTGACGTTGACATGCTGGCGGTTAGCTTGGGCTAAAATAACTGGCGTGTTTGATTTCAAAATAATATTTAATTTCAATCTTTCAATTCCTTAGGTGTTATGAATAGTATACGCTTTAATCGATATATCAATTGAAGACGTGAGTGGAAGAACATGGTATGCCGCAAAAGTAAAATTTCGAGTAAATCGCATTTAAAGGTATTTTAGCTGTAGAAAATGAAATGGTACAAATAGATTCATGTTTTTTTTCTTAAAATACAACTAATAGAATATTTGACTAATAGTCATTTACAAAATTAAAATTATATGCGTTTATATATATTATTTCAGTAATTTTGTGTACATAGCATGTTCTTTCACTTTGACAATTCGGTTGAATAAAAAACGTCTAGTGCATGAAGATGTTTATTACCAAAAATACATTTAATTTAAAAGAATTTCGTCATAAAAAAAATTAAATTCAGGCTTAACATACTTGAGTTGGTCCTTAATATTTTCCCTTTTCTCGTGGGATATAGTGCCATATTTGCCCGATATTCGTTCCAAAATGAAAATATCTGGTCTGAATTTTACTTTCATGATGTCAACCTTTTGAAACGGTGTCATGATGTCGTACGTTTCTTTATATAGATAAGACCCAAACTCCTCGACGCGAATCCATCGAATACCATCACGAAACCGTATTTTTGATTTATTTAAGTCTTTTTTTCGGTTTATCAGCTTTAATTTAGCTGTCAGCTCACTAATCTTTCGAAAATGCCCAGACATGTCAAGAACTTGATTGTATTTTGATGATGAGCGAATTATATCCCTGTACTGCTCTGGAACAAAAATAGATTCGTGTCGCCTTAAGACCTTTTCTATGCGTCCAAAATCTCGATCAGAGTCGAGATAAGATTGTCCAACTTGAGGAAATTTATGGTCTATTACTTTATAGTAACCTTTTAATATCATATATTGGTACAGGCAAATCATATTAAAGTTTTTATTTTGCCCGGCACATGAATCTGACCATATTATTAGATGATTATTTCTTGAATTTCCACTATGCTCAATCTCTACAAACCTTAGCAAGGCACTAGCAACTTCACAACTTCCACGATCAGCAACATCTTCCGTCGAAGTGCAAAATATTGCATTCTCTTTATCCTTTTTGACATTATGAATGCCTAAGTTATAGAACCAAATTTGTCCTAAGTAGAAAGCTTTAGATGTGGGAATTTTAGGTAAGGGTATCGTTTGTTGCAAATCGATTGTGATATAAGTTACGTCCTCGCTTGTTTTAGCATTATCTCTATCAGACCTCATTGCTTTAACTGCAGCCTGATGACTTTCTGTGTGTTCTTCGGTACATTTGTCTTCATCACAAATTGCACAAGTGTCACTCCTAGGATACCCAAACGAAAGGTTATATTCCGTTACAAAAATTTGATTATATGTAGATTTTGTAATCTTGAATTTTTTCGGGAGTGATTCAGCATTACACATATCAATATAAAGTTAATGCATTTTTGTGACATTTAAGAGCGGCGACAAATATCTCTTGAATATATTTTTGTGGCGAGAGTAGTGCGACTCCTCCGAGGGAAAACTTGCAATATGGTTTTTAATTTTGTTCGATACTTCAGAATCCACGTTATGAGGTCTATTAGAATGCCGTCCCCTACAGTCAGGTTTAGGGACTGAGGCCCCTTTTTTAATTTGGTTTTGAATATGATCAATCTTTCCCCTTCCTATTTGATATAAAGAACACAAACCCAACTTACAAACTTCTTCAGATACACCGTCGCGAAATATAAAGTACTTGTAACTTAAGGTTTTGTGTTTCTGAGCCCCTTTTCGTTTTCTTACAACTGGCATACTTTTCATGCTATTAAAAATTAATGCATTTTTTCCGTTGATGTCTAGCGTAAAAATCGTTTAAAATCTTTTTTCTCTGATCGATGGAAAATTTGTCTGAACATTTTAACCTACATTTCTCATTGCATAATAGTCCTTCTTTGATGTCTTTCTTAGCTACTTTTTTATTGTTATATGATGTATACTCTTCACCTTTTTCTCTTGACAATGCTTCTTGTTTTCTTTTCCATTCCTGTGGGTTGCGTTTACGTTTTCTAGAACTTTGCTCTTTTGGCGTAAAAATCTTTTGCTTGCGAGCTGTTTGCTGCAAATCACTAGTCGATGGTTCATTGATAAGTGTATTGTTATTTGTAGTTAAATCGGAATTAAGGTGCCTAGACATATTATCAGTAACATCGGCGTTAGATATAGTCAGAGGACAAGAAATGTGGTCCTCATTAGCATTCGGCGAAATGGGATTACAATCTTGACTGGACACGTCTAGACAAAGATTATCAGTTACTTTTTTGCGTGCAAGCATGTAAGTATTGACTGAGAAAATGTCTTCTTCCGATGGCTCAACAACATCTGAATTCAAGTGTGTATCAGTTATCGGATCGACCACAATATCATCATCACTTAGGTTAAAAGTAACATTATTTAAGAAAGTGTATGACCTTAACTCCATGGATAAGTTCTCTTCGGATGGAGCCACGAGGTCTGAGTCTTGCACCTGTATGAGTGACGAGTTAACTGTTGATTCCACAGAGTGTGTAAAATCAAATAATGAAGAATCGCCCAAATTGCTTGCATAATTTTCATGGCTGTGGGATTGTCTCGCCGCTTCGTCAATTGGAAACACTGAAAATATATAATAATTAAGGCTATATTAATTAAAATATTTTTTACAATCTTAAGTAAGAAAGAAAAATGGAAATATTAAAGAATCGAGCGGGATTCGAACCCGCGACCACTTGGAACACCGGTCCAATCGCTCTCGCCAACTGAGCTATCGTTTCTGCTTAGTAATAAAAAAAAATACATATAAACATATATTTTTTTTGTTAAGAAGGTAAATAAACTTTTTATTTGTTTTTGCACAAGAAATTAAGAACTTCAGTGCCACATTTAGCAAGGTTTAGGGTCAGTAGATGTAAGAAATGTGATACTGCAGTGACAGGTTGCTAGCCCACAATACACTTCCACCCTCGTCCCTTAGTCAGACTTCTACGACACCCACGGGAGGAAAGGGGGTAGTGATATTATTAAGCCGGCACCACACGGCTACTAGAACTTAAAATAAACGAAACTAAACACTCACCTGAACTTAAACCATATTGGTTGAGGTTATAGTAGTTATTACTTTGATGAAAACCAGTACTATTCAATGAACATCCATTTGTATTCAAAACAGCATTTAATATTTTTCTTGCTCGAGACATTCTTCTGTCCATCTACGCACATTTAGCCCTAATTCAGGGTTAACTATTTATTTGTTGACTGATAAACCACAGCGAGCTCGAGAAACATACCCGCAAATATGTAATGTTGTGAGCGAATGAAGGTGTTATGATCTGTACATGTCATCTTCTTTCATTTAAGCAAACGTACAATAATATGTTTTTACGATATACTAAGCGGATGAACGTGTTATGTGCGTACATAACATTTCCTTCCATGTCGGTTCAGACTAAGTCGTACATATCAAGTTTATCCACTGAGAAATGAAGTTTTGACGGTACTTAACATGTTCTTCCACTAGGTTTAAGGCTTTTATAGCTTGAAAACACGAAATCTAAAAACGTAAAGTTATGCAACATGGCTTAAAACGTTCATTTATTAGAAAAAGTAAAAATGTCAAAAACGCGACATACCATGTTCTTCCACTCACGTCTTCAATTGATATTATATCTAAAGTACGTTATACTTTACGAAAATATTTATTTTGACATTATACCTTTCGTTCATGATGTGCAATAAACGTTACACTAAACAAGCTTATACACAGTGAGCGTATATATTATGCCCGTTATATCAGAAGTTGTTATTACTTACCCGTTTGTTTATACTAGAATACAATTAAAATATGTTCTGGTAGTATTGTTATAATAATTTCTTTCCGTGTACTGTTTTTACGTATAAGTGACCCACAGACTCGCTCGCTCAGACAGCTCGTGTAGAGGGTCGTACAGAAGGCTCTGAATAGAGTTTTACCTCGGCATCGGCAGAACAACAAGCAAATCTGGGGGCCACCATGTTTGCTCTAACAGACAAAGCCCTCCGCTGCCGCTCAATGTCTGAGGTCAGAGGTTACCACGTGTCCCAAGTATCTAAAGGTATCCCCTTTATAGGGTTCCGTAGTCAACAAGGAACCCTTATAGTTTCGCCATGTCCGTCTGGCCGTCCGTCCGTGGCAGTAGTACATATTATAATCAATTTAAAAGGAAAACTATCACGGCTAAGTAGGCACAACTAGTTACCGAGTAATAGCCGACCAACTTAAACTGTACTAAAGGCCAACTTTCGTACAAATTCGGCCGACGCAACCATTTAGTTGACGCGCGCGTATCGATGTAACTAAGAAAGACGCACGCAACTACGGAACCCTACACTGCGCGTGGCTCGATACGCACTTGTTAATAGTGTTCCATATAGACGAATTTGGGGGTACAGGTGGCAGATCTTTGCCACCTTTGTAATTAATTAACTAACATTATATGGATTCTGTCCGAAATAAACATTTTTTTTTTTTGCCTCTGACATGAAAAACTATGCAGGAGTTCTGTTCCGACTGCCGTTGCGAGCGGACGCTGCTCTGGGAGCCTTCTCCGAGCTCTCGTTACGCCATAAAAAATTACAATAGTCCTCCAAAACAATAGAGTATAGCCCAGATGGGACAGCGCCGAGCCGCGCGTCCGTAGCCCGAGCCAACCACTCCGTCTCGTCTCTTTCAGTTCGCAAAGTGCCGGTTTACTCATAGTCATATTTGTTTGTTTATCGCATATCACATGGTTCCACAAGTGCCGGTTTATACAAACGTGCAGTGTGTTCACATATCGTAGGTCCTAACAGTAAGTGCAATCAGTGACGGACAATCTGAATCTCCGACAACCGGCTACCACAGCACCTTACGCGCGGCGGCAACCGCCCGCAGGCCGCAACCATCTTCGAGGCGAATCTGGTGAGACCGCTCCTTTTTGTTGAATGGACTTAATTTACAATTTCCCGGGTCCTTACTCTTAGGGCTACAAATACGAGTCCTATTTTAATCCCATATACCCAAACAAACAACAATTGCACCTAGCCCCACAGACTCGGGAATCCCCCAGTCCGTCTAGCCTATCCACGCTCACCTCTATGTCTAGACTACATGACCTACCAAACATGACCGGCTAGCTCTGCCCGCCTAGACCAGATATTCTTAACCCGTAGGACAAGGCCCGATTTTGAAGTGACACAACATCTGGACCTGCAATATGTTACCACTGCACGCGCACATGTATTGTACCTAATTCCTCGCTATATAATCTAAATAACCACCAACGCCCGGACTAGACGCACGTGGACATTCATGTTTATTTATATGCTACAAAATTTTAAATAAGTATACTATACGTATTATCAACCTACCCGTCTATCAGCATAATTAGAGATAAGTCCTTACTTAGGTACCTATATATAAATACACAAAGTGAGCGGGGTTCATGCTCTGCCACGACACTGTATCCCCTTACAAACGGGCTATATTCTACAAACTTTAATGTAATATACCTACTACTAACATTGTATCAGTCTACCCCCATTGTTAGCGATAAGTCCTCACACATAATGAAACTGAGCGGGGCCCATGCCCAGCCGCGGCACTGTATCTCCCTACAAACGGGTCACTGACGAAACCGCAAAAATATTACTATACTGCGGCCCTACCCCTAGGTAAAAATATCGACTGAATCAATGAGCAAAACCCTGTGTAAGGCTCTAAATTACTAAACCCATACCTGCAACTTTCAAATCAATAGCGCAATCCCTCCCAATCTCCGACTCGCACAAAACATAGGTTCTGTTTTTTTGTCACTTTGTTTATACCAGAAAGCGCTCCCCGCGAAGGACACGAGTGACCGAACCCGAAAAGATAGGTACAAACCTATAAATAAACTAGGAACCAAAAGCCATTAGGTACATACACCTACACAAAAAGCCAAATTCACATCTCGAACAAACCAAAACGATTGCATCATTTTAACACATAAACTGAGTAGACCCCAACCAAATAACCATCAATCAGGTACAAAGTAACAAAAAAATACATCTTGGAATTTCCCTCCACGAGTCACGACACGCTAGCCATCTGGTACCCAATATACAGCGCTTCATGCTTTCTCCGGAATAGACACCATAAAAATATAAATAAAGGCATTGTCTTTTGCCTAAAAACCCAAATTGCGTCGAAACCCCATCATAAAATCTTGTGTTCTAAGTTCGACAAACTGACTAAAATAAAAATAACACCCATTACGTAAAAGTTCCATCGGTCCAACATCTGGCCAGCAGTTATTCGCCCTTACAATACCACATGGAATTTAGAAACGCCGCACACTTAACATCGGCCCCCTTACAATAGGTCATTGCCAAATAATAGTTCTCCGCGGTATCAATTGTATGCGTATCCTTATCTCAAACTTAGACTTACTGGGCCTAGAATTAAAATAAGGCAATTCAAGCGTATCACAGCTAACTACGGCAGGACCCGTGTAGTAACCAACCATAATTCCGTTGCTCCGTATTGCTGGCGCACGATTACGAGCCTACTAACACACAGGCTTAGGGGCCTGCCACATGAATAACTCAAGGCACTACTAACTAATCACCGCTGAAGGGACACCGTCTTCTCTCCCAACAGGTGGTCTAGAACAGATAGAGTGGTAGTCCTAACGACCCACACCCAAGTAAAGTCTTCTTCCCTTGCACCCAGTTCACTTTTACTAGGCGATAAAGTATACTGCTAGCGCATCGCCCCACAAGACAGCATCGGCCCCCAGCAACAACTATTATAGTTAGGCGAGGCTCCCAACGGCAGAGCGTTGCCACGCTCAGCTACCTACACTTAATCAGAGCAACGTTAGGCTTACATATACGCTTGGGTCAAGTCAAGCCGGACTAAGTGTCCCTAACACAGCCGGGTCGACGAGTAACACTCAATCGCCCCGTATCGTAACTAATCGTCTAGGTAGTAAGATACCAAGGCCAATTATAGGCCGACCTAGAGTAGCCGCTCACACAACAATAGATTATAAGCCCTTTCCACAGCTCACCACCAACACTCAACAAAAGACTAGAAACATGAGTAGCGAGAACCCTATCGTCGAAATACCAGGAGATGGAAACTGTCTATACCGCGCGATAGCGTATCAAATTAACGATTTATATGACCTTACGTTTGACCATCACGCAATCCGTCGGGACCTTGCCCGCTACGTCGATGAAAACCAAAACGACAAGAATATGCACCTTGCTATTAAAAGTAACCTTGACGTGATAGCTCAAGACAGTGAAATCCAAAAACACATACATTCACAATACCAAGACGGTACATGGGGTGGCAGCGACATTCTGATAGCGGCGGCGGATTATTATGGCATTAATGTAAAAATATTCCAAAGAGACCCTTTAAGAGAAACAGCATGTTTTACCCCCAAGGTGCCGAGCGACGCTGTGGGCTGTTTAGGCCTTATTTTCAGCGGTAACCACTACGATTGTTTTGAAAACCACCTGGGAGCACTCACGTCAAAAGCCACGCAAGACAATACGATCTTGAGTGCAGGCAGCCTAGAAGAGATACCAGACGATACAGGTTATAGACTAACCAGGCCAAGGCCACATCTCACTGCACAAAACCCCATCAATAATAATATTATTAATATCGCCACATGGAATATAAGAGGCGCCGCCACACAGGGGAAAAAACGATATTGATTTATATCTCGAATCGAAATCAATACACATTGCATGCTTACAAGAAACTCACTTAAAAACAGGGACGTACCAATCAAAACACTACACGTGGAACCTTAGTGGAAATAATAGCAGCCGAGGCCTCGCCATTCTTATAAGAAAAAACAGCGGCCTCACGCTAAACAGGACAAAGGCAAACACGAGTAATATGGCAGCCTCAATCGAAATAGGCGACAAAATCGACTTGTTCGTTGTCACAACTCACTGGTCCAACACTGCGTCAGCAGCGACAAGCGACGTAACGCGCCTGCTCCAACTATTAAAAGAAAAGCCAAGGAAGTCCACCACAATAATCTCAGGGGATTTCAACGCGCACATTGGTTACAAAGAATCGGGCAAGCGCCAACAGAAAAACCAAATAGGCAAGAACCTTCTCCACCCAAAAACCAACCACAACGGTGAAATCTTATTAGATTATTAGATCTGATTAGAAACGTCGCATGGTCGAAGAAGTTGCAAAGCCACCTGGAGAGCTGGCAACAAAACCTCCCAGATTGACCACTTGATGACACAGACTAATGGCAAACCACTATTCAAATACATCAAAGGCGAACACTCAAACTTGTCAGATCACAAACTCGTATAATAATAAATAATAAGACGGTCCCCACTAGATCAGACAAAAACAAAACATCAGACTCGTTCAACTATAAAACGCTTAACTACGAGCAACTGCAAAACACCACCACAGGAAAAGAATACCAAAAGTCTTTAAGTGAACTGATCACAGAGAACAGAAAACCAGAAGACAAAAAACGCCACTGCCATGGGAAACAATTACAGGCATCATGAAAACAGCGACCTACGAAGTGCTCAAGCATCAGCCCAATTACTCCAAGGAACGTAGAATTGCATTGGCGAACCTACAAAAGGCAAAATTCCATCAGAAACGCCGACCGCTAGACCAATCTACTAAAAACAAGTTAAAGGTGTGCAGACGCCTTCTACACAATCTGGAATCAGCGGAGGAGCAACAAGAATGCCGCGCCTTTTTTAGAGGACTAGCCAAAACCCCTCCGTCAATGAGAATAAAGATCACTTACGGCTTTTATAGAAGACACAAGCAAAAGGAAAGCCGACGGACCAAAAACAACTTTATCCGCATGTCTAAATGGGAAGAAGAATTGGACAAAACGGAAGGGCCGTGGGTCGATGAGTTAAAAGATGAGGACCCGACCAAGCTAGGGCAAGCTCCTTCAATGGACGACATCGAGAAAATTACGAGTCAAATGCGTAATGGCACTGCACCTGGAATAGATCAAGTCGTCACAGAGCTCTACAAAGCCAACACGCAAGAACTAAAAGCCGAAATTCTTGAACATATGAAAATAGCCTGGACAAAAAATATTCTACCACCCACCTGGACACAATCAATCCAAGTGCCTCTGCCTAAAATGGCAAATCCAAAGGGCATCAATGATTATAGACGCATCTCTATATGCAGCACAGGTTACCGAATCTACGCCAACTTTCTCCTCCTTAGGCTTGACGAAATTACCGAAGAATTAGGAAACTACCAGGCAGCATTCTTACGAAACCGGTCGACGCATGACCATATGTTTACCTTGCGACGAGTCCTTGACGAACAATGGAGAGCGGGCGAGAAAACATATGTCCTAGCAGTGGACGTAGAAAAAGCGTTTGACATGGTAGATCTAAATACACTGAGAGACATTATACTATCGAGAACTAATACAGCTATGGCCAATCGGATAGTCGAAGCCACAATGAACGAATCCACCTGCATCAAATGGTGGGGGCAACAAACAAGGTGGATTAAAAAAGGCAAAGGAGTCAAACAGGGCTTACTGATGGACGATGTCTTTCGCACCCTCGAGGACAAACTCCCGTTTGTTCAATTAAAGCAGGATGACCAAATACATCTGCCACTAAACTTGACGACGTAATTATAGTGACTAACTGTCTTCAACAGATGAACGCAATCTACTCAAAGGCCAACGCCTCATTCGCCACTGTAGGACTAAAAGTTAAAGAAACCAAAATTAAAGTATTAGTTCGTGATCCAACACACAAGAGTCAAAGGAACTTCATAACACTAAATGGCACAATGGTTAGCCCTACCAGCGAAATCAAATACCTAAGGAACGTATATTACCTCCACACTGAGTAGAAAAGACACCGTACATTCGCGCTGTAAAAAAATCTTACCAGCTTTATTAAAGAATCAAGTATACAGTGGCAAATTACAAGGTTACTTTACAAAATGGTCATAAATGCGATACCCTCACCAAAGCCAACAGACGAAAACTCAGAAGGTACGAACGAATAATACAGAAAGACATGATCAACAACTCAGGCACATCACCCAGCCCTGGCAAAGTACACGACTTATTGGAAGGAAAAACGATTACCAAGAGGATAAAATGCCTTCGATTGTGCTACCTTGGACACATTCTCAGACGCCCTAACGCACACCTCTTAAAGGCAGCACACAGATACAAGGCAAAGAAACTAAAGGTAGGTCGACCCATATTTACATGGAAGATTTCCTGACACAGGATATGACGTACTACCACATTAGCTCCAGCGAATGGCCTAACATGGCATCGGACAAGGATAAAATTAATAAAGCCGCCCGAAGTATCTAGAGATGCAAAAGAATGACAGCGAGTCAGAAGAGGAGGCCGAATCATTGGGAAATGAGCCTGACCTAACAACCACCTTTTTTTTTTTTTGACGCTGGAGAAATGTGTTACACATACCCCCCGACCTAACAACCACCTAGAAGAGCCACCTCCAACACAAGAAGGTACAAGAAGACTTCATACGAAGCAACGTGCATCACTTCACCAACGCTCACCCCCCGACGAAGTATCCTACCTCTCCTCTTTTCCAATATTGGCTTAAGGCTGCATAGCCGGTCGATTGTGGCCGACTGGTTGCGGCTGGTCGGTCTTCCCTTCCCATCCCAGAGCGTGTCACTCCTCACAAATTTGTGCCCCCTGGTATATCCGGCTTGTCCGGGTCAGGCTTGCTTCCTGGCTAGGTGCGGTACCTATGTTCATGTTCATGTTCATGTTCTGACATGAAAAACCATGCATCCGACGACCGGTTAGCCTAGTGGGTAGTGACGCTGCTTACGAAGCTGAAGGTCCTGGGTTCGAATCCCGGTAAGGGCAAATATTTGTGTGATGAGCATAAATATTCACTTACATCATTACATGAGAACATATAAAGTTATGTTAAAATTATAATTTCACTTAAATGAAAACATACAAACTAATGATAACATTTTAGAGTAAATTAATATAGGTGCAAAGTAAGCTGTAATACAGGTGTGTTTTGCTTATTGTGCCGCTTTAACCCGAAACAAAGCGGGTAGATTTACGTGGCTTGTGACTGGCTCGCGCCGGTTCCTGCGCTGCCGCTGCGCAAACGCACTTGGTAACAACACAGATAGAGCGTGTTGTGATGTCGTACAGTGAGTACGCTCAACCTGAGGCTGCTTACATAAACACTTGTCACAATCCTACTAATAATATTATAAATGTGAGTTTGGATGTTTGGATGGTCAGATGTTTGGATGTTTGTTACTCAATCACGCTTAAACCTCAACCGATTTAGATGAAATTTTGCACGAAGATAGTTTATAACCTGGATTCAAATAAAGGATAGTTTTTATCCCGGGTCCACGCAGACGAAGTCGCGGGCGGAAGCTAGTATATTAATATTTTAGACACATTCTGAGTATTATACAAGCATTATTAATTATTATATATAGGTAGCTATTTATCGATTTGTATTAATATTTTTGTTTAGTTTCAGTACTTTATATTTTATGTAAATTTTACATTGCAACCTATTATTATAGTCACCTGTTTTAGTTATTTATTAATGATAAATTAAATGTACATATGAATTCATTACTTGCCGTTGAAGCGTTAATGACTTATTGGTACATTTATATCTAGCAGGTGGTTATATAACGGCAAGAATTGTGTTTATTATTTATCTTTATATTTAAACACAACTACTTTATATTGACATAAAATAATTAGTTGGTAACTTATTTTATACATTTAGCATGCTGATGATGAAAATGCATTATTATACAGGACGCACTTCTCATATTCGCGGAGACATTTCAAGGATTCACTATTAATAGCCAGGTGTTGTCAGAAGTTGTGTTACCGATTTTGAGTCCTTGATTCATGGCTGCAACAGATTGTAGTTTTTTGGATCTTCTTTTACAATAGTTGGGACTCCTTTTACATATTTTATTTTGATTTCCAATTCACCTTTTGCAACACGACTTTCTAGCTCCTTTATTATATTAAAAGTTTGTTTGTTCGGGGTCTTGTCAGAGAATATTTTTATTCTTGTGTTTGCCACTTTCTCTTTGCTGCGTAGTATAGACTCCGCTATGATCTGTGTCTTAAAACAGACTTTTATTGGACGGTCTTTATTATGTGTATACTTGCCAATATGGAAAGCGTTTTCTGGTTCAGGGCAGCTATCAATAACCTCGCTTAATATTCCGTTGACTTCTGCCTTATCGTGCCTTTCTCTGTCATCCGGATTAGTTACCTCAGGTATACCAGTTATAATCACGTTCTTGTACTTCACTTATTACGTCTTTAATGTTTGTACTCGGTTTATTTATAGTTTTAATATTATCGGTGGTAGTTCTTAAATCTTGTAATTCTGTTTGTAGTGCCAGGAACTGATTTTCCATTTTTATGTTAGTCGGCAAACTGTTCTAATTGTTTTTTTATTATTTTAGTTTGTTCGGTTGTTAACTTGTCCGTAATAGCTAATATGTTATTTGACTGCTCTTTGATGGTGGCAACGTCCTGCGAGAGTTTCTCAAAGTTTACAGTTTGTGCTGCAAAATTTTTTCAGACAAGACATCATTTCTGACATTTTTTTGCGCATCTCGGATAGTTCTGTTTTAATCTGATCATTTTCATAGATTAATTTCCTTTTTCGTCGGGTCGTTATCTGCGAGATACGTCGGACAGCGCCGCGCGAGCGAGTTGAAAAATGCAGTTGTTTCTTTTACCCCAGGGGGTGAAGGGCGATTACGGCATCAGTCTTTGACTCGTACAGTCGTTAAATGTCACAAGTCGCAGCACTAATCACTTTTGAAATTCGACTTACTAAGCTAAGTATACAGTTCAATTATAATTTCACTATAAATTCAATTTATAAATATGTTTTGCGAAACGTCTGCTACTCGCGCTTACTTTACTTTTAATTTACTAATTTTTCTCTAATTATACCTATTGCTAACCATGACTAAGTGCGAACTATTCACATATTCCCAATAGCTTACCGAGACCACAAGGCGAGGCACTCAGCGGCACCATGTCGTCTGCATAGCTAATGTCATTGAGACAAACATCATCAATGTGGCAGCCGACATGAGTGCAGCTGAGCCTATCAAAATAATGACTTAAAATTGTATGCAACCCGATATGGACCCTCCGTGAGATTGCAGCTTTAAATTCATTTATGCTTTTTAAAACCTACAAGCTTTGAATTATTTCAGGCATTTTAAAAACTACAAGCTTTCATTTTCTTTACATTTGCATAGAATGGAACTTTCTGGGCATAAGGCCTGTTTTATTCCACTATGCATTTCTGTTTAGATTTCAGTCAGTTTGATCAGTGAGCATGCACTAATGAGACATTGGAATAAAACCTGCAAGCTTCGGGCTCGGAGCAACGATTTTTTTAGCTTTAGTTTGTAATTTATTATTTCGTCAGCACTACTGTTTAACATTACAGTAATGGTTCCGTTCCACATAAAGGTAATTACTACTTCTTGATTACTACATCATTTTTAGTAGTTACACTAGTGGGCTCTATGATATGTAGATATATGACGCAAGCCTAGACAGGCTTGCGTCATATATATATTTTTATGAATAGTTGAATCAAAAAGAAATCTTTATAATTATTAAACCTACTTACAAAATTTCACGAGAATCAGTTGAGAAATGCGAGCTATATGCTACGTGTGGGTAGAGGACAGCCGGACATCTGGACATCCGGATATACGAAGAATTGTGCCCCAAGATGCAACGGAGAACTCCAGTGAGCGAAGCGAACAATTACTTTTGGACAAAATGGGGCACTGGAAAATTCATTTGGGCATCCCCATCAGCATGCGTTAATTATCACGCAAGGGACGTAAATCATTGGTTCAAACGAGCATCAGATCCAAGGCATGAAACTGCACACGGCGGTGAAGTTGTAAATATGGTTTCCAGAAAATCATAGAACATCCAATTTAATATTCCTAGGCCAATAGAGATTATTGAAACTTTATATGTGTAACACTTGCAAGATAAATGATACGCGACCCGAACTAAATAAACCAAAGCATTTTCCTCTTCACTTTTTGAAAGGCTAGATTCCCCATTGGGTGGATTAGGAATTTTTATCTGATAAAAGTGATAAAGATACATCTATTATGTCTTGTGTACAATCTAATTCGACAATGATATACTGATATGAAATCATGAAGTATGTAAGGGCTAATGTAGCGGAAGTATTCTGATAACTAACTTGTTCGCCGACCAACATGGATTCCAGCGTGACCTTTTGGGTTTTGACGATCGTCGCTACTGCACTGATGTGCATTTACCTTTACTGCCGCAGAAAATTGTCCTATTGGACTAACCGCGGCATCGAGCAGTTGCCTTCGCCTCATTGGCTTTTCGGAAACTTTAAAGAAGGCATTCTCTTCCGATCGGCGCCAGGGTGGCACCTTGGAGAACTGTACCGCAGAGCACGAAGCAAAGCACCTTTTGTTGGCTTCTATATCTTCCACAAACCATGCATACTGTTGAGGGATCCAGACTTAATCAAGCAGATACTGATCAGAGACTTCGAAAATTTCTCCGATAGGAATTTTGCAGGGAATACCCAGAAGGACAGTATTGGGATGAAGAATCTTTTCGGGATTCGTAATCCTGCTTGGAGATACTTGAGGCAGAAGATTTCCCCGACGCTGACCAAGTCAAAATTGAAGCCGATGTTGGAGCACATGCTGAAGACGGGGCAGCCGCTGGTGGAGCACATTGAGGCTCAAAAGGGCGCGCGACTGGATGCGCAGGAGTTGAGCTATAAGTACGCGACGGATCTGATCGCGTGCGTAGCGCTCGGGACCAAGACCGACTCGTTTAATAACCCCGAAGGCGAGTTCACGCGGGCTGGTGAGTGCTTGTTTATTTTTAAATAACTTCCTTTAAAAGGACACCGCACACGATATGAAAAAAAACTCAATTAATTTTCTTAAAACTATAATTATTTTGTATATTTCAGTCTATATTCAAATATAGTGACGGGGCATAAACTTTCTATTTATAGTTTTAGATAAAAATCACACAGATATTATAAATGTGAAAATTCGTTGACGTTGTTAGAGTGACATAATAAGGAAAATCTGAAGGAAATTGTATTTATACAACATGAATTAAAAACTTCAATAGCGCGATGCAGAACATTACCAATTTCTTCTAGCCTTAGTAGGTCATTCTCCAGCTTTTGTCGGCGTCTAAACTCCGTCAAACCATATGAAACGTATAAAAAAATGATGGGGTTAAGGTGACCCGGAGACCAAATTTGAGAATTACCGATTGGATAAAGTCGTGTATACACAACAGCGCCATCTTTTGTTGTCAAGTGGACGCCGCGTGGCGGCGATAACAACCAGTATAATTTTGGTGGCAAATTCTAGCAAAAACTACGGAACCGATTTTGATGGTTCTTTCTAATATTGTAGTTTAGGGGGGGGCCTTATTAGATATAATTTCTTCGGATGGCGATATAAGGTTTGAAAAATTGTATGGGAATTTATTTATTTTTTAAGACTTGAAACATCGTAAAAATAGAACAAGAAAAGTAATTTTAGCGTTTTTGAAAATTCATACCCTTATTAGATATAATTTCTTCGGATGGCGATATAAGGTTTGAAATATTGTATGGGAATTTATTTATTTTTTAAGACTTGAAACTTCGTAAAAATAAAACACAAGAAAAGTAATTTTAGCGTTTTTGAAAATTCATACCCTAAGGGGGTCAAAATGGGTTGCAAATTTGTATGGAAAGTATATATTTTTTCGAGCTAGGCTTGACACTTCGAAAAATGGTTCCATAGTAAAACACAAGAAGACAATTTCAGCGTTTTTGAAAATTCATCTTCTAAAGGGATTAAAACTTGCTTTAAAGTTTGTATATAGAAATAACTCCGGAGAACTCCATACTGGATGGCGCTACCGGTCTTATCCGATACTATTAAACGAGCAATATTTGTATATAATAAACCTATACTTATGTGTATATTTGTAATCATGTTCTGATGAAATTTGCAATTTAGGGGTTTACGGGGCCGAGAAACCGATCTAGCTGGGTCTTATTTTCGAGAAAATTCGTTGTTTCCGTATTTTCTCCCAAAAGGCTGGCTTACTCTTTGACGATGACCAATGGTTAATCTTCTTTGCTGATGGTTGCCGGTGGTTCGAACCCCAGCGATGAGAAGGTTTTTTCTCCGTCCCAGGTAAAAACAAAGCTTAAGAATTAAGAACAACATCGACGGTTGTGGATTTCAATGCATTCGTGCAGTCCTATCGTTTTTAATTTATGCCGCTTTTAGTCCAACACGACCCCAACCTGGGCCAAACTGAAATAAAATATGGACTGATAAAATGTTCTGTTTGCGAAGTTAAGGAAATATTGTATGACATTATAGGTACATACATTTACAGTTACATTTCTTTCATAATTTTAGAATTAAATAAAACCTATTGAATACTTTTTGGTATATTATTTAGATTGGTCTAAAAAATATCAAAAACATAATATAATCGATATTAAATGAGTTCCACGATGACGAAGTTGCTAGCAGAAGCTAGTACTTATATATAGTGAAAACTTATCCAGAATTGAGCTCCGTACTAAAAAAAAATGTTATAAAAGAAATTTAAAATAATTTACTCATTTTTACAACAACATAGGTGCCCAAAAAAAGTTTTACTTCCCAAGTAGTTAATGCCGCTTTGAAAATAATGCGAACCATTCTTCAGGAAAATACGTTTACAGTACATATGGTGCTACTTTCCCGCACTAGTGCGGAAAAGAGCACTTTTCGTGCATATGTCGAAACTTTAAAGAGCCATACGTACAGTAAAACGTTGTACGATACACGTGCGAATAGGTAATTCGCAACTCGTGTCGATTTTTAAACACTCCCTTCGGTCGTGTTTTAATTTATCACCACTCGTTGCGAATTTCCTATTTTTGGCACTTGTATCGTAAATAACTATTTACTTGCAATATTTTTGTTTCATCCGGTAAATTATATCAAAAGCCACTTTTTTGCCATAAACAAGTTCAAAATGGAAGCAATCGTTTTTCATAAATAAAACACAAATTATTTTTTTTGCAATCAACCCGTATATCGGCATTTTTTTCAAAAACTAGTTCGTGGAAAATTTTGCATTGTTTATTATGTTATTATTCATCATCAACCATTGCGTATATTATATGTCAAATTCAAAAACATTTTATGTAGTTAAGTACAGGTTTTTCAAAAATCAATAACATTATCAATAATGCTAAAACATCAGTACACTGTTTTTTTACATTGTAAATCTTATCGTTATTTGTATATATTTTTTAATTTTCGTTTAATAAGGTATAGTTTTTTATCTGACGATCTTTGTGATTTAGTCATTTGTTTACTTTTGCCTATTAATTAATTGTGACTAACCAAACCACCAACCCAACCAACACCCACTAACCAAATGTAACTTGACATTTTATTAAATTCTTATTCTCTTTGACGATCATAATATAAATTAATATAGATTAAGCTAGCTTTAATTTATATTGTAATTGTATATTGCGAAATAAATAAATCTAAGTCTAAAAAATCTAAATCATCCACGGACCAGGTTTTGAAAAAAAAAATGCCGTTACCGGTTTTTTGCTAAAAAAATTATTTGTGTTCTAGTTCAACTTTGCAAACTATCTTTCTTTTTATGTCAATTGCCGGATGGAACAAAAATATTGCAAGAGTGGTGCCCTAAAGAAAGAGTTTTATATTTGGCATTAAATGGGAAGCAAAAACATTTCTAAGAGTATTTGTTTTTAAAGTTATGTATGAATTAACGTTTTTATAACATTTTATTTTTTCATTACAATCTGACCACTATTTTTTTCTCCGTACATTTTACTATGGAGCTTAATTCTGCATCAGTTAAGAAAAATGTTTTTCTGACAAAATCGTTTTTGCACCTTCACGTTTTTTGAATTTACACTAAATTATTTTCAAGAATATTCTCCGAAATAATTCGTAATATTTCGTAATATAATATTATTACGATATATTAATTATATATATTAATTATAATTAAATATGACAGCCGTAACGTAAAAACTTAAAGTTATACTAGTACCTGAAAAAAAAAAATGGTGCTTTTGTCCGGCGTGCCGTGCCGTGTACGATTTGTTCCAGTAATCTGTCCCACTAGATGTAGGATATTAAAAAAAGATAGGGCCCAGACTTCGGTCCCATTCCAAGTAGCATCCCAGTTCCTAGTTGGCATCCTCAAATTCATAGAAATAAAGGTGACAAGCGGGGTGTCAAATTATAATTGAGGCGTTTTACCTTATTATGTTTTCCTTGTGGCCCCGTCAATAATTTGGGCTGATATAATCAATCACAGATTTCCGACTCTCAAATGTAACTTCACAATTTATTTGTAGGTACTATCGACAACACAGCTAACTGACCATCCGTGCACTTTATGTGCATTGTAATAAGGTTCTATATAAATACAGGATGGTCAGTTAACTGTGTTGGTGTTTGTACCTGAACGACTAAAGCGGCGTTTACACTGCGGTCGCCAAACTTGTTTCAAACCACTTCGGCCAACGAACGTCGTTTTCAAGTCTGTCCGCCTGCTACTGCGGTGGATGCACGACTTTTCACGTTCATTCTACGCAATAGGCGGGCGGACTAGTTTAAAGACGACGCACGTTAATCGAATCCGTTGACTAAACTACAAAGTCACATTCTTCACGTCTTGTGCTTCGAGAAGCTAGTTTAGTACACTCAATTGTCTTCTTTATTTCCAGTGTCGGAGTTCTTCCACGGTTTCAAGCGCATGGTGGCCCTGGTGTCAGTGTTCTTCGTGCCCGAGCTGGTGGACCTGCTGGGTGCGCCGCTGCTCTTCGACGCGCGGTTCGTGCGCGGCGTGTTCTGGGCTGCCGTGGAGAAGCGCGAGCGCGAGGGCGGGCCGCGGGGGGACTACATCGACACTATCCTGCAGCTCAAGAATGGACCGCAGAATCCTTTATATGGTGAGTTTTTCTTTAAGCTACTGGCTGCTCTGTCTAAGTTACTGCTTGCCTGGTAAGCGGCGATTTCAAAGTAGCGTGTGACGCTGATAGGCAGCCCCAATATTCAATTATACTTATGGGAGAATGAGTCTTCCACGGCGCGTGGAAATGCGTAGTGGTGCTGGTGTGACCACTTACCGAAAACGAGGTTTGTATATGTGTGGAGCGACGATGGGTCGGTAAAGGAAATATATTTTGCCTCATTATTACGGCAATTCTAGGGTCTTGAAGGACGACAATCGGTACACAGGACAGAGCAAGTTATTATAAAGCTTGTAATAATCAGTGCAAGATAATTTCGTGCAAACAGAAATTAACATTGTTATGGGTTGTCCTGGGTGTTAAAATAACGGGCAATTCGATCACGTTATGGTATGTATTATCGACTAATAATTAAATCTATCTTAAAACTAAGTGGGCGCCAGGAGAATTTTCGTCAGATGTTGGACTGGATATTCTGCCTAACCAAGCTCGTGTTTCATCTAGCTCAGCCTTGTAGATTAAGCCGTCTACAAAAAGGGCGTGTCGATAGTCTACAAAGAAACATTAATCTTGTCAATACTTGCTACCGCACTCGATAAAACTATTATTCAATAAGGTTTTTAACTTTCCTTAACTCTAACACTTACCCCTTTTTGTAGTATGAACGGCGCACAAAATTAATAACAAAATACAATCCCATCTACTAGTTGCGATGTCCGAACTTTAGCAACAATTTCGATACGTTAATTACGGTATTCACATTTTAAATTCAATTCACCACACCAGCGGAGAATGTCTGCATTATTTGCCAGTACAAGCTCAAGTGATTTTATTTTTCTCACACCTGACCGCAACAATACTATCCACAAACATGAGATCCTAAACTTACAATACAATCATAATAAAATAGAAAAAGATGGTCCACCATGGGACTCGAACCTCCTTCCTGAAGTTTCTCATACCACTCGCTTACCGCTGAGCTATGAGTATACTTAACCGCTGCCTCTAAAATGATAACCCGTTGAAGCGGCAGTCACAGTAAAGTCCGTCTGCATCCTTATTTCAAAGTTTTAAGGTCTATATTTGCTTAAATCTAACAAGCTCCACAATGAACTCTATCAACAGTATTGAGTACATTACATGCCCTATCCCTCATGAAAAATAAATAAATCTCATATATTTATTTATTTTTACTATTATAGTACTTTAAATCTTTAATGTGCCAAACGCCAATATTTTTACCGTACATGTTATTTAGTCTAAAGACTATATCTGACAGCTTTTCAACAACAATTGCTCTTTCAAACTTTGGCGCCAACTTGGCCATAAATTTATTACTTGCATTGGACAGATATTTGGTTCTTTTCCAGACTGTATCACCTACCTGAAAAGTTCCGGGTCGTCTTTTACAGTTGTAATGTCCCTTACTTTTCGTATGAGCATCTTTTAGCTTCCTTTGAACCTTATTATAAATATCTAACCTTTCCTTGAGGTTCCCAAGGTAGCATGTCGTATTAATCGCTGCACTATCTAATGGTATAACCGTATGTTGTACTAAAGGTGACGATGATAAACTAGACATCGCGATTTCCCTGCCAAGAAATAAATAGGACGGAGTATACCCCGTCGACTCGTGAACTGCTGACCTAATGGCATGGCCAATTTCATCCAAATTACTGTCCCACTCGTTGTGCTTTTTGGAATTTATGTAAGAGGAGATCATCGTCCCTATGACTCGATTGACTCTTTCTGTAGGATTACTCTGAGCATGGTAATGTGGCGTGTACAGTATCTCTGAGTTATATTTAGCGGTTAAGTCTCTAAACAGGTGCGACTCGAATTGCTTCCCGTTATCACAAACGATGGCCTTTGGCGCACCAAATAACAGAAACTGTTTCTCCATAACTTCACACATCTTATCGGCCTTACCCGTGCGAAGAGGAAATAACAGTGAACTTACTGAACATACAAGTCATTACTAACAACATGGTGTTACACTTTTTACTTTTGGGAAAGGGGCCCATAAAATCTACTGATATTACTTGCCAAGGCCCTGCAACTTCCCTGTGTTGACCCATATGGCCTAAAGGCAATTTCTGCGAAACCTTCCGGCTAGCACAACATTCACACCTATTTACGTATTGCTTTACATCCTTTAACATATCATGCCAATAGAATCTATGCTTAATTCTAAAATGTTTTTCTTATTCCAAAATGGCCTGAAACCGGATTGTCGTGGCATTCCTGTAAAAGTTTCTCCCGTAAAGCCTCTGGAACAAAAAGTTTCCATGAATCTTCTTCATTGGGATACTGTTTCATAGCTATTTTTTTATAGAGCAGTCCATCGGCAACCATCCACTCAGACTTACAGTTGCTAGACGAGACCTTCGTTACTTTATCTCTATACCAGCTATCCTTATCACTCTCCAATATTTCAATCACGTCTAACTCACACTCCGGGCGCACTACGCTTCTGGACAAGGCATCTGGTACCGTATGGCACTTTCCTGGCCTATGAATAATGTCAAAATCAAATTGCTGCAGCTTCATAGCCCAGCGTGCCAATCTGCCATGTGGGTCCTTCATTTTATGAAGCCACAGTAGTGCACTATGATCCGTCACTACCGTAAAACGAGTGCCGTCGACATACGGCCTAAATTTCTCAGCTGCAAACACCACACTCAGTAGCTCTCTTTCTGACGCTGAAAACTTTACCTCTCTCTCACTTAATTTTCTACTTAAATACGCTACTAGTTGGTCCATGTCGGCGGATTTCTGACAAAGAACGGCTCCGATTCCCGTACTTGAGGCGTCACATTGGATTATGAATGGCTTTGTGAAGTCCGGACACGTCATCACCGGAGCTGATGTGAGCAGGGTCTTGAGGTTTATAAAGGCTATTTCTGCTTCCTTTGTCCACATAAATTTCTTACACTTTTTGCCTTTAGTTAAATCGTGCAATGGTGCTGCCACAATGGAAAAGTCCTTCACAAACCACCTATACCAACTTGCAAGCCCTATAAATCGCTTTAACTCCGTGAACGTCCTAGGTCTAGAGAAGTTCAGAATCGCCTCCACCTTCTCAGGATCTGTTCGGAGCCCATCCTTATCGACGATGTACCCCAAGTATCGCAGACTTGGCCTTGTAAATTGACATTTATCTATATTGATAGTCAAATTAGCTGCTTTTAAAATCGACATTACTTTCCTTAACAGTAATAAGTGTTCATCGAAACTTGACGAGCATATGACAATGTCGTCAAGGTACGCCCATACCCTGTCTTCCTCAGCTTGAAACAAAATATCCATAAGTCTCTGCTGAGTCTGTGCTGCGTTTACTAACCCGAATGGCATTACTTTAAATTGGAACAGGCCCCGTCCACCAACCGCAAACGCTGTCTTTTCCTTGCTACTATCATCCAGTTCAACTTGCCAAAATGCCGACTTCAAATCAATGGTACTCAAGAATTTTGCGTTACGCAAATTGTCTATTATGTTGGCGACTCTAGGTAAGGGGTACGTGTCTCGCTTCGTTACACGGTTAAGCTGCCTACTATCTAAGCATAGCCTGTTATCGCCATTCGGTTTTTTTACGATCAACACCGGCGAATACCACGGACTGTATGATGGTTCTACCACATCCTTAGCCAGCATGTCATCTAATTCCTTCACTATAGATTTCTTTATTTCCGGCGAAAAATTGTACTGTTTCTGGTGTACAGGCTTGCTATCACCGGTGTCAATATTATGCTTTAAAATTCCTGTTCTACCTAATCCAGTCCCTATAGTCTACTGCATATCATCTATCAATTCCTGCAAAGACCTTTGTTGAAGAGATGTTAGGTTTTCCCTGGCGATAATTGCTGGCAAGTCATTAATACCCACCGCCCCTACTTCTCCTACATGCCTTCTCACCTCTCCCTTGAACTGCAATTCCACACCAAAGTCGTCAAAAAAATCCTTTCCTAAAATCAGGTCCTGTCTCAGAGCAGGCATGACCATAATCGGTAATACTTTAAATTGACCATCGAAACCAATAGGTACATCTATAATTCTCGTAATGTGATGCGTTACTCCATCAGCTGTAGCTAGTTCCAATGGGCTCATGTTAATGGCCTTCAACCCTAGTCTGTCCAATGTGCCAGCAAACCGCTCATTGACTATTGTGCGATTCGCACCAGAATCGAGCAAACCTTCACACTTGTATCCTAACTCATCCAACCTGACGTAAGATCTATTATCGTTTATTTTCTTAACTACTAATGGGCACAATTCACAATCGTTATGCGCAAAATATTTCTTTACTGTACTTAACCACGCCTGCCACTCACTACTATTACGTTCCCGGGAGAAATCTAGTTGGCAGACTTCGGATTTCCCCCTTGATCGTTTCCCTTGCACACGCATTCCTTGGATGTTAAGCCAAACCTTCCGCATTTATAACAGAACAACCTCTGTTTCGGTACCGAGCAGTCCCTAAAAATATGCCCAACCTCGCGGCAGTTCCAACAACGCTTTACCAACTGACTTGCTGGTTGGTTTGACCTAACCGCGAACTCCTGTCCACGTAAAGCACTGACCTCTGCTACCGCCTCTACCTCCCTATTACTGGATGAGGACGTGCCTGACCCCAACCTATAAGCCAGATCCGGTTCTAAAGTATTCCTATTAGTTGTCGGTTGTTGGAAACTGTCGCAATTAACTTTAGTTCTCTCTACAATTCTCAGAACATTGACCATTTCAGGCACCGATCCAAAATTATCCCTGCATATCGCCTGCTGATAATATGGTAGTAAATTTTTACTTATGATCATAATTTTTTCATTCTCCGTAATTCTATTAGGCAGCCGATTAACCATATTCTGCAAGACAGAGATGTATATCAAAACCGATTCAGTGTGGCCCTGAGTCCTAGCCCTAATCTCTGCTAACAACTGCTCTTGGTAATAAGGTTTCTGGAATGCCTGCTTCAAAAGTATAACTAACTCATACCAATCACTAGCATACTCTTTGTTAGCCCTGTACCATATTAAGGCATCCCCTTCGAAGAAGTCGATAGCGTATCGATATAGATCATCATCCGTAGCATTCCTTGCCTCTTTCAGCTCTGAAACTCGCTCTAAGAATGCATTTACACTTGTGCTGATCCCTCCCGTGAACTTCAGACCCCACTGATGAACTGGTACCAACTTACGCCTTGGTACATCCTCCTCAAAAGTCGAGGAGCGAGTTAGCCTCGACCTACCCCTGTCATCTCCCCACTGACCAGTCGCAAACGAAACGCTTCTGTTTTCCCTATCCCCCAACTCCGCTTCCTTGCTAACCCTTGAGTTGCGTACCGGCTGACTCGAACTACCCGCCCCACCCTCTAATTTCTGGATGATCTTGTGACCTAATTCCCCTAAGGTATTTTGTAACACTTCCTTATCATCTACCGTCAAGTTCTCGTCTTCGACAATATCGTCCTGGCCCTCTAACTTGTCCAACAACACCTGGCATTGTTCTAAAAGCGCCTTCTTTCTGATGCCATCATCCTCCGCTTCATGCTTTAGTAAAACTAGCCTATTTTGTACATGGTACAGCCTGGAAACTAACCTTTTGAACAATGTCCTGTCTGGTTTACCCGTTAACTCAGAAATGTAACTTGAAAGAACACTTATTTTTGCTGAGCACACCTCAAGTTCATATGTCACAGATTTTATTAGCGGTGTTGTTTGTTCCCGAGCGGGACCCTGAACCTGCTCAGTCGACATAAGCTCTGATAAAAGTTTTTTTAAAACTGGAACTGTAGATTTTAATACAACACCGCGGCACGCCAACTCGTATTCTAATTCGTCCTTCAACAAAAAATATGGGTCCATTTTTACAGCTGATACATGCACACTTACAAATAAGACCTTCAAAAACAATGTGCGTATGACAAATTACTTGCTAGGCACTAACTATACTCTTAGTCTAATGCACTTTCGATATATACGCTTAAAAAAAACAAACCAAAAGCACATAAAAAAAATTGTGTTCTGTAACTAAACTTACAAAAAAAATATATGGCTCCTGAAAACCCTTCTTTCTACTATTAAAGTACAATACTGAACAAAATAATACACGAACAAACCAAAAACAAAAATCAAAAAGATCCAAAACGCTACACTACGCTGAGAATCGAACTCGGACACTAACTATGTAAGCAAGCGTCTTAATACTGCGCCACCGCACTGTTATTTCAATGGGCCGAATTTAGCATAGGATTTCTTATAGTCTCTACTCCGCACAACACTATATTCCTATTAAACACCAGTGTTCTTATTTAAAAACAATCGAAGATCAAATAACAAAAACATTAAACATAAAAAGCAAAACGAATTACACAATTTATTCACACCGTCAAATTACCCACTAAATTGAACTTATCTCCACTACATCAAACCCTGAACCTGCAATAACTTGATTTAAATGTTAATTACTTTTATCAACCAAAAAAAAACAACATTAACTTTCCTATACTATATGTACATTAGCTAATGCAAACGAAAAATAGCAACTCACTGCAGCACCGTTGCGAGTTGTAGAACTTTGCCCTCGTGCGGTGAGACCCACCCGACAACCACAAAACGTTTTTACGTTGGGCGCTATTTGTTATGGGTTGTCCTGGGTGTTAAAATAACGGGCAATTCGATCACGTTATAGTATGTATTATCGACTAATAATTAAATCTATCTTAAAACTAAGTGGGCGCCAGGAGAATTTTCGTCAGATGTTGGACTGGATATTCTGCCTAACCAAGCTCGTGTTTCATCTAGCTCAGCCTTGTAGATTAAGCCGTCTACAAAAAGGGCGTGTCGATAGTCTACAAAGAAACATTAATCTTGTCAATACTTGCTACCGCACTCGATAAAACTATTATTCAATAAGGTTTTTAACTTTCCTTAACTCTAACACTTACCCCTTTTTGTAGTACGAACGGCGCACAAAATTAATAACAAAATACAATCCCATCCACTAGTAGCGATGTCCGAACTTTAGCAACAATTTCGATACGTTAATTACGGTATTCACATTTTAAATTCAATTCACCACACCAGCGGAGAATGTCTGCATTATTTGCCAGTACAAGCTCAAGTGATTTTATTTTTCTCACACCTGACCGCAACAATACTATCCACAAACATGAGATCCTAAACTTACAATACAATCATAATAAAATAGAAAAAGATGGTCCACCATGGGACTCGAACCTCCTTCCTGAAGTTTCTCATACCACTCGCTTACCGCTGAGCTATGAGTAACTTAACCGCTGCCTCTAAAATGATAACCAGTTGAAGCGGCAGTCACAGTAAAGTCCGTCTGCATCCTTATTTCAAAGTTTTAAGGTCTATATTTGCTTAAATCTAACAAGCTCCACAATGAACTCTATCAACAGTATTGAGTACATTACAACATTAAATAGACCTGTCAAGGGTCGAAATGAGTTTGCTCATCCCGTTCTAATAACACCACATTCGGTCAGGCCAAACGACTATAAAGTGTAACATCCATACGCAGAGCCCCGGATGGAATTGGATATAATTGTATGGTACCAAGCACCAAACCCTGCGAGCCGCCGAAACCGCAAGCAAACCTATTTACAGAAGCCTTTCGTAAAAGGGAGTAAGTCTCCTTGCGACACTCAAAGACATAATATATCTGTGATCTTGGGTTGAGAATTGGACCTTATAGAACTCTGATTATAATTTACTTTCGGATTGAATTTTGACTTTTCAGTTTAACCGAGGGTATCTTGTACTTAGACCACTATTGTATTCCTGTGGTCGACGAATAGGACGCGGCAGAACGGAGGTACGCAAATTATACACTTTGGCGTATACTTAACCTTATTGGTAACTGATTTCAAGTAGGTAGTAGTAAGTAATAGTTATAGCAATACGCATACAAGAACGTAAACAATACATCAGGGATTCGGCTAAGTTCCGTTATGAAATTGATGAGGATACCTGTTAATTCAAAACCATTGTTCACGGAGTGAAACATGTTCCGTTATGAAATTGATGAGGATACCTGTTAATTCAAAACCATTGTTCACGGAGTGAAACATTTAAGGGAATTTATAACTGCAGCGACTAAAGTTTTTATCAGCACCTGCAACGTAGCGTCTTTTATTATATTAGCAACGGGTTAATAGAACAGCGTCTATGAAACTAATACGCCATCTTTACTACACCAATAGAAATTGAGAAATCCAGTGCCAATTTACAAACAACAACTCACATAACTCGGCTACCGATAATAGTTATTTGTTATACAAGGGTGCAAAGTTGTAGTTTATCCGCGAGTGTGAAATTGAAACACGAGCAAGCGAAAGGATTCTATAGTTGACAGGATTCTATTTTAGAACCACGAGCGTAGCGAGTGTTTGAACACACGAGAAGTAAACTATTTTGCACCCGTGCGTAACACAAAACTTTTCACCTCACTGTAGCGAGGAAATTGCAACATGCAAAAAAACAGCTCATAAAAGATAAGACTTTATTTCTACTCATTATAATTATCATCGGGTTATTTATAATCATCATCAATATAGATTAGATTAGATTAGGTTATTTATTTCATGATAAAAAATTACATTACAGATTTGAATTTTTATCGCGATCGTCAAAAACAGAGAAAAATCAAGATATAATATTAGCTCAATGTCAACAAATATAAGAACACAATAACAAGGAAATAGAAAAAACAAACCAAAAGCAAAAGAACACAAATATATCAACCTCTAGGTATCGTCATTCTTTACAATATTAAGTGCATCAGAAAATACGTGACACTATATATTTTATGTCAAATCATATTCATACAAAAAATAGGTAATTATAATAAATATTTAACATGTCAAGTCAAGACTCATATACTCTTTAACTGAGTATAATGGATTGTCCAATAAAATGTATTTAAGGCGGCGTCTAAATGCTTCGTCAGATGGTTCCTGTCTAAGATCAGCGGGCAGTCGCTCGTAGTAGGTAGGCCCATTGACACGCGGGTTCTTACCTGCAAGTGCCATACGACGGGGAACTGTTCTTAAACGCCCAGTGCGGCGGAGTGTTTTGCCAATTACATTTACGGTATCGAAAGAAGAAAGATTGTTCCTTACGAACATTATAATTTCGAATACATAGAGTGAGTAGTGCGTCATAATACCGTGTATTGGGAAGAAGCCTCTACACGAAGTCCTCTATTTTGCCCCAACCATCGCACGTACGGCACGTTTCTACATAAGCAGCACTGTTGGCATCCGTTGAGTTTCCCCAAATGAGCGAACTGTAAGACATCAGCGAATGGAAATGAGCAAAATAAACCTGCTTCATGGCATCGTCGGATATTAAAGCTTTTAGCTTACGCAAAGCAAAGACTGCACTACTCAATCTATCGCATAGTTTATCTACATGGCACTTCCAGTTAAGATTAGATATAGTATAACATTAGTTAAAATTGTAATTAACTAATTAAGATAACAAATCAGTCTTCATTTGTACTCAGCAATGGACGTATCACGTCGACATGCAGCTGCCACTTTCTTCTAAATTCTAAATTGATGATAATTTGGCGAATAATGTAATGTTGTACGTCAACTCCTTTATTTATTTTAGAGATTCAACATGTCTACTAATGATATCAAAATCTATCATAGCAACACACCTCGCGAGATGATTGTTTTTTTTTAATTTTCCCTACACAAACTCTCTCTTTTCATGATATTGTTTTATGGCTATAAAAATCTGTAGGTATAGGTTCGTTCGTTACCTTGCGTCCCTCAGAGGAGAAAGTAGGTGCCCCGCGACAGCGGGCCTTCGTCGACTTGCTGTGGGGGCACTTTTGCCTAGTATAGGTAATGTATACAACAACACAGTTTTTATTTGTACCAGCGTATAGGTTAAATAACGAACCTATCGCTGGTACAAATAAAAACTGAAATGTGTGTCCTTCAAAGCGGAAAGTAAGAGTAAATAAGTTATTGAAATTATTTAGTTTTATCATTGACCATTATTTTATGACAATGATAAGTAAACTTGATGTTGGCCGGTTTTTTTATCTAAATTTACCTTCTGCCAGGAAATTTTATCAAGTCTAAACTAAATAGATTCGTCAATCTAATAATAATAATTAATTCTCTATCTCTATCGCACTTACATGCTGCTTATTTTTACTTAAGATACCTATGTATTCTTTAAAATATGTTTTAGCGTAGGTATTTGTTTTGTGTTGCCTTCCAGGAGGTAACTCATGTAAAGGTTCCGACGGAAGACCAGCGCTGGCCTCCTAGGTTAGCACCATGCTGAGTCGGGGCCTTTTCGTGGACCCTGCTACTTTTTCTTTACTGTGTTTAGTTTTGTATACCCATTGTTTTGTCCACGAATAAATGTTTTCTTTCTTTCTTTCTTTTCTTTCAATTACTTTATGCTAACTAATAAAAATATAGGTAATTTTCATGTTCAATTATAGTGAATTCAGTCATCAATTACGTTTAGTCTAGTTATTCTGTCACGTAAATAATTTACTTTAAAAACAAAGTTTTAACCGACTTCAATTTAGTACTCCGCCAAGCCACGAGAACATTTCCACATTATTCATTATTCTTTTCCAATTTACCACATGAACTGATTTCCGAAAGCAAATGCGTTGATTATTAGAGAAAAAACCGAATCGCTGTTTGTGGGCCGATAATATTTGAGGACTTCCGTCGATTCAGCAAGCATCACCTTTGGCACTACATTAGTTGCTATTTCAACGGATTCATATCAGAATCTGACTTGCTTTTGTACTTTTAGGTACATAATTGAGGAATTCCATAAGTCATCTGTGGTCTTCATCGTCAATTACCCTCCACCAAATTTATTTATAATTTATAAATACACGAGTTATAATAGAAATTACTAAAATCACTACACGCGTGCCTAATATAATTGAGGAGTTCCCTCAATTCCTCATGGATCTCATCATACAACTGAATTTTTGAAAAAAATGGGACCCATCTGGAGGAAGCATATACTTAAAAAAATTACGAATCGGCTCATCAATGAAGGAGTTCTGAGGTAACAAACATTCAAAAAAATAAAAAAATACAACCGGATTTAGAATCCCCTTTTTGAAGTCGGTTACTTAAAAAAAATTGAGGTGAAAATATGAAATTAGAGTCCGTTGAAATTATTTAATAGATGCAATATAAACACTTATTAGAAGCTTAAAATATGTAGGCATATTATAAATTTAGTTGCTATAGAATAATCACCATGCTGAGTAATAATAACGTAGCTTGAATTTCACAATATATACGGTCGCTTCAAATAAATCGCTGACCTAGTATACAACTAAGTTAATTTTGAGGCGAAAATGACAATTTAAGGAAGTTCAAAGTTCAAAGATGTTCATTTGTGAGTCACAAATGAAAATCTGATTGACATATGTCAATCTGATTACAGAAGCTGCATTAATTTTGAGCACAAACCCAAAAATAATAAATCCTTGCGTATCTTCCTAACATAAACTGCAATCACCAAAGATTTTTCAAATCCATTGTCGTTTAAAGTGTATGCCATTATTGTTTCATCATATTCGCAATGGCATGGTGCCTCATGTTCAAATTGATAACGTAGTGATGCTAAATGGATAGTAAACCATCTAATATAATTAAACTCGTAAAAAGATGTGACCCTTGAAAGTTTAGAAAAAATATGCATTTTTTTTATTGTCCAAGAGTAAATTTTAAGTTACTAATAAAATCTTTTTTTAAGCTTTTATAAAAACAAAATTGTACGACAACTATGTACTTAAACGCAGTATTTCGCGACCTAAACAACAATTTACCTGGTTTTCCATACAACGATACATGTAGGTACTTTGTACTAACAAATGTCGTTGTGACGTCATACCTATATCAGTATGAAGCGTTTTGCGCTGCCGCCAGCGAGGTCAATCTTTGTCTCAATTTTTTGGGTATTTATGTTCTTTAATTGTAGTTTAAAATAATTTGTTCCTTTCCAAAAACTGGTTCGAATGACATCATGAAAAAATGTAGTCACCATGCCTATTCTGCCTAAATGAATTTGCGCACAACTGAATTTGATCTTCGTTCTTTTATCCTCACACAATCCCGGTTCTTGCTATTTGTGATTCTGCACCATATAATTCCGCACTACTGAATTTGATCATATTCGTCATTCTTCACGGGCATTATTTTTGACACGGTCCCGTTTCTTCCTATTCTCGATTCTGTACAATATCAATTCCACACTACTTTTGTTTTTCACAATCATCGTTTCTACACGATCCTGTTTCTTTCTATTTTAACTTAGCTCGCCCCGATCCAAGTTGGCTCAGTTCGGGTTGCACAGGGAGTTCCACAACGCTTCGGGAGCTCAAATACCGCGAGCCATCCGGTTGCCTCTCGGACACTGAAACTACGCGTCATCATCGTCGCTTTAACGTAATGACATAAACTTTAATAATCCCGTTACATTTTTTTTTTTTTTGTATATATAATCTTTATTAATAAAACATAATAATAACATTTTGCATTAAAAGTCTTACATCTACATGGTGCATACATAATCCCGTTACATATTATGAGCTCACTGTAAGGTTATTGTGGAATATTTAAAAATTAAATGTCAAAGTATATAACCCAGAACAAGCCTATACTGTCAGATAGTAACATCAATAAAAAGTAAAATTAATTAATTTCCAGAGTTCTCCGGCGACAACCTCCTGTTCCAATCAGGCACGTTCTTCTCCGGGTTCGAGTCGAGCGCGACGGCGGCGGCCTTCACGCTGTCGGAGCTGGCTCTGAACGCACACTGCCAGGCGCGGGCGCGGGAGGACGTGCGGCAGGCCGTGCAGCAGCACGGGTGGACTTACGAAGGGTACGTGGACTCCTGATTATACATGAAGATACTCGATCTAATACTACTTCGCTTACGCAGTCCAATCCTCGTCGTCATTTTCATAGTCTCGACTCATATATTGAATTGAATTCCAATTTGCGCATTACACTACTGATATCAAAAGTTAGAATATTTATATTGATATTTAAATGTCATAAAATATTACGAGAACATTGCATTGACCATCAAGGGTCCAATTATTAGGCGTAATAGGCAAAATACACCGCAAGACCTCTCAGCCTTAAGGCTTCATGAATTCATGCACGCAAGATATTGTATTTTCTAAAAGTTATTTCTTTATCATTTATCAATGTGCTGCATGACTGCTGCATGGAGCTGTAATTGAGGCTCCTCATTGACGCATGTAACTTCACTGATATCTTCCAAAACCTTGAAAAGTAGGATTAAACGTTACGTTGCATTACGTTAGGTAACAACTGTACTTGTATACAGGTTCAAGGCCATGAAGTACCTGGACCAATGCCTGGCTGAGGGCATCAGGATGCACCCGCCCGTGTCCACCGTGGACCGAGTGGCCAAGGAGGACTATAAGGTGAGGAGCTACTTTAAACTCTTAGTCATATGATCACACCTCCTTTTTCTGGCAGAAAGAATATTGGAAATTTAATTAGTAATTTAAAAATGCACCGCGCCTAGGATTGTACTACTGTATTTTCAAAAAGTTTTATGTCTGCAATAACATTATACTTATTCTATGAATGGAAACTTCGTGAGGACGGGTCTAATCCCAACCAGGTCTAGTTTTCCCTCTGGGTTGGAATGACAGATGGCAGTAGCTTTCGTTAAAGTAGTCATTTAAAGCTGTTCTTACTTCTTAAGACTTTACTAACTTTATAGACTGATTAGGACTTTACCACTTTATATAGACTCATTATCATTAAGACTACCTCAAATTATATAGACTCTTGGATCCCACAGTCAAACTGTGCAAACAGTTTTGTGGGACGTTGTATTTAGTTTTAAGTCATTGTACAGTGCTTTACTGAAATAATAAATGAATAATAATAATAATAATAAATAGTGCCTACTGATCCTATGGGCCCCTATATGTTTCCAACCGGGAAACTGCTACGAGGATAATGACCTTTTTTTAATGGGAGGAAAATCCTTTATGGATACCTCCGCGCCACGGGGATAGCGCGAGAGACTAAACACCCTCCGACGGTCCTAGGGTATCATGCCTCTGTCCTACCTCTTTTTTTTACGTTTGCAGCCCCCAGTTGTAACCGTGCGCCTTGTACGACACGCAGGGGATACCGTAGACGTATTCCAATACTCGGGCTATAGGGAGCAGGAGCATAATGACCTAAAGCTTCTAGAATTATAATCACCGACTTCCTTCAGTACGCCTTTAACCTTTTCAACTGCCAGATTCCCGGAACCAACGTGACCATAGAGAAGGGCACGGCCATCTACATCTCGCTGTACGGACTGCAAGGCGACCCCGCGCACTTCGACGACCCGGACACTTTCGACTCGGACCGGTTCACCGCGGATAAGCTCGTGCCGGAGGCGTTCATGCCGTACGGCGCCGGGCCCAGGATGTGCGTTGGTCAGTATACTTTACAAGATTTGTTTAATCAATCAATCAATCAAATCGTTTAATAGTTAATCATTAATTAGGCTGACGCGGCAATGCGCGTGAATGCGCGTGTAAAAAATCTGCCGCTCCGCACACCGCGGCGGGACGCGGTGCTAGTGGGAGAACTGCCTTAGGTTTTGTGTAAGAATGGACTGGCACAGCCAGAATAGGTATGACATTGAAAGGTAGAAAAACTGGCCTTAGCTATTTAAATGAGTATTTGCTTGTTGGGATTTGGACGAGATTCTGACTCTTTTCTCTTTTCTTCTTTTCTGGTCTAGATCTAGATCGGTTAAAGCAGCAGCTAAAGATCGCAGCACTTTTATTTTATGATACTGGTTTTCTGTGTAATTGTAAACCGTCTTCTTTCCAGGTATGAAAGCCGGGCAGCTCCACGCCAAGGTCGTCCTGTCCATGATCCTGTCCCAATTCGAGGTCCACCAGCCCCGCGCTCCTGTGGAGCTGGACCCTCGATCCACCTTCACCGCGGCAGCGCACGGGCTGCCCATGGACTTCAAGAGTATAGAAGAGACTAATCTTAGCAAAATTGTCGGGCCTGGCTCTCTATAGTGTCCCCGTGGTCCCGCTGGTTGTATGGAATAGTCACGTCACTAAACAAATGGAACAATATGTCAATGTGGTTCTCAGTGCGGGTTTAAAACTCAAGCAAAGCACGCATTCTGTACTGCACTCGTAACATAATTGTTCTGTTTGATCATTATTTGGTCTAAACCTGCATGCGTAGTGTGGAACTATCGGATTTTGTAGCACGCTTGTTAAAACTATTACTTACCTAACTTACTTTATTGTTCTCATCATCAAACGAAGTTTTAGATTTTGACGTCTTTATTGGATCATGGATATCACCTCCAATTAGCTAGACCACAATATCATCAACACACTTGTCAGGGAATGTTCGCTCATTATTTATAGTGTAAGGTAGTGTCATTATGTTTTGTTTATGTGCATGTATATTTTGTTGTCATGAATAAATTATTGTTCTATTTTATTCTATTTTATTGTTGTAACGCTAGGATTAGGACAGTCCACCCTCGGCTCTGCGAACATCCCTGACGCGCTACAATACCAGGGCAGCCCCACCAGCATCCTGAATGCAATGCCGAATGCACTTGGCCTTGTTGCAAAATTGATCTAGTGAGAGTTTATTTCTCATTAGATTATCTAAAATGGATTAGAGAACAATTTTATTCAATTGAATTTTATTGTTTATTTATTTATTTTTATTTGATTAACATGTGATGAGAGTTTATTCCCATTAGTTATAACTGTTATAAGTATCTCGGTAATATACAATTAACTTTTTAGACATACCGTAAACCAGAGGGGTAATCACGTAACGTTCCGAACGTAGGTTAGGACAACTCAACTGTAATTTTTCCATGGAAAATCTGGGGGTTGACTATGTAACGTTCTTTACCGTGCGTAGGTAGGACTTGTATATCACTTTGCATGCTAAAAATCACAGTTAGACCAGATTAACGAGCGTACAAAGCGGTGCGGAATCAACCCGCAGGTACCTACACAAATGAAAGTGAGTATACCATTCGCCGATAAACGTAATGTTTGGCGAAACTGAAATGAATGTAAACCGTACCATACTTTTTTTCCGAAATAATAAATAAATAAAAAAACTCGAGCTATGCTTGGCGTCGCCATAGTGTGTAACGACCTCTCGCTGCCGACCCTTGTAGCGACAATGCTCGACAGTGAGAGGTCCATGGGAACCTATGGCCACTTTCTGCAAGTCCGTAATGGCAGAAAAAGAAGCTGCGGAGAGAGAGCGGGGGAACGACCCTTTTGCTCCCAATATCCGCAGACGGAGCGCGCACGCCGTCACTATGCGCATTTGCTCCCGCCCGTAGTAGTCTGGATGGCAGGGTCGGAGGACCCTAACAGTCCAATAATCCCACGGGATTGTAGCGCCTCGGGATTCTCCCGGGACGCCCACCCTGGTCGTGCCCGCGCGTCAAGCGAACCTTTGACCCTCCTTGGCAGCGACATGGTTAGACAATCGTTGGGGGTTTAGTGGGTAGTCTGGGCCTTCTGTCCGGGAGTCCCACACCTCCCTGACTGAGTAAACGGTGCGTTACAGCATTCCTTCAACGGAAAAAAAAGGTTAGGGTTACTTATATAGGTACATATAAGTTAAAAAGTATTTAACAATTTTTTTATATTTTTAAGCTTTTTAGTGGGTTTACTTTGGATTCACGACAAAAAAGTCATCGTCATCATCATCATATCAGCCGAAAGACGTCCCCTGCTGGACACAGGTCTCCCCAAAGAGTGCCACAATGACCGGTCCTGCGCCAGCCGCATTCAGCGGACTCCCGCGACCTTTACTAGGTCATTAGTCCACCTTGTGTGACCCACGCCGCGCCTTCCGGTACGTGGTCGCCACTCGAGAAACTTTCCGCCCCAACGGCCAACGGATCTACGTGCAATGTGCCGTTAGCGATTCGGAGGGCTATATCGGTTACCTTGGTTCTACTGCGGATAGCCTTATTTCTGATGCGATCGCGCAGAGAAACTCCCAACATAGTCCCTCTCCATTGTCCTTTGGGTGACTTGGAGCCTTCTTATGAGGCCCTTAGTAAGCGACCACGTTTCCGTGCCATACCTCATCACTGGCAACACACACTGGTCAGACTCTCGTAAATGTGGGACGAAAAGATGTGCCGTAGCCTTCCGAATGCTGCGCAGCCGAGTCGGATTGGACTGGACGATAACTATTTCCGACAATCATACACAAATCAAACTAAGCAAAGCTTGTAAGCAAAGTACTATGGGTACTAGACGACGATATACATACATATATAAGTTTCGTAGGCAGGGTCACTACCAACTACGCTAAAGAGGTCGTCGAAATAAAGCCAGAAACGATCGTATCATCAGACCTGCCGCCGCGTATAAGAGGTTGCAGTGCTGTGAGTCGGTAGTGAACTGACCACGAACTGACTGAACTGTGGGCCCGCTGACGACTTGGCAGATGGTCTCCGGGCTGACGTTAAAACGCATAACGGCCCGTCGTCCGTCTCCAGCCCCCCTATTCTCTAAATTGTTTTAAGCTCACCTCAACGCATACCCACAAATATATCTTGACACTGCAATGCATAGTAATAGTACTATGCGTAGTAACTAAGCGTAGGTAGAGGTCTAGTTTCGCGACGGGTGACCGGCGCCGGCGGGGTGAGCCGCATTAGCGCGTAGCGAATTACATCTCAGCTCTTGACTGTAAACTGGTGTGCAGGTATACTACTGCAATATTTTAACGGTTAATGGGATATACAAAAAATATGGAATACTAGCTTGCGCCCGCGACTTCGTTTGCGTGGACTCGGGATAAAAACTATCCTATATTTTTATCCAGGCTATAAACTAACTTCGCGCAATATTTCATCCAAATCTGTTGAGTCTTTTAAGCGTGATTGAGTAACAAACATATAAACATCCATACTTTCGCATTTATAAGGTTATATAGGTATCGTTTATTTGCTGAATAGGTACAGTTTAAAGATGGTGTACAATATTTTTCAGTTCGGTGTATCCAGCCTGCATGCAGGCGTGCAAATTATTTGGTTTTTGATAAAAAAATACAATAAAGAATTAATAATTAGATAAACATAAGGAGTCATTAAAGCAATATAGGAGGTGCAAATTGATAGCTGCCAAGTTCTTAGGGATGGGTAAAAAATATTTTGAAATACTAGTTATATGTCAATAATTATAGCTAGGTATATGTCAATATTTTTTTACCATAATGAGTCTAAGACTTTAATTAAACGTGTTTATTTTATAAAACAGGACTATACGGGGGATCTGTCAGACGCGGCTAACTACAGGCCCGTTTCAGTCGCGACTGTGCTTGCGAAGGTCCTGGACGGCTTGCTTAACGCACAACTTTGCAGACATATAAAACTACATGACGCACAATTTGGCTTTAGGCCGGGAGAGCGCAATTTTGTGCCTTAAGCAAGCTGTAAGGTATTATAAAGACAGAAACACGCCTGTCTATGGATGCTTTCTGGACCTCTCGAAAGCTTTTGACCTGGTTGTATACGACGTACTGTGGGACAAACTAGCGAAGACGAGCCTGCCTTAGGAATGCGTCATGTTGTTAAAGTTTTGGTATAACAGCCAGGTCAATCGGGTGAGATGGGCAGGTGAAGAGTCGGTCGAGTACAGACTACAGTGTGGGGTTAGACAGGGAGGGCTGACTTCGCCTATCCTCTTTAACTTATATGTTAACGAGTTGATTGAGGATCTCAGCAGCACTCGGACGGGATGTCATATAGGCGATACATGTTTTAATAACATCAGCTATGCAGATGACATGGTGCTGCTGGGGCCCTCAGTCGACTCGGTACGACAGCTGTTAGCAAGGTGTGAGGGGTACGCTGAGCGGCAGGGTCTTAAGTATAATGCGTCCAAAAGCGAGCTGGTTATTTTTAAGTCAAAAAAAATATAACCCGATCACTGCTCCTAAGATCATGTGGTCTGGCGTGCCCCTTAAAGTAGTGGGCAGATTTATCTAGGGCACATACATAGTAACAGATGATTTAAGCGATGACCTGGATATGGAGCGGGAGAGGAGAGCGATGGCAGTGCGAGGCAACATGCTCGCCCGCAGGTGTGCACGCTGGAATGAACAAGTTAAGCTGAAACTTTTCTAAGCATATTGTCAAACTTTCTACACGTGCAGCCTGTGGGTGAGATCTACGTAGAAGGCATATAAAACACTGCGTGTGCAGTACAATAACGTCCTTAGAATGCTGCTGAGGCTGCCTAAGCACTGCAGTGCGTCTGGCATGTTCGCCGAGGCGCAAACGGATGACTTTTTCGCCATCAGACGAAAAAGAGTAGCCTCACTATTACGACGGGTGCGTGACAGCAGCAACAGCATGCCGAGGATGTTAGCCGAGCGCCTCGACTGCCCGCTCACCAAGTACTGGGTCGAAGTGGTTATCGGTGGGACCAAGTAGAACAATGGCTATTTGCTCCCACAATAACGAACTTCGATCGGCTGTGAACTTTTTTGTTTTGTTGCTGTTTTCTTCATTATTATTATTGTTACTAACATAGCGCTAAGGATCTATTGTCTATTTCATTTTATTACTAACATAATATGTATCGCTGGTCTGAATTAAAACATTTTTATTTTTATTTTATTTTTATTTTATATTTATTTTATTTTATTTTATATAATTACAAAATGAATATTGTGTTGTAGGTATTGTGCAGTATTTTATGCTTGCCTTAACTATGTCCGTAGCGGCCGGTAGTCGGAGGTGGATGCAGGTAATAATAAGCAATCCAATGTCCAAAAGCACACACTATTTATTGTCTATAACGGCACACAGAAGAAACAGTTAGCACGATACACAAGCAGTCAATATAGAAGGAGTGTAAGCGAAAGCGGAAAGAAAGTCTTAAGCACTAGATGATTTAAATATGTATGCGAACAAGTAAGCAGCGTTTACATAAGAGGCGCGTGCGTTTCGCGTCGAGGTCAATTAGTTCTGGACAAATGCATCGCCTCTTCGGCGGCCGGCCGCCAGACCGGTCCCGCGCTGAATATCTAATAACAAACTCGGTCGCTCTGTCCGAGTGTTTATTAAATATTACTAGAAATTTAAGTTTTAGATTATACATGATTTTTATATGCTATATAATCTTAATATGAGTTATACCTACGTATAACTATATAAAATGTATATAGGTAATTGAAATTATTATTTTTAATCATTTAATTATTTATATTTATGTACTTATTCATTAATAAATATGGAAGTCGATTCCGACCCCATAGTGTTAAATATTTTTCATTTATATACATATAATTTTTCAATCTTTCATAATTACTAACAAATTATCGTTATCTTCATAGCACGAACCATTCATAAATTCATTAAAAAGGGCTAAGATATTGCTTTATTATTGAATATATTCATCGTGACTGCACTATATTACTGCAAGAATCTGAAAAAAAATAAAAAAAATAACTGATCGTTCGTTACATTAATAGTACGATATCCCTTTTGGTGGAAATAAAAGAGAGATTTATTACTTATTACATTTTTAATTAATTTATCAATGGTTTATGCTAATTTGTTAGTACCTAATGCCCTGCCGAAGGCGAGCGGTGTGGTGGTAGAAAGCAGCCGTAGGCATCATGTCGAACAGCACGTCTATCATGACTTTGTACACGCACAAGGGCAAACGCTCCTTGTGCGTGTACCATAGCTACATACCGTGTACATACCGCCGCAGATCCCGCCCCGCCAACCGCCGCAGATCCCGCCCGCCAACCGCCGCGCTCGTCGTGCCACACACACATGCCTTGAACACGGCCTAGCAGAGAATAAACCAGTTGGTAACTGACATGGTATTAAGAACTATTCATTGCGATTTTATTGTCTAATTCTCATAACAATAGTTTTAATACCTTTTGTCCCATGGGCACGTATGCGGTAGTGCAATGGAACATACCACACATTAAAGGTATTCATGCGGAACATACTAAGATATAATGTTATTGAATATAATAAAATATATTTTTGCCCCATTGCAAATATTTTTTTAGCATAAACAGTATGTTTCATTTTTGATACATATTTTGTTTCATAGAAAACCCATTATTCTCTAAAAAAACTTTGATCCTGTGGTATTTATACAACAAAACACTTGGTTCCACATACAATTAGAATTTTAACAGGAAAATTCGTCTACGTTTCTTTTTTTATGTAGGTCCTAGATAAACAAGGCAAAACAACAAGCTGGAAACAGTAAGCTGGTTTTACTTATTTCAATCATTGAATGCTTTTCAAACATATCAATAGATAGATAAATCATTTATTTGTTTTGCTAAAATACATACACATTACAATAGGAGAAAAAAATACAGAAAACACAAAACTACACACACACACACACACACACACATTTATACACTAGAATACTCTACGAGCTTGCGCTCCAGTGAGATTGGTTGAACGATATCAACCGAATCTGGGGTGTGAGTGGTGTCGAACTACTGGGAGTTTTATCGCTGGTTCGCTAAAACCTGGCCTAGCTGAGAAGAGTCCCATTGGTATTGCAAATGCCAATGGTAATCGAAGCAGGTTTAAGCTTCTGGGATGTACTATCCATACTAGTAGGCACCGTGAACCTGGCTGCCGCTTGGTGCGGCGAGATACTGCGTCGTCGTTGCGAATATACGGGCAGTCAGGCCGCTCGCCACCTCCGGTGGGAGTACCTGAATTACCTGCATAAGCGCATAGAGGGGATCTATAGCGGGCCGGCCCGCTTGACTAGCGGCGGGCCCCCATGCAGAGGGGCCTGCCTGAGATTGGGGTGCAGAAGGCACCGGGCGGGGACCTGCGGCCGCAGAAGGCGGCGGGTTCCTAGGGGCACCTAGCCCTACGGCCGGAAGGGCGGGGTAGTGTTGCGGAGTGCTATGGGGAGTAGCACGGCCCGCGCTTTGCTTACGCCCAGAGGGAGGCGAGGACTTCGACTTTGCTCCGTTGTCGCGACTCTTTGGGCGGCAAGGGCATCCCCCATCATTGGCGCGCAGACGCTGCGCTTGTATTTACGTGGCTGTTGGAGCGAGTACGAAGACACGTCGTACTGCTCTCAAACGTGGTATTTGAGAATTTCTGCTGACGGGTAATCCTAAACCGCTATTTTCTCAGATACCCGCATTGTGATATTCGGCAAGCAGGAGCGAGACGGAAGTAATGTTATCGCGATCGTCGAGTACGTGCATTTACATGTATGTATGTAGGGTAAACCTAGTTGTATTGATTTCGAAATACCCATATTTCTATTTTTATTACAAGTCTGTAAATCCTATATAAGGCGACGTATGTTTCTAATAAACGTTCATTATTCTACTGACATTACTCCTGTTTACTTCAAACATCCTGCACAGAACCCCCATAAGTTTTTATGCACAGAAATAAACTGTGTGCATTGCAGCAAGACAAAAAGGCTCCAACTCAGTGCGTAATAGCTTTGCTCGCAATTGAACAAAAACACTGGTATTCTGTTGGAACCCAGAAAAATATATGAGTAGAAAATATATATGGAAGGACAAACATACATAAACAAATAGTAATCACTCACACAATTTTACTTATACAACTCAGACAACAAAAAAGTGGTTCGTGTAAATTAGCTTAAAGTTAACTTATCATGTAAATTTATTTTATGAAATAAATAAATCTAATCTAAATCTATACCGATCGGTGTAAAGATGGAAAAAAGGAAGAAAGGAGAGTCAACGTCGTTTTGAGTGCACAGTCACAACGAAATCTGCAACCAAATAGCCGTGCGGAATTCCTACCACTTGCTTCTCTATGAGCATCTTCTTAAAGTGCGACTTAAATGAGTTTCGATGGTAAGCATCTAATTGGTGGAGGAATGTTATTCCAGCGTTTGGTTGCAAGATAACGGAAACTACCTTTAAAAGCAGCTGTCCTGTGTGGGTGCACTTCCAGGAGACATCGACGTGTCGACCTGGTCCCATGCCTTTTGTGAAAAGATGAAATTCTTATCCTCGAGTACAAATATTCTGGTCTTTTGTATTTCATCACATCAAATAAAAGGCACGCGAGATGTAAATGTCTGCGTGAGGACATGTTTAATGTTGAAGCCTGGTGTAAGTAAGGTGTGATGTGGCTTCTAGGTGGGATTGGGTAACAGAAACGAGTACATGCATTTTGTACACGTTGTACTAGACGCCGAGTCTTCGCCAGTAATCGAGGTCCATACACAATATCTCCATAATATAACCTAGAGAGTATCAAAGATTCACAGAGAGTCACGCGTACCTTTTCGCTTAAAAGATTTCGGATTTTGTATAATATATACCTTCAATCGGAAAAAACAAGATCGTACCAAATTTCCTACATGGCTTTCAAAAAGCAACTGACTGTCAATCATGATACTTTAGTCACGAAAATTGAGAATTGTATGTTAAGGTGGTTTGGGCATGTAGAGAGGATGGATGAAAGAAGATTAACGAAGAGAGTGTATATAAGAAGAGTGGAAGGGCAAGTTGGAAGGGGAAGACCTAGGCGAACTTTCTCCGATCAAATTGGAGAAATCTTACTAAAAGGCCAGGTCAAAAGTACCCTAAACCGACGAGCATGTATGAGAAATGTTATGAAAGTGAGTGAAGTGAAAGTGGTTTGTCAGGATCGTAGCAAATGGAGATCCGTGATCTCTGCCTACCTCTCTGGGAAAGAGGCGTGATTATATGTATGTATGTATGTATGTAATTATATCTGCGCTGTACATAAGGAAGAGTAAAGGTCCAAGTATAGAGCCCTGAGGAACTCCTCTAGTTAGTGGCTTATTTTCGGATACTAGTGACAGGCCATCTTCCCTTCTTATTTCAACAGACTGAGTACGGCCATTGAGGTAACTATGAAACCAAAATAGGGACTTGTTGTTTACACCGTAGTACGCTAATTTTTAAAGGAGTAGGGGAATGTTAATGCTATCAAAAGCCCGGGAGAAATCCAACAATACCAAACGAGTACCCCTACCAGAGTCCTGCTCAGTCAATATATTGTCGACCACATCCGTCAGAGCGGTCACCGTACCCATACCTTTTCGGAAACCTGATTGTAATTGTGGCAAAATGTGTTGATCCTCAACATATTGATTGAGCTGAGCATATACAGCTTTTTCCAGTACCTTAGATAGAAAAGGCAGAATGCTTATTGGTCTAAGATCCCTAACCTGACATGGGTTATCCACTTTAGGCAAGGGAGTTACTAGAGCTGACTTCCATAAATCCGGTACCACTCCGGTCAAGATAGATTTATTAACAATAGCAGTAATTACTGGTAAGGTGCATGGAAGTGTGAGCATTATCATATCCTTTCCGATTCCATCGACGCCAATTGCATTACCCATAAGATGTTTGCCAACATCACACTCATTAATTGTTTTTAACATGAAAGATGAATCACAAAATCTGTGGAATTCAAAGTACGACAACAAGGACAGAGAAACCACGTCTGCACCAGGCACAGCTAAAAAACTGTCGTTTATAACATTTGGATCACTGAAATGATCAGGAAGAGATTCACGTTTCTGAGAGTCAGTCAAAAGAGTTTTTTTTTAAGTTTTTCCACAGCGACTGGATCATTGTGATGTGAATTAATGTGATAATTGTAATATGCACGTTTTTCATTAAATATACTACTTACTACGAGTTTTTTTATATCTGTATAATATTGCTTATGACTATCTGTTTTGGATTTTCGGTACCTAGCATGAGCCTCATTACGCTCATTAATTATGATTTTGATCGTATCGGTAATCCAGGGTAAAGAGTGATTTTGTTTTATTTGAACATTTTTTACTGGTGCATGCCTATTAAAGAGAGATAAAATAGTAGAATCAAGGATATCGTCATATTATGAACGGAGTCCATTTTGACCACAGAGTCTCAGTCGATAAAGTGTAGATCCCGGTTAATATGGTCCATATCCATATCTTTTTTGTTTTGCGTGGCTATTTGGCACGTTTAATCGGAATGGTAAACAATTTGTGCATACAACATCAATAAGGGTTTCGTTTTCTGTGGAGTAGTGGGTAGGTTCGTGAACCACCTGCTCCAGACTTAAACAATGTAGGAACGATTTCAGCTTTTTTGTCATATAATTATTAGTGTGCAACCAGTTAATGTTAATGTCGCCCATCAGAACCACTTTATCGTAGTTCGAAAAATAAGTTACTGATTCAGTTCAAAGCATCTAAGAAACTGTCAACATTAATCCAAGCCGGACGATATGCAGTGCCTATAATAAATCTGTGACAATTTACTACAACCGAAAGCCACATTAAAAGAGCGTTTCTCAAAAAAAATGCCACTATATTTTTACGGAGATTTTCTGCAACTTTTATGTTATTTCTACTCAAAATCACGGTGTCTTTCCATCCTAATAGGAGAAAAAAAGTGTCCCAAAATGTCAATACATTATTGAACTTTCCTATCGTGTTATGGTGATATTTACCTTATACTTTGTATGGTGATACAAAGTATAAGGTAAATGGTAACACAATAGGAAAAATATGTTTGGGACAGTTTTTCCTGTTTCTGATTCTGAGTGAAAATAGTTAACATAAAATTCCTAGAAGTACAATTAATAATAGTGCCATTTTTTTTGAGAAAGCCTAAAAAATGTTATTACGTTTTAAAATGGTTTTCCTTGAAATCGGAAGGTGATGAACGCACAATTATTCTAAACTTAATGCAATATGGTTATCAGTTATCAGTGTTAAACAAGTTTGTTGGAATAGACACCCATACTGCTTTAACATCCTAACATGTAAATCGTAAACTAGGTCCGGGGCGCTACCGCGAAAGGAAAATGAAGTTCGCTCGTGTATCTCCCTCTCTGTCCGACTTGTTCATTCGAGCGACAGCTCCAGTTTGTAAATTTATAATCAAGAGTAGGTACTATGAATATACAAGAGATAGTGACGTCAGTCAAGGAAATTAATGCCGAGCGCCATCTAGCGTTTCGTCTCATCAACAGCCCAAGCGTGAGCTATAGCTGTGTACGCTTTACCTATACATGCATACTATTTTTAGGGTTCCGTAGCCAAATGGCATAAAAAGGATCCCTTATAGATTCGTCATGTCTGTCTGTCTGTCTGTCTGTCTGTCCGTCCATATGTCACAGGCATTTTACTCGAAAACTATAAGGTATATATTTGAATAAAAATTTGAGGATAGGTGTATTTTGTTAGCCGCTACATAGTTTTGTAATTAAATTACTAAAAAAAATTTTTTTAGGGGTGCACTCCATACATAAAACTAAGTCAAAAAATTTTTTTTCATTGCAAGCCCACGTGTGGCACATCAATCTATAGGCCTTTCAAAATATGGTTTCTTAGCAATTTTTTTTATAAAGTGAATAGAGTCGGCGATAATCGGCCCGAAAGTCACTAAAATTGTGTACCCCCTCCCCTCTAATTTTTGAACCGTGTATTTTAAAAACATAAAAAAAATCATAGACATGGCTTATTAACATATGGCTTACTAAATTCTTTCAGCGAAAATCGTTTTGAACAAGATCGGTTCAAAAGTTTTCGAGATATTTCTAAAAAACTGCTTTTCTTAAAGAAAAGGACGTAAGTGCCGCGTAAGATTTCAGTAACGATACGACCTTTTTTATAGGCACGGAACCCTTCGTTGTGCGTGGTCCGACACGCACTTGGCCGCTTTTTTTTCATAACGATAGGTCTCCTCATAGGTACCTAACCTACATGCAGCGATTTTGACGTTTATAATAATGGCAATGAAACGTGCCCCTACAAACATTTTATAATTTCAATTAAAATTTTGTTAATTTCCCATTTTGTTTTTTTTAATTATTGAAGACTTTATATGCCGTATTCCTGTAAAATACTGTATTTCACTGGAATTTGCTCATTGCACCTGTGTATGTTCTTGCAAAAATATCATAGAATTTTTCTATTTTTAAATCATTTCTATTTCACTGTACACCCTGTATGCCTTCAATAGCTCGCTTTGTACCTACAGAAGAACACAATTATTGATAGCGCTCGTCAAACCTCTTAAGTAGTTGACCAAAGGGCTATTAATGCTTAACCCGTACGCACTACTACTTAAGTCTTCCTGCTCTATCCACGTGTGCTCATTACAATGGTGGGGGTATAAAAGGTGCGAAGAGGTTCCGACTGAATCAGTGCTGGACGGAAACAGGCATCGTGACAATGCAATTCTTCTACTTTCTCCCGTTCGTGGCGGTAAGTGCAGATTTATGTATCTATAGCCCCGACGATTCTAACTCTAGAGCCCAGCGAATAAAACATAGAAGTCTAGACCCAACAGAAATAACAGAATGGGTGATATTGCCATTATGCGGGGTTGGGGCGGGGTGCCAGGCAGCCCTTTAGTTCGAACATGCTACAGTGTTTGGGTAGAAAAATGTAAGGAGTTCGCATTCTATGGTTTTTTCGTCCGCTGCTAGAGCCGTAGTCACCATAGAACCAATTTCCTCCTGTACGTTCTATCACAAGTCACAAGATAGCGCGCGTGCTGTGTCGCCCCGATGTAGACAATGTTTCTCTTTCTAAGGCCACGGACTGGACGCAAGCGGGCAACGGGGCAAGCGGCAGTTCATACATTCGAGCGACTTCAACGTATGGGCAGCCGCTCGTCGCCCCGCTGCCCGCTGCCCGCTGCCCGCTGGCGTCCAGAGCTATAACCACGAAAACCGTTCGAAGTTCGTATATCTCCGTTTCTATTGCACTTATGGTATATGGTACTCGAGCGACAGAGACAGAAGATATACAAACATCGAGATTCTATTTTCGTGGTAGCGCCGCAGTCTGTGTTCTAATTAGAAAGAGACGGATAGTCTATCTCGCCGCGACATAGCTCATGCGCCGTCTGGCTATAGCCGAGGGAGTACAGGTCGTAAGGGGACCTTCAAGAAAGGAGTGTTTAGTCACCAGCATTAATATCTGCCACGACTCTATTTCTAGGGCCGTAAGGATGTGCCAGATATTTATGCACGCTTTGTTGTGGCAGATATTGGTGCTGGTGACTGTACCTACAGATATTAAAGTTCTTAATTATTTTATTTCGGCGTCAATCGCATGGAGCTCGAGCTGGGTAGTTCGAGCGCTTTTCGCTATTTCGATAGGTATGGAGTTTAACCTACCACCGACTACGACTTAACACTACTAACTGCTGAAACTGTATTATTATAGTACAAATAAATATTTTTGATTTCGATTTGATTTAACACCGTCTGTGTTTTAAGGATTCCAGATTCGGGACACGCGCAGTGTAGTTCCGTAGTTCCATGTCTGTATTCGCCAAGTAAATGGTGCGGTTGCGTCAGCCGAATTTGTACGAAAGTGGTCCTTTTAAGTCGGTCGAATATTACTCGGTAAACTTAGCCGTGATAGTTTTCCTTTTCAATTCATTATATGTACTACTGCCACGATTTTTTACGCATCCCCAGTAGCCACTAGAAGAAAACTTATTAGGTCTTTAAACTTTAAAGTCACGCAAACTGACAACTCATAAACACATAATATTTAATATTTTAAAACAAGCTATTCATATTCAACGATACCCCTTACTATAGGTTCATCGAGAAAATACTAGATGGTATGACAAGGGTCTAAAGTAAGTCATATCACCACGAGATGGTTATTTTCCCGAACGAAGTGAGGGGAAATAGTTCGATAGGTAATATGGCTTTTAGACAATCTACTTTTCACTTCGACTGCGAGAAAAAATTGTAAAAACAAAGATTATCCATCCACAATCAATAATTGTACCAAGGTGAAAAGATTGTTTAAATAGGCGCCATTTTTTTAATAAACTGTTTTTAGAGACAAAATATTGTCACCATGAATAAACGCCTCTGACCGTCTAATAGCCGCGTCCAAACTGCCGAGCGCGGCGGACAGCATACGGGCCATACGATAAAGCGAGATAGACAGCAGTCTATCCCGCTCAATCTTTATAGCTTATATCATATATGCATTCAACCACGCTTTGTTTGGACGCGGCAATAGTCGGTCAGAGGCGTTTATTTTTTAAAATATTGTGAATTAGGGAATAAAAAACACCAAATTTTTGAAATGAATCCCGTTTCCTGATTGGTCGATTTTTATTTCTGGTTGTATTCTGGTTAGTTGATAGCAGATACAAAAGTTTTTTAAATAGTTGTGATTAGTGGATGTAATACGGTGAACTGTTGTGATTAGTCAAATTAAAACTCCCTAGGTCACCACGGCTTGTCCTGCCAGAAGAGTGCCAGCCGCATCTCTCGCCACGCCTCTTTGAATGACGTCATCCGTAGCTCGTAGGGCTCTTGCCGCCGTTAGCGTGCCGGCCATTTTAGAGCCGAACGGTATCGCCCGTGACGATGGCAAGCGCCCTGACGGCATGACGCTCATTCCGTGGAAGCAGGGGAGGACTCTTGTGTGGGACGCTACCTGCGTTGATACGCTAGCCCCGTCCCATCTCCAGGCGACCTCTTCTAAAGCCGGAGCTGCGGCCACCACGGCAGAGCAACACAAGCGGCGCAAATATGCTGTCCTCGGTGAGGGCTACATGTTTGCGCCATTTGGAGTGGAAACTCTGGGGCCGTGGGGACCGGGTGCGAAAGCCCTATATAAGGAAATTTCGGAGCGGCTCATTCAAACATCCGGCGACCAGAGGGCTGGCAGCTATTTTGGCCAAAGGATTAGCCTAGCAATCCAAAGAGGCAACGCTGCCAGCCTTCTGGGCACCATAACCAATGACGGGGACCTGCTGGGGGGCATTTACTTTTTATAGGTTTAGTTTATAATAAAAAACAATCATTTTAAAAACCTACTTAAGACCCATGTCATCAATAATATTCCCGTCATTTAATGTGAGTTAGAATCCGGCCCTGACTAGTTATCGGGAGATGCATTGTGCGAGCGACGCTTGCGTGTATTTCTTTGCTTGGCAATATTCTACCCGTTATGCTATTTTTATTAGTGCAATAATTACCCACTTTTGTATTTGTTATACCATATAATTATTTAATACTTGTTAATTTTTTTGGTATTGTTTGTTACACATGTACACGCTCACGGACGTAACACACAATTTATGCATGCAATAAGTGAAATGTATATTTCTTGGAGAATAATAAATAAATCTTTAACCGCAATATAGGTTTAGTTTAGTTATATTCCGTTATAAAAAAAATTATGGTACTTGAGTTTATACCTTAGTTGTTAATAATAAGTATTTAACTAAGATGTTTTATAAATCATAAATATGTATCGATATTTTCCCTAGGGGCTAAATGTCCTACTTTAGCCCCGCTTGCTAAGCCTAATATGACGCACTGTTTGAGCAGGAGAGGTGAAGAAAATGTACATCCCCACTTTACGTGTAGGGGAGGGGAGGTACCCTAAAAAAATTAGGGGCTTAAAGCCCAGTATCTCGCAAACGAATCACTGAATTGAAAAATGCTTTTAAGGAACCCATAATATTTTTGAGCAAGCTATCCAGCGATATTCCGCACTATAGATTCAACGAGAAAAAAATACATACACATACATAGGGGATGTACACAAAAAAAACAAGATTTTATTCAACTGTTTTGTCGGCGTGATTGATATTATATACCCATGCCGAATTACAGTTTTCTAGTAGTAAGGGTAACTCAGCTAAGCCGAAGACGGACAGATGGACATGGCGAAACTATAAGGGTTCCTTGTTAACTACGGAACCCTATAAACTTCACTCGTATAGGATCACTTTGTTGGCTCTGTCTGTCTGTCAACACCCTTTATCTCGGGAACGCGTGGAGTAGAGGTGTCGAGTTGAAATTAAAACCATACTCAGGTCTACACAGTCCCTTGCAGCTGTGAAAAAATCGTATAGGTCATGCTACAAGTACATGGTAAAATTTGAATTTTATTTATTTAGGTAATCGTATGGCAAGGCAAGTTGCTTACTGAAATAACATATTAATATATATACTTAATCTAAATTTAATAAAATCTATACATAACTATAATTTTGTACCTGGCTCCTTCACCCGTCGGGCTGCGCCTGCGTCCTCATCGGGAGAGAATAAATCAAGGGATTCCCCAGTGTATTTGCGTTTTGGACAGTCATAAATGAAAATCTGAAAACAATACATTTGTAATTTTGTACGGAACCCTCGGTGGGCGAGTCCGACTCGCACTTGCCTGGTTTTTTATATAGTCGTTATATCTCACTAATATTTGTCTGAAACAGCTATAACTTTACATTTCAGCGCGAAACATATTGCTAATTAAGCTATTGTTATGTGAAAGCGATGAATCAAATTGAAGCTTGGACATTTTTTTCAGGCCGTCTTCGCCGCTGTCCTGTCCACCGCCCAAGCTGGCGGCTTAGACCCAAAAGGTGCAGTCAGACAATAGCGTATTTTACAACAGTGAACATTAATTGTTTATTCATTAGCAACAGAAAATACTAGGAAAGTATCGACCTTTCACTTAACTATTTTATGATTTTTATATAAAAACGAACAATACCTACGTAAGGTTGCTTCATTGACGCCGCGCTGCGTAGTAAGTAACTAAGCGTAAGTAGAGGTCTAGTTTCGTGACGGATGACCGGCGCCGGCGGGGTGAGCCGCATTAGCGCGTAGAGAATAACAGCTCTGCATACTTTGTTTATTACGTCATACACCTAGTCCGTGGAAGCTTGGATTTTTGAAAAATAATCGTGCTAACTGCATAATTATGATTTTCAAATACATGCAAACAATTGCTAATGAAACATAATGAATACCTATCAGTTTTAATAAATGCCGGGTGCCGGTAACCGACTGTTCATATGTCGCAGCCGTATAGTATAATCCGCTATATTAGATTGTGTGTATGTATTGCTTTATGTGTGTATGTTTATTATTGATGTAATTGTGTATGCTGTAAGTAAGTTTACTTCTACTTTTGCCACTAACCTACCTACATGTAATTTTTGTTGCAACTCCTCCGCTACCTAAAGGTTGTCTCTTAAGCGATAAGACCGCCTGTGGTTAAGGCTGTGCATTGGAAATTATCGCGTGCAAACGCCGTTCTGACTAGATTAAGAAACAATAAAGTCAGATTTTCAGATATATGATTCTTGACTATATGATTGTTTATCTGATTTTATCGACACATGATTGCTTAAAATTTCCTCGATAGATTTTTTTTTTTAAAGTTGGGTCTGTATTTTCCTTTTTTTACTCAGCCTACTCAAACGATACATTATTTAACGACACAATCAAGTTAATACTATAGTATTTTATCTCATCTAAATTATCACTTTATGAAATTTAAATAAAACGTCTCTAAGTTAGGTACTTATGGAAATTTGTCCAAAAATGCCATTCCCGAAGAGTGTTACAGAGATGTAACACTCTTCGGGAATGGAATGGAAAAGAGTTTCCTCGTGCGCGGAAGGCATCAGCGTGTCTGTCTAGGGGGCGTGTTCGACTCAAATCAAGGCATCGTCTTAACCATTATTTTTAAGTTTTTATGCCCATTTGATTCATGTTTTGAGTGTGCATAAAGATTATTTGTATTATATTGCATTGAACATTACACCTAGGTATGTATTAGCTGTTTTACAAAACAGCGTTTTGTGCGGCGCGGCGGGTCGACGATTAGCAGGATTGTCATTACGATACGTGCTACAATAATAGAATAAGGAAGGCTTCCGCTAGGTACGACGACGAGCGAAGCGAGGAGGTGTGTTAAGCAGATAGGCTACCCAACAGCGCGCGAGGCGAGCGACGAGCGAGCGTGCCGCGGTAGCGGCCGGCGAAGCGCCAGAAGCCAGAACCGAACATGTTTTATTTCACTTTCTCATACTAGACAACCCAGCGAACCCCCTAGAGAAGGAAAAAGTGAAATGTGATACAGTACGTGTGCATCTATTTTCACGTTTTTTCTCAGAATTCTCCCGTGTAACATTTTACATTATATTTTAACAGAAGGTGAAGATTTTGAATTCGTTTTGTCACCAAGATCAAGTTTTATTTAATTGGTGCCTCAGAGACTGAGCTTTCCTGTATAAAAACATGGAGAAAACAACTCAGAAATTTATATTTCTCTCTCCCTCTTTTTTTGCATGAGTAATACTTTAATTTAAGGCGATGCCTTGATTTGAGTCGAACACGCCCCCTAGACAGAGACACGCTGATGCCTTCCACGCACGAGGAAAAGAGATGTAACACTTCGGGAATGGCTTTTTTGGACAAAATTCGCTAAATACCTAACTTAGAGACGTTTTATTTAAATTTTATAAAGTGAGATTTTAGACGACATAAAATACTATAGTGTTAACTTGATTGTGTTGTGTCGTAAAATAATGTATCGTTTGAGTAGGCTGAGTAAAAAAAGGAAAAATCAGACCAATCTTTGGAATTTTTTTCTATCGAGGAAATTTTAAGCAATCATGTATCGATAAAATCAGATACACAATCATATAGTCAAGAATCATATGTCTGAAAATCAGACCTTATGGTTTCCTAATCTAGTCAGAACAGCGTTTCAAAGCACGCGATAATTTCCAATGCACAGCCTTAAAAACAAAGTTTTCAAAACGCTGCAAGTGTGCCTCTATCATTTGAAGAGTTCCTCTCGATGTCTCCGGGGTCCCACCATCAGACTCTGGCCTGATGACCATGGGAAATAAAAATAATTTTCCATTTCTACCAAAAAAATATTTTCCAAATCGGTCCTGGTGTTTTTGAGTAACTAGTCGGGGAAAATATAATTTTCAGAACCGGTAACTGGATATTTAGTGGAATATTGAGCGTTTAAATAAGATAACAAATAAATAAATAAATATTTGGGGACAATCTTACACAAATCGACCTAGTCCCAAACTAAGCAAAGCTTGTTCTATGGGAATAAACATACTTTGTATAAGATTACGACGAATTGAGAACCTCCGTCTTTTTGAAGTCGGTTAAAAAACAGGCCGAGATATAGTAGACGCAGATTATTAGGCTCTACACTAACCGGGCCCCGTAAATACTTTTTTTATTTCAGATTATTTGATTCCATGCAACGTGAATGATATTGTCTGCCTGGAGAAATCCACAGAGAAGTTCTTAGCGGTCACGTACAAAGGAATACCAGAAGTGGATATAGTGGCCATCGACCCCCTGATCATACCTTCCCAGGACGTGAGAATCGACGGCGAAGATGTGGTTTATGAGAACAGGAACGTAACAGTGAAGGGCTTGAAAGATCAGAAGCTAGCAGAGTACAAGTAAGGAGGCGATCGACAGTTGGGGTAGAAGGTTTCTCGGGTGGCGACAACGTAGGGCTGGATGCAGGCAGCGCGAGATCGGTCATTGAGGGGATCCTAGGCTCTTTGTGTATAGTATTTATTTTGGCTGAAATGATGATGATTACCTATAGATGGCAAGCTATCTAACAGAACAGGCGACAGAACTTAATGTACATTAAGTTTCTTTCCGTCTACTTTAGTTGAATCCATTGAAAAAAGGAAAAAAAAAATTTTTGACAATCTAAATGGATAAAGTACACAAATGTTGGGATCTCCTAGTAAGTATGTATATATATATATATATTTATTTATTTATATCTGTGACAGCAGATCCCGCTCTTCCATATCACATGCTAAGTTAACAAAAAATAACAATGTTCTTAATATCCAACCAACTTAGGATTAAAAGCGAGTCAACACTATTTGACTTTAAACTATGTGTGTGTGTGTATTTAAAAGCTTATATTTTTATATATTTTATAGACGAATGAGGAACAAAAGTTGCGCTTACTGACGCGCACCAAAAACTTGATGCCTAATTTCTGTCCCAAGCACAAGATAGAGCAGCATTGCACCAGGAACCAGGCAGTAATAACTTTAAAATGTTTACAAACAGTTTCGCGTTCAGTAACCTATTGAAAGCATATTTGTTGGGGGGATGCTTCTAAAGTATTGAAGAAATATTTGCACTAGATTAAAAAAAACTAGTTTTTACTAAATATCTGTCAACATGATGAATGTGACCCTAGTTATAATATTTACTTCTACTATTAAGTGTAGGTATGTACAAATTTCGAACACAATCATTGTATTGCTCATAAATAAATGTTGAATTAGAAAAAAAAAATGAATTGAAATAATTGACGCGGGCAATTGTATGAATATCTCTGTGAAGTTGGTTGAAAAAACTGACTTTACAACTGTTTCAGATCCAAAGTGTATCCATTTTCATAGTTCTTGGGTTCCAGAATGGATCTGAAGGCCAAGTCAGTGTTCTTCACCATGTCCGCTGGCCTGACCATCGATAGTGACGTCACAGCAGTCGACAAGTCGGGGAAGCGCGTCACCGGGCACTCCTCCTCGCGAGGAAGTAAGTTCGCAAGTACACACCAATAGTTCAATAGGTTACCAAGTATACTTGAGATTATTCGAGTTGACCGAATTGCTTCAACGTAATCCATTTAAAAAGCGCCTCTACCGTCCGAGGTAGATACTAATTCCGTTGACAATTAAATAAATAAATATAACATAGAAAAGTTGAAAAACCCCCGACATTTTCATTTCAAAGTCCAATATCTCAAAAACGGCTGAACAGATTTTCATAAAACATGGCCAGAACACTCGGAATCACATCAGCTTTTGAATGAATAAAACCGATTTCTAATAGGTCAATCCGTTTGGGAGCTACGATACACAGACAGAAACACAGATACACAGATGTTAAACTTATGTCTTATACACACACCCTCCTACATGTTTTTCCCTACGTGTTATTGTATTGTTTCTCTTTTTAACTGCTTTGTTTGTGTGAGGTGTGCAATAAAGAGTATATGTATTGTCTTATAACACCCCTCTCTTTGCGTCGGGGGTTAAAAAGTCGCCACATTAAATAATGTCAAGCACACTACTCGTAAATGTGCCAGGAGGGCGACTCACTGATGTTAGACTAGAGTTAAAACAGCGTCGCGTTATGTAGGTCTGGGGGATATACAATGTATACATATTAGACATATCTTTTTATACTACGACGGTGGCAAACAAGCATAGGGTTTGATACTTGTTAAAAAGTACTAATAGTACGAAAGACGGTTTACCATGCATTGTTTATGTTATTATACTTACTAAATTTTTGCCTAATCGGTCCAGCTGCGGTGAGCGAAACACCTACCTACCTACCTATTTCTTAAACTTTTCTTAAGGTAGGTCAGTGTAGGTACGACGACGAGCGAAGCGAGGAGGAATGTTAGGTAGAACTGCGACCCTCAACGCGTGAGCCGAGCGAGCGAAGCGAGCGTGCCGCGAGAGCGGCCGGCGAAGCGCCAGAAACGTTTTTTTTTAAAGAATTTACTTAGCAAAAGCTTTTATTCAAAACCTTCATTATTAGTTTCTGGCGACGGCGGAGACGACGGAGGACGGGGAGTATTAAGACAAAATGAAATTATGCGAAATGTATGTTAGACAAAATGTAATTATGTCAGTCAAACAGTACACAAAATAAGATTATACAAACTAAAAATTAGGCGAAATGAAATTGGGCAAAATAAAATTAGGTGTAGTGAGTATTAGGCAAAATGATTTTCGCACAAATGAAAATTAGGCAAAACGAGCTATTATGCGAAACAAGATTAGTCTGAATAAAATTAGGCAAACCGAAATTAGGCAAAACGTTGTTAGACCAAACAAGGGTAATCCCAACCAGATACCTAGGGACGCTTTCCATTCTTGCAATAGGTCAGTAAGGGAAAATAATCTATTAGGGATACGGTGCTCTTGGGAGTCTTGAGACCGATTTTAGAAAAAATATAACTACATCAAAGGTTTTTCAAAAGAGCCTCATACCCCGTTAACTCTGTCTAAAAATTGGACACTGTTTCATTGCGGAAATTTCCAGTCCCAGTACCCGCCAACTTTTTAAGGACCTTTCGAAAAAAAGGTGTCTACAGGGGACTGAAAAGCTGACAGCTTCCTCGCTCAACGCATTAGCATTGCGATTCAGTGAAGAAACGCTGCCAGCATCTTAGGGACTATGCAGATGCAGAGAGGGCCCATTTTTTAATATTGTTTATTAAATATTTGTCGTAGTGTGCTTGTAAATAATACAAATAATGGTGGCTAAGGATCTACGATCACAGAAAAATGCAAACAGACCCCCTGTTCTATTTCGCAGGTGTGTTGGTCTCAGCTTCTTACAGCTACAAGCTGAGGAAGGACAGCAAGGGCGTCGAATACTTCGACGTCGGCGAGGAGACCGTCTCCTGCAAGCTGGTCGGCCCGCCCACTGTTCAGTTCAGCACTGCCTTAGCACGACCTCATTCAAGTGGTAAGTCTGACAAAGCATCGCCAGGGTTCGAAACTAGTCGTCTGTACTGGCAAACACGTGAGTGTAACCGCATTTGCCAGTGCGGTGTCGGTTCGGTATCAGTACGCTTTTAGCTGTCGGTGTCAAGTGAGACGTAATCCTAATCGCGTGTCACATTAGTACAATGTTTATCAATAGCATCCTAATCATGGCTGAAAAAATTGAACAAAAAACGGCGTTTCTAAGTAGCAAAGTTAAATGAAAGAGATAATACGAGTTGCACTGTTAGTCATGCCATCACGTGCCGAAATATGGCGACACATGGTATTCCTCTCTGACTGCCGCCTTCTTTATGCTTGCTTGTAGTGACGTATCTACTGCAGCTTTTATCAGGTCTGTCCATCTCATTGGTGACCTGCCTTGGGGTCTGGTGCAATAGCTGCTGCTGCTGGATCATAAATGGGGGAAAGGTCAATAGACCTTTCCCCCATTTATGATTATAATGTAGTATTCCGTCAAACCCGCTCATGTTTCCAGATGCAGTCCTCGCTCTCTCCAGCCACTCGCACCCCGACGAGAACTTCTGCTCGATCGTGAAGACGGCGTTCAGGAGTGTCGTGCACAACATCCGAGCAGCTGGCAAAGTGCTACCGGCCTCCGCCTTCTTCAAGGACCTCCATTAAACATAACGGGAAAATGCAGATATTCCGTAGGCGGCTCGCGGGATTCGAGTTGCTTTAATTTTGGAGATTTTCAATTCTTTGTTTTTGCGTCTGTTTCACATAAAAAAATATTTTTACATATAAAATTATAACCAGTCTTAAATGCATAGTTGAAAAAAATATTTTTTATAATTTTCTATAACTACCTACTTCATGTTTTGATGATAATAATAAATAGAATCAAACTTATCTATTTACTTACCTATACATATATGCTTACCTACCTAAACAATATATTTAGTACGGCACCTGACCATAAATGGCAATTACCGCCCGCTACGTGCGGTTCGAAACATGTCGCCCGTAGTGACTATTATTACTTGAGATTAACCGTTATTATTATACTATATTGTTTGTCTAAAGTTTTAAACATAAGTTTCGATTTTAGTTCTTGGTCCCAAGCGGTTCTCCCAATAAGATTTGGTGATCTGGGCATCCGTTCCTCATCCAACTCCCATCCAATAGGCACAGTTCTGGATCCAAGCTGCCTGAGAATATCGGTTTGCCTCAGACTTGGAGCCAGAATTTGTGTCGCTCATACGTGTAACTGTGGGAGGGCCGTGGACCAGCTGGGTAGACATGGTCTTTCTTGCCACAGAAGCGCCAGCCGCCTGTACCGCCATGGCACTTTAAATGATTTGATCCGTCGTTCGCTTGCCACCGCCTCCGTACCAGCAATTCTCGAACCTGTTGGTTTGGCGCGTGACGATGGCAAGCGTCCAGGCGGGGCTACATTGGTGCCATGGAAACTAGGCAGAGCCCTGGTGTGGGATGTAACTTGCGTTCACACCTTTGCTAAGTGCCACATCCAGGGCACCCGTTCACAGGCCGGCGCTGCTGCCGACCTTTTTTTTTTTTTGACGCTGGAGAAATATGTTACACATACCCCCCGGCCCGGGGAAGGCCATAGTGGGGGATTATGTGGGGATCTCTCCTCCCGTAACCCCCTCCGCGCAAGGCGGAGGGAGGGGAGGAGCCTACCCACTAAAACTCCAGCGGCGTCACCCTCACCTGCCGTTAAGGGGGCGTCGTGGTAAGTAATGCAGCATTACTTACCACGACGCCCCTCGGCGGCCCTGGCTGCCAAGCCAGGGCACCCGCGCCAAGGGAGGGGAATGTCAGAGACGCTTGACCTTCCCCCCAGACTTGTAGGGCCATGTGCAATGTGGGTCCCCAACCCACTGGCCCTACTGCGGGAAGACGCGGCCCGCGGCTGCATACCGCGCGCGTCTTCGACCCCTCCGTCTGCGCCGGAGCGGGAGCGCGTCCGCGCTGTCTTTGCGCTCCCGCTCCGCGGCCTCCTTCTGCGATATGACGACTTCGCAAAAGGAGGCCACCGCCTCCCAAGATCTCTCGCTGCCCAACATGGCCGCCACCACGTTGTGCAGCGAGAGATCATCCACGCCGAGGGCCAACACCATCGTGCGGCGCTCCTCGGCCCAGCGAGTGCACCACTCCTAGGTGTGCTGGGCCGTGTCGTCCTCCGCGTCCCTATCCAACCAACTGTCCATCGACCCGAGGAGTGCCCCTATGGTGCGGACTCCATAGGGGGAGTCCTCGAGGTCGCCTTTCCATCTCTCCCTCAACCTCCTCTGCGTCTGCCTCCTGGCCTCCCTCACCTCCTCGGGAGCGGGATACTCCCCGGTGACTCTCCATCGCACCCGCTCCCTGTGCGCCTCAGCCAGCGCCTCCGCATCTAGCTCCCACGGAGGTGTGCCAGCCAAGGCACACGCCGCCGCCCATGCCACCGTCACGTAGGCCCTGCAGATTCGTATGGCCACCAGCGCTGCTGCCGACCTGGCCCAAGTGAACAAGCGCCGCAAATACTCCTCCTTGTTACAGGATTACGATTTTGCGGCGCTTGCTGTGGAAACCTTGGGTCCCTGGGCGTCAGATGTGTATATTTTTCAAGGTATTGTCTTCGCGGCTGGTTCAAGCAACTGGAGACCCCAGAGCTGGCGCTTACCTCTCGCAACGAATTTCCATTACAATTCAGAGCCAAGCAAGAGCAATGCTGCCAGCGTAATGGAGTCCATGCCGCAGTCTGACCTCCTAGAGGCGGTCTTCTTTTTATAACTTCCTTTTTATGCTTCATTAGGGTTCCGTACCAAAAAAGGTAAAACAGGAACCCTTATGGTGCGACTCCGTCCGTCTGTCTGTCTGTCTGTCTGTCACTAAGTGAAATATATCACGAACTACTTAAGCTATCAATTTGAAATTTGGAATGGTTTTAAATGAGAGTTATCCACGTGCATGGAAAATGAGAAATTTAAATAAACATTTTAATTTTCTATGAAAAATTACGAATATGAGGGGTGGGGGGGGGGGCAAAAAATATATTCAACTATTAGGTCAAGTGGGGTATCATATGAAAGGGCTTGAGTTGTACTTTCTGAGACAGTTTTTCTTTTTTTTTCTACATTGGTAAAATTTTGATTTATGAAGGAAAATGTTAAAAAAAATTACTTGTGATTAAGATAAACATAAATATTACTGGAAAAGTATAACTTTTTCTATATCTAGCGTATTTTTTGTTTTATTTTCAAAAATCATTTCCTAGTTAAATTTGCAATTTAATCAACTTTATAAGTATTTTTTTCTTTTGAAATTCCTATAAGACTATAATAGAAGTACTCTCTTTCAAATAAAAAAAAAAATCGAGATTGGTTCACGTGATAAACAATAATCGCTAAAACACCAACATACATACTAAGCTGATTGCCCTTGCACGTTAGTACCAAATGGGGCCGATAGATGGCGCTAAGATTTAAGATTTAAGATTTTTCTTGAAGGAATGGGGTTGGGACGGGTATCTTTCAATAGCAGGTCAAAAAGAATTCGTGATACAATTGTCTTGGTAGTTCGATGGTCTTGGTGTAAAAGTTATTCGTTGTTTGAAATTGAATTCTGTTGTGTTGGGTTAAAATAAGTAATTTAACAGGCGAAATTTACTTCGGTCTATTTGTCGTCGTATTCGTTGGGCTTTGGCTTCGTAATGGGAAAAACTGAAGCGGATCGGCTAGGAAAAAACTAAATAAAATATACTCATTGATACATTGAGGTATTAGAATTCATTGTTTTCTCTTATGTTTCATACTAGGGTAATTTATATTTTACGGGTTTATAAAAGCTTAAAGAGAAAAAAAATTATGGATGTTGATAGTTTTTCTTACGTAATTGAAAATAATTACATCGAAGATGACTGCGTGGATAAATTTCATTCAAAAAAAAAAAAAAAACAAAATTTCTTTATTTGCCGGAATATGGTTACAGGTAAGGTCTTAAAGCTATTTTTGTTTCTCATATCCTACCTGCATGCAGGTGTGCAAAGTATTACTATGTCATAAAACTAAATTTTCGTACATGTCATTTCATCAGATTATTCTATAATTAATAATTCCCTAAATTTCTATGTCAGTATGTCAAAGAAATAACTTAATTACTTATGTCAGTTGCTAAATACTCATTTACACTATAAAAACTCTTCTCCTGCAGCCATTTTGTCAACTTACTTTTAAAAGAATTCTTATTTTCTAATTTAAGGTCATCAGGCAAGTTGTTATGAATGACTATACACATATTGTAGCAGTTTTTTTTATAGATAACTGTTTGGCAGCGAGGTTGGTATAACAGGTTTTGGTACTGGGCCCTTGTATGTCTAGCACTGGTGTCATACCGATTTATAAAGTGACTAGGGTTGTCCTTGACGAAGAGACATGCGTCTCTAATGTACAGGCAAGGCAGCGGGAGTATATTAAGTTTCACAAATAAAGGCTTACAGCTTTGCAAAAACCACGCGTTGTCCAAGGCCCTAATGCACCGTTTCTGAAGTTTAAATGCTTTATCCGACTCTACGGAATTTCCCCACAGTAATATTCCATAGTTTAAGACCGAGGAGACGTAACCGTGGTACGCAGTTAGAGCTGCATCTAATGACACTGTTTGTCTCACTCTTCTGAGTGCAAAGACAAACCTGTCTAGTTTTTTGCAAACAGTGTCAACATGAAGCTTCCAATTTAAATTGATCTCAATATTAAAACCTAAAAATTTTACAAAGTCAACTAATTCTACATTTAAATTGCCATAATTAATTTGTACAGGCAGTGGGTTTGAATTGTATGGACAGAATTGCATTGCTTTAGTTTTTGTCATGTTTATTTTCAATTTGTTATTTTCGAACCATTCAACCGCTTCTGCTAATGTAATGTTAACTTTTGATTCA